>OX451216.1:151471204-152071204 GCA_949628195.1 Phasia obesa
AGGGCGAACGATTTCACCAAGATATTCGGACAATGGAGGAAAGATACCAGGGTCGCTGGGATGCACACATGATGGCAGATTTTTGCTGGAGTATTCAGAGCAACACTTCGTTATTCAATAATAGAAAATGTCATAAAAGAAAATTCCAAAGTTTGTAGTTTATAATATTTATTTATTTATTTCCTTATTTTATATGTTGCAATAAATTTAAATAATAAAATATAAAATAAAAGAAAATACATGAATAAAACAATGAAATGCATTTTCGATCTATTCCATCGATTCGACTTAGTTACATTTTTTTGTCAATTGCCTTCGGCAAGTAACTTGAAAACTGTTTAACCGATTTAAAAGATATGTAGCTTATTGTAAATCTCATTGTGTTTGCCCTAAGGACCAGGATCCACTTTTTTGCAAAAGGGGAAATAAATAGCGTTAATTTTGCAAAAACTGAAATTTGTCAATTATTTCGATTTAAACGCTTTTTTTTCAGATTTGGGGCCTATGCGCTACGTGTTAACGTTGTCGAATTCGACTAAAATTTTGTGGGTGGAAGTTTCTCATCAAATCTAACATTAATCCGACATGCACCCCTTGAAATTGGAAAATTTATGTTTTTCACACATTTGAAAACCCGCTATAATGCGTATATCAAGCAAAAAACTAAAATTTTGTGAAAATGAGCGAATTCACTAAAATGTGAATAAATTCGAAAAAATCAATCGATTTTATGGTCGATATCTCATTTTGTTGCTATTATATGTCGCTATGCGATAAAAAAATGAATCTGGAAGTTTTTTGCCGTTTTCGATTTTTTATGATTTTTTTAAAACGAAAATTTTTGCCATTTTTACGTAAAAAATATATTTTTTTCTTAAGTTTTTTATTATAACTCCGATACTATTGATCCGATTGAAACGCGATATATAGACGAATTAAAGGCTATGCAAATCTTAATTTTTCTGAATTTATTTTAATAATATCGGACTAGTAGTTTTTGAGTTATCATTAATTATTTGAAGAAACGTCTCAAAAAAATTGCAATTTTAAAAAAAAAATTTTTAAAAAAAAATCTATTCATAGAATTTAAAAATTTTACCATTTTTGTACTAAGGTAGCCATGATACATCAAATGTATATAGTAGTTACTCGAGCATATTTTTGCTGTTGCCCTGTGTAATCATTAATTTATTTATTTGATTAAAATTTTAAATTCTTTTTCCATTAATCGAATAAAATTCGATTATTCGATTAAATGTTTAATATTTAACAAGATTTTTAAACTGATAAAATAAATTATACTGAAACAATTATTTCATTAAAAAGTAAACATTTAATAAAATTTTAAAATAATAGATAATAAAATTGTTTAAATTTTTTTCGATTAATTGAATAAAACTCAATTAAAGTGGTTATTTATACTATAGAAATAACTATTCCATTAAATAATTATTAGACTTTTTACTTTGCTTCCGATTAATCGAATCAATTCAATTGAGAAGTCAAAATTAATGCATAAGTCAAACCGAAACATAATTGAATTTATAGTTTAAATTATAAAAATAATTATTCAAGTTATTCGATTATTTTTTTTTCTTTGTTGTTTCAATTAATCGAATAATACCAAAACAATTATTTTATTCAATGACTAACATTTAATAGAATTTTTGAATATTAAATAATATCATTATTATTATTATTAAATACCTCAAAATTATTAAATAATTATATATAATTATTTGAGTTTTTTATCTTTTTTCCGATTAATCGTCTAAAACTAAATTGAATTTTGTAGTGTAAACTATAGAAATAATTATTCGAGTAATTCGATTGAAATATCATACGAGTTTTTACTTTTATCGACTAATCGAATAAAAATTATACAAGTATTTGAGTTTTAGCTTGTTTACGATTAATCGAATAAGACTTAAACAATTATTTGATTAATAGGCTTAAAAAATATAATCACTAATATATTTATTCGAGTTATTTCATTAAATTTTTTATTTTTTTTTCAATTAATCGAATAAGAATCGATTAATCGAATAAGAATCGATTATTCGATTAATCGAATAATCGAATAAAACTCGATTATTCGATTAAATTATAATATTTCACAAATTTTTTTTTATATCATGAAGTAAATTAAATTAATTATTCGATTAACTTTAAATGACTCAATAAACTACCATATTTATACAATATCAATGTATGCCCTTTAAAAGATATTGTTTTCATTCCTAGGGGAATACACTTTTTCTCGATATATCTGAATAGATTGAGCATCTCGTTATTAGATCTAATACACAACAAAATAAATAATATTGTTATGATATGCATGCCAACATCCATTCAAAATTTAAAAATATTGGCCTATTAAAAAATTTTAGGTCAAAGTGTAGGGACAGTTAAGAAAGACCAGCCACGGATGATCAAATTTTTACAATTAAAATTATAACTTTAAAAAAACACTATTTTAATTAGACTTTTAAGGGTTTTATAGTTTTGTATTGTAAATAAATATATTTTTATTTCTTAAATTAAAAAAAATTTTTGTTTTAATCTTTTCATTGTAAATACGTTAGTTTCTTCAAAAATTATAATTATAATTACGTCGCAAAATTTAATTCCATTAAATTAATAGTAAAAAAAAAACAATATAAAAAAATAAGTGTGCGTTTTAAAATCTATGAGATAAGTTACCTGGTGGTGGCTTATCTTGCTGAGCTTAATTTCAATGTGTAATCTGAAACAAAGTTGTAAAAAATTGAAAAAATCTATAATACAAATACTTGAAATATTTTTGAATTTATCAGTTTGCTTTAATTTCAAGTTGATAAAGTTTGGCAATAAAGTTTATCTGATATTTTTTTTTATTCAACGCCAATAAATTTCTTAGTTTACAGGAAAAAGTAAAACAATTTGATTTGAAGAAATTCAAATTTACAAAAATTTAGAACACACGCAGTGCCCAGAGCGGTTATAAATTTTGTCTTTTTGTTTTTTTTTTTATTTATTTAATAACATGAAAAATTTTTAAATAAATTTAAAAAAATGATTACGTTAACAGCAATAATTAAAAAGGTTAAAAATCATAGCATTTTTATTTAAAAATAATTTTTACAAAGCAAAGCAGATTTCTAATATTCGAAATTAATTTTTTCAAGGCCTGTAACTCCACTGAGTTTTGATCTGACTAATACAAGCGTTATAACGCAGGAGATAAGTGGGAATATCTCGAAAACTCTTTTGAAGAAAAATAAATCAATTAAGAAAACTATATATTTTTCTAAGTTTATATAAGTTTGTCATTCCGCTTGTACTTTCTACAATATTTCTTTCCGACCCCATAAAGTATATATATGTATATTCTGGATCCTTATACATAGAAAAGCGAATTAAGCGATGTTCATCTGTCCGTGTTCAGGTAATAATGTCATTTGCCAAGACACCAGACGAGATATAAAATCTGCCAGGCATAGTTTCGAAAATTTTGGGATTGCAATTCAGCAACATCAGATCAGTCCTTTGGAGGCTGAGGGCAAAAAACGCCGCCCACCTACATTTTTCACGTTTTTTTTTATTTTTTTTCTGGACTTAATTATTCTCTTTGGCTTTTTTTTGTTTAATAAATATTAGACCACTACAAGTAGCTCGCAAGGAGTGCAAAGAGGTCTAGGGGAATCAATAACCAACTGCGAAATGGTGATTTTGGGTTTATTTTTAGGTTTGTAGGAGTTTTCTGCTTTGATTTGTATTAAAGGCCTTTATAGAATGCAAAACATGTAGAGGTAGCCTATAGAACCACAGGGTGCCCTCTGGTTACCAGGAGCAGTCAATAGGCCCATTAGGGGAGGGGGATCAATATGAGGAAATTTTTGAAGGATTTTTTCGCATTAGTCTTACCATTCTAACGCAATATAGATTGCAGGAAATTCCTAAGTTTTACAGAAAATACTCTAAAATATTAAAAAAAAATAAAAAAAAATTTTAAGCGATTATTTACAAAAATTTTTTACAAAAACTTTAAAAAAAAAATTTACAAAAAAATATTAAATGAAATTTAAAGAAAAAAATTACTAAAAATTTAAAAAAAATACAAAAAATTTCTAAAATTATTTAAAAAAAAAATTACTTACAAAAATTTAAAAAAAAATTCATTAGTTTTATAAAATATACATGAAATTTAAAAAAAAAAATTACTAAAAATTTAAAAAAAATTTCTAAAAATTATTTACAAAAAGTTTTTGCAAGAAATTTAAAAAAATTACAAAAAATTAAAAAAAGACAAAAAAAATTATATAAAAAATAAGTAAATTCAAAACTAAAATTTTAAATATTTTTACAAAAAAGGAGAGGTCAATAGGCCCATTAGGGGAGTGGGGTCAAATGAGGAAATTTTTCAAGGATTTCTTCGCATTAGTTTTACCATTCTAACGCAATATAAATTGCAAGAAATTCCTAATTTTTACAGAAAATACTCTAAAATATTAAAAAAAATAAAAAAAATTTTAAGAGATTATTTACAAAAAATTTTTACAAATACTTTCAAAAAAAAAAAAAATTTACAAAAAAATTTTAAATAAATCAAAAAGAAAAATTACTAAAAATTTAAAAAAAAAATACAAAAAATTTCTAAAATTAAAAAAAAATATTTACAAAAATTTAAAAAAAAAATTCATTAGTTTTATAAAATATATATGAAATTTAAAAAAAAAATTACTAAAAATTTAAAAAAATTACAAAAAATTTCTAAAAATTATTTACAAAAAATTTTTGCAAGAAATTAAAAAAAAGAATTACAAAAAATTAAAAAAGAGACAAAAAAAATTATATAAAAAATAAGTGAATTCAAAAAAAATAATTTAAATAATTTTTACAAAAAAGGAGAGGTCAATAGGCCCATTAGGGGAGTGGGGTCAATATGAGAAAATTTTTTAAGGATTCCTTCGCATTAGTCTTACCATTCTAACGCAATATAAATTGCAAGAAGTTCCTAATTTTTACAGAAAATACTCTAAAATATTAAAAAAAAATCAAAAAATTTTAAAAGATTATTTACAAAAACTTGAAAAAAAATTTTACATGAAATTTAAAAAAACATTACTAAAAATTAAAAAAAAAAATACAAAAAATTTCTAAAAATTTAAAAAAAAAATATTTACAAAAAATTTTTTCAAAAATTTAAAAAAAAATTTATTAGTTTTATAAAATATACATGAAATTAAAAAAAAAAATTACTAAAAATTTAAAAAAAAATTATTTACAAAAAATTTTTGCAAGAAATTTAAAAAAAAAATTACAAAAAATTAAAAAAAATATATAAAATAAATAAATTGAAAAAAATTTTTTAAATTATTTTGACAAAAAAAAATTTTAAAAAATTTTATAAAAAATTTCCAAAAAAAATTAAAAAAAAAATTCAAAGAAACATAAGAGGGTAACACAAAATCTAGCATTACTATGGTGAATGGTATATAAGAATCGGCATGGCCGAATTTAGCTCTCTTACTAGTTTTTTCTGTCACCTTAAATTATTTGTTTGATTTTTCTTTTCTATTTTTTAATCCCATTTTTTGAAGGCCCTAATAGTTCCGAATGTGAAATTATCACTTTAAAAGTATTAAAAATATATTTTTGTTTGCTGTTTTAATTATTATTTTTAAATGCAAATATGTTATTTATTAATTTAAGGCCTCACAGGCAGACAAAAAGTTCTTAAAAAAATGATTTTTTATATTATTTAGTCGCAAGGATACATTTTCCTTAAAAACCCTGATAAATTATGAACCATAAATTTCTAAGAATTTTTTCTTCTGTAATGTCTTTATATTTCTCTATGACTGATGTGCTAAATTAAATTATTTTTTTTAGTGCAACTTCTGCTTATTAATTCAAGCAGATTGTGCAATAAAATGTTAAAATTTTTGTTCTTTTGTTTTTTTAAATAGCAAAAGGATTCGTTTTGGCTCATTTCATTTGCAATTTATGACTAATAATGCTGCTTTGTTGTATTGTTA
Source organism: Phasia obesa (assembly GCA_949628195.1). NCBI lineage: Eukaryota > Metazoa > Arthropoda > Insecta > Diptera > Tachinidae > Phasia > Phasia obesa. The sequence goes on from OX451216.1 coordinate 151,477,225, forward strand.
GATAAAAAAAAAATAAAAATCTATAGAATTTGTATTAGTATTAGTTTTGAAGGAAAGAAGAGAAAACAAACACCTTGCCATTTTTTTGTTTTTTTTTTTTTTGTTGAAAACTGTTTGAAAAAAGTGTCCTGTGGCGTTTCTGGCTTTATTTTATGATGTGTCAAAGCGACAAGTTATTTGTGTGATTTGAAGAAAAAAATCTCTTCAAATTCTTAACTACTTTTTGTGAGCAGAAATGAAAGAGGAAAAGAAACATTGCAGTCTATAAATATTTAATTTTTTTAAAACATGCCATCATATTAAGGACTGGCTTTCAACTGCAATCTCCTTCAGGGACATTTGCGAGTATAATACAACCTTTTTTTGTGTGTGTATGTCTTTATTTAGGAGAACGAATGTGTTTTATTTAAGTGAATGTGAATTGCATTCAAATTTTATGAGCCATTAGTGTCAATTTTCAAAATACATACATACATATTAAATTTTATGACTATTTTAATGTCAAAAATTTTCAAATTCAATTGTTTTCTATAATAAAAAAAAAGTAAAGAGGATGCAATTTTCAAATATGTTTTTGTGGTTCATTAATTTTATAAAATAAAAATTTAATTTCTTTAAATAAAATCAGCCACAATATTTACTAAATAAATAAGCAGTTCTTAAGAAATTTAATTTTTTTTTGAAGAAAAATAATTTATTTGAAGCTCATAAAAGTCCTCATAAATTAGTTCTTTAGAAATACTTTGTTTAATATTTGAATATAATCAAACAACATCTTAAAAATGACGTTTTAATTTTCTTTTTCGATTTTCTTGTAGTTGTTTATATGACCCGCTTTATTTAACCTCAATTTTAACTTCCCTTTAAACGTATTTCTTGTACTGCCTTTTTGCTCATTTAAAATGCAGTTTCTCAAAATTCTTTATGTTAAAAAAAAAATATATATTTCCATGCTGTTATTAGCTGGGAGTTTAATTTCTAATCAAACTCCAAGGTTGGTTTTATTTTATTTTTTGTGTCATATAAATTATTAAAATGTTTGTTTTTTATGTCAAAGTAGGGCTTTATTTAAAAGGATGGCGATAAAGAACAGTTCGTTTGGAATCCGGACGTTTTAAGGTGTTTTAGTGATACCATATAATTTTTAAAAATTACAATACTTCGAAAAAATATAAAAATTTCTACATAAAGATTTATGAAATGCTACTGAGGCCAACAGGGCAAAAAACTGTTGCGCTGTATCATATGTTATTTATGATTTTATCTCTTTCAAAATAGCGATGCCAATTTAATCTCTTCTTACCGCAGTTTATTCTTTTAATTGAGTGCCTTTTCAATTACACCGAAAAAAAATGTTTGCACCAATTATATGTTTTGATTCGTTTTAGATAAAAGTTTAATTAAATTTTTAATTGAATTATATATTTAATAAAGAATGAACCAAATAATATTCTAATTAAATAAATAATTAAAAATTAAATTAAAGCTGTAGCTGAAACTACTTAAAACCTTTAATTGAAGCAAAAAATTTTTCTTGGCGCAGTTCATTTTTTAATTGTGCGCCTTTTCAATTACACAGAAAAAAATTTTTGCACCAATTAAATATTTTGATTCGTTTTAGATACAAGTTTAATTAAATTTTTAATTCATTTAATTATATATTTAATTAAGAATGAATCAAATATTATTCTAATTAAATAAATAATTAAAATAAATAAAAATTAATTTAAAGTTGTAGCTGAAACTAATTAAAACCTTTAAATGGAGCAAACATTTTTCTTCTTATCGCAGTTCATTCCTTTAGTTAAGTGCCTATTCAATTACACAAAAAAAATTTTTTTGCACCAATTAAATGTTTTGATTCGTTTTGGGTACAAGTTTAATTAAATTTTTAACTGATTCAAGTATATATTTAATTAAGAAGGAACCAATTAATATGCTAATAAAATAAATAATTGAAATAATTAAAAATTAATTTAAAATTGTAGCTGAAGCTAATTAAAACCTTTAAATGAAGCAAAAATTTTTTTCTGTGTATCTAAAATCTATAATACACAGAAAAAATTTTTTTACACCAATTAAAGGTTTTAATTAGTTTTAAATAAAAGTCCAATTAATTTTTAAGTGATTCAAATAGATACTAGTTTAAAACAGAACACAAAAAATTCTTAATTAAATAAATAATTAAATCAATTAATTACGCTATTTAAATAAATATTAATCTGAAACCACTTAAAACCTTTAATTGGTGAAAATATTTTTTTCTGTGTAGTTTTTGTTTTATTTTTTTTTTTATTATCCCTCTTGAGAGCATATGGCTTTCACAAAGCATCTCCATCTTACACGATTTGTCGCAGTTGTTTTCAAGTCGTCCCATGTAAGATTGCTCTGTCCTAGTTGTTGGCGTACGTTAATCGGTTGTTGTTTCAGCTAAGTAGACGATTTCTGTTACAAAAACCTTAATCTTTTACCTGTAAATAGCAGTTACCGTCGTCATAAAGTTCTCCTCACTAGATTTAAAGATTTCTAGAACTGCAAATATGGTTTATGTATTAATTTTATATATAGGGATGGCTACCCCTGAGTAATTACTCAGAATGTTGCAACATAGACGTGTTATAAAATAACTAAAACTAAAGAAAGACAAAGCAACAGAACTAGTGTAGAAAAATTAGATATGTGCTAGAACCAGAACTAAACTGTAAATTCTATTATTATTTTAATTATAATTATTATAAATATATAATTATTATATTATAATTATAATTATAATTATAATTATAATTATAATTATAATTATAATTATAATTATAATTATAATTATAATTTATTATAAAAATTATTATAAAAATTATAATTATAATTATAATTATAATTATAAAATTATAAAATTATAATATATAATTATTATAATATATAACTATAATTATAATTATAATTATAATTATAATTATAATTATAATTATAATTATAATTATAATTATAATTATAATTATAATTATAATTATAATTATATATATAAGTATAAGTATAAGTATAATTATAATTATAATTATAATTATAATTATAATTATAATTATAATTATAATTATAATTATAATTATAATAATAATTATAATAATAATTATAGTTATAATAATAATTATATAATATTATAATTATATAATTATAATATATATATATATATATATATTAAATTATAATTATAATTACAATTATAATAATAAAATATAATTATATTTAATATATATTATATAAATGTATTATAATTATAATATATTATATAAATTATAAAATTATGTTATAATTATAATGTATTATTAATATTATAATTATAATATAATTATAATTATATTTATTATATTTAATTATAATTATATTATATATAATTATAATTACTATTTTTAATATTTATTTAATTATTATTACTGTTATTTTTTGATTTTATTTAATTCTGTATCATTAGAGATTCTCTGGGTATCCAGATGGGGTGCCATTTTTGGCAAAACCCTTCTAAAACTTGCTGAGAGAAACTATATAACATTCTAAAATTATTATATAGTTCTGTAAATAGTGTCTAAAATAAATATGTGTTTAAAACAGAACAAAAAAAATCCTAATTAAACAATTAAGTAAATCAATTAATTATTTAATTAAATTTAAACTAAAACGAAACGAAACCTTTAATTGGTGAAAATATTTTTGTCTCTGATTTTGAAATCGATAATCTAAACTTTTGGATATTATTTTAATTGAGTTAATAAAACAATTTCATTATTCTCCACCTTTTATTTCAGTTAATTAGAGATATATGCCCTTTAAAATATTTATCAGGCATTCTAAATTATGATAAATAAATAAAAATTAAACATTTTTAAATTATTTTAAATTACTCAACTGGAAATCACCTTTAAAAAAAATTTGATAATTTTCTTTCTAGAACTAAATTCTGCTGGTAAATTTTGCAACCCTTTTTTCTCAATGCAGTAAAACTGTAATTGATACACTTTCACTTTTTTTTTTTCTTAAATACTATACAACTCCTTCCTTGTGCTTGACAAGATTTGATTTGACAGTTTTTGTTTTTTTTTTGTGTTCCATCTACAAAACGAATTCATTCATGAAAAACGAGAAAAGCTAAATGAAACTGTAAATGAACATAAGGAAACTTTCGTTTTCTATTATCCTTGCGAATTGTATTATACGTTTGTAAATGGAGCGGCGCAAATAATGAAAAAAGGATTTAAATTGTTGCGTAATTTCTTAAATACATATTTCTTGCAACAAAACAATGTGCAGCCTTTTTGTTCTTTTTTGTAAAACACAAATGTGAGTTATTGTTTATCCTTTTAGAGACGCAAACTAAGGAATAGGAACGTTAGAAAGTCTTTTTTTCTTCTTTCAGATTCACAATGCATTTATTCAGTGAAGTAGAAAATTAAGAAAATTACGCATGTAGTTCATTTTGATATACATAATAGTAAAATAGCGATGAATACATGTAAATGATATTTAAAGGGGGTTTAGCAAATACATCGCCACGTCTTTCAAAGAATACAAAAATAAAATCCCTTTTCGAAACGTAATTAAAAAAAAATACTTTTATTAACTCTGCATTGATTTTTAAAAAATAAAGTTAAAATAATTTAAAAATAAAAAAAATAACTAAAACGAAAGAAAGACAATGCAACAGAACTAATGTAGAAAAATTAGATATGTGCTAGAACCAGAACTAAACTATAAATTCTATTATTATTATAAAAAACCTGGAGATGAATAAAATAATATACTTTAATTATCTTTACTTTAACTATTCGCCACAAGTTCTCAATGGATTTAAGACTGGCAACTGAGCAGGCCAACTCCAAACATCAACCCCATTTTGTTTTTTTCAAACCAATCTTTTGCCCACTACGATGTGTGTTTCGGGTCACACATTGAAGCGGTATTTTTTAATCAGCGTAAGGCATCACATATCTGTTAAGCAGATTTTTGTAAAAAAAATAGCATCCATTCTTTCCTCGACCCGTACGATAGGCCCACTTTCATTAAATAGAGCCAGTCTGACCTTCTACAATTTACTGTCCTTAATTGCCTTAAAGAAACTTTGTGGCCTGACGAATCAAAAATAAATTTATTTCACTCTGACAGAAGCAGGCTCTGTGTACGAAGACCACCAAACACCAAAGCTCCTAACTCTCTTCTTCAATACACCATAAAGACCATTAAACACGGTGGCAGAAATATTATGCTGTGGGGATGTTTCTCATATCATCGAGCAGGGCCTATCGTATATAATTATAATAAAAATTATAGTTAAAATTATAATTATAATTATATATATTAAATAATTATATTATAAATATAATATATTATATATATTTTAATTATAATATAATTATATTATAATTACATATATATAACTATAATTATATAATATATAATTACTATATAATAATATAATAATAATTACAATTATAATATATAATGATAATTACAATTATAAAATATAATATATAATTATAAATTATTATATAAATATAATCATTATTATAATTATAATTTTTAATTAAAATTAATTTTAAAATTATAATATTCGTTACTATTATAATTATAATAATTATATTTATTACTAGCTGTACCCACACACGATGTGTGCATTCTGACAATAGTTTGTCCGATTTTGCTTTGAAAGTAATCTACACCAAATTTTAAGACTCCTAAGTGTTGACTTTATATAGAGGTGCCCAACCCTGGACAAAATTCTTAAATTTATATAAAACTCTAAAAAAGTAAAAACAGGCAGGAAGTGAGTTACTCGTTATTTTAAAACAGTGCCATCTGTTGTGCAACAGTGCTTAAAATTAACTGCTTTCGAAAATAAAAGCTATTTTTGTAAAACAAAAGTATCCGATACGAACACAAAGAAGTAAGACAGACAGAGAGATAATTATATTATTAATTATTAAAAATATCGTTAGGATAATTATTTTATAATTATTATTATAATTTTTATTATTTATTTAATTATTATTACTGTTATTTTTTGATTTTATTTAATTTTGTGTCATTCGGGACTCTCTGGGTATCCAGGTGGAGGTGCCATTTTTGGCACAACCCTTGTAAAACTTACAAGTACAAGTTATAAATTAACTTAAATTATGGTTACGAAGCCCTACATTCTTTGAAGTGAAATACCCAGAGTCTTTAATGGGAATGAAACCCTTAGTCTGAGAGACTAGTAAACAACCTACTAAACTATCAGAAAAACCCCATTTATATTTTTATTTATTACCATAAATTTTTATTTATTACTATAGAGAGGGAGAGAGAGTGAGGAGTACCCCGTTTGCTTACAATCGAAAGTAAATGCAGTTGTGTGACTGATTCAGTTAAATGTTTAGAACTTTTTCGTTGCGCTTCGAATACCTTCCATTGCCAGTATATAACTATTGCTATTACATGATCTCCAGCACCAAAAACCATAAATATAACAATAACCAATGGTGAACCCCTAACCAAGAAAGCTAGGAAAGGGAAATAGGCTCTAAAGGTGGTGACCATATTTTCTTAGGATCTGAATAGAATCATCTATGTCGATAACTTTGTATAAAAAGAACAATAAATAAAGAAAAACCAAAATTTTATTGGGCCAACTAAGCAAAGAAATCAAGACATAAGCTCCTCCATTGAGTTAAACAAAGGCAATATTCCTCCAAGATGATACTCCAGGGTAGACTTGTTCAAATTAAATATTTTTGTTTCAAATTGATGCTACAAAAATATTATTTACCACATTTGGTACTTAGCTAGTGGAGTTCCCTGGTTGCTTCTAGCCAAAATTAAATGCAATCGTGTAACTAATTTCGTTGCATGCTTAAAGCTTTTTCGTTGTGATTCTAATTAATTTCTTTGCCATTACATATGTATCTTTTCATAAAACAAGGATTATTTTGACAAAAAAAAAAACAATAAATCAAACAACCCAATTTAGCTGCAAAAGTGGTCTTTTATCACGGTGATACTTGAACACACTTGCTTAGGTTCCGGTTCTAGGTTAAGACCCACGATTTTTGCTTTGATTTTATTTCGCCCATTTGGCTCCCAGAGACCTTTTTCTGTTTCCAAATTCAAATAAACCCATCTCATATTGCATTGAAGTTTCTGTCACCTCACTTGGAAGAAGAGCACCAAAATAGACTTTAAACCGCCGACTTTTTTTTTACAAGTAAGCCATTTGAGCGTTGTAGATCGCGGAGTTTTTAATTTAAATTATTTCTTAAAAGGGTTATGTGAAATATAGGAAATATTTATATTAAAAAAAAAATATAATAGTTTTTAGTCACAGGAAATTGTTGATTGCGTAAAAAATTATATTATGATTTATTTTGACATTTATTGGTAAACATCCAAAATCTTTCGCTGATAATATCCAAAATGAAAAATGTGTAACTGTTCGTATATTAATTTAGGATTGTTTATTAATGTCCTTTTTGTAAACACACTGTGTTATAATTTTCACATTAAACTCTTGTCATAAATTTTGATTTATAACCTTGCGAAAAATTCTCCTCTAATAAAAAGGGGTAAGTTGTCTATGTCGTATTCGTTTTAATTGTGTTTATATTGCCAAAAAAATTAATTTTTTCGCTTCTATAATATGAAGTAAATTTTACGGTAATTAAAATTAAATTATATTTTATGACATTTTGCAAAATAAAAATATGCTTTTTAACCTTTGGGAACTAAGAGAAACAATGTAAGAACATTAATTTTCTGTGGTTGTAAGAAAAACAATGACCTTGAAATATGATTTTTTGGCCCAATGTGAAAGAAAAGTTTTTGGTGGGAATTTATTCTGTAGGAAACATTTTTGGTTGAACTTATTTCTTAAGTTTTTGTACAAATTTAGTTACAACCAGGCATGTTTTTATTGTTATTGTTTCTGTGGTTCTGTGCGTTTTATTATTTAAAGATGATACTCTCCGCTGATTGAAGCTGGGTTTATAGCGTTATTTTTGAGCGGTTTTTAATACATTTCTTGTGTAGTTACATTTCTGAGATTTTGGTTTTTTTCCTTAACTAAAGGGAAGTAACATTTGCGTTTTGTTTCTTGATCAAAGGGACAGGTTGTTTCGGTTTGCGTCTCCAATACTAGTTGTGTTCTTCACCTAATTAACAGGTGAGTAGCTCTACTAACATAAGATGCATTTCCCGAGGATTTTGCTTTTAGCTGTTAACAAATTTCAGTGGTTGATATGCCACAGCAGGCAACAAGGAAGGTGAAAGCATCCAGGATGACGCTTCGAATGTCGTCACGGGTGAATTTACCGTACAGTTTTCACCATTGATGACCGTAGAGAAAACCTTCAAGTTTAATTTCCCAATTACTAAGGGTGCTGCTGCTGTTGCAGTCGCCAGTAACTGTAGCAGGCACGATTATTGCTGATAGCGCTACTGACGATTGTCTTACTGCTGTTGATGGGGGAACTGTTTTCAATGCTGGTGCCTTAAGTTCATTAAGTCATATGGACAGATAAAGAAAGTTGTGCGCAAGGTACCTGACTATTTACCGAAAAATGAAAGCGGTTGAGAGGGCGCCTTGACGCAGTACAGCTTTACTTTGCGGTTTTCACTGCCGTTATGGCTCTGAAATTTAATATGTGCAGCAAAGCGATCTTTATGCCTCCAAGAGCTGCTGCTTATACTGCTGCAATTGCTTATCCGTTTTCAAAGTCTATATCGTTTTAAGCAACTGTTCTTTTTCATTATTTTATTTTTTTTTTAGAAACTCAAAGACAGAAATTGAATAAATATTTTCAATACCAGCATTTAAAGTTTTAAAATAAAATTTTTTTTATACTAAAGTTATGCTACATATTTTTTTATTCCATACATATGAAATTTTTAGTCAGACTTAAGTTCTTTTTAATCTCTCTAAGAAAGAATAACTTAAATTACAAATTAGGTGATAATATTAAAGAAAAATTATGAAAATTAAATTTTTAGACACCAGCAGGAGCGGAATGCACATTTTCTAGACAGCTACGTCCGTCATCAGCACTCTCCGCATCTATCTACTTTGGGTAGTGTTTAGTTGTAAGCATCATCTATTTAACCAACCAAACTCAGATAAAGGAAAGGAAAACTTGTCTTCAGCTATCAATCGTCAGTTGGTGAGAACGAAGTCTACCACTACCTTAAGCTTCCCTCTTGTTGAATATTTTTACTTTTAATATTTACCACTTGATATTTGTTGTTGCTTCAGCCAACCTTCGGTTAGCAATGAAAGCTACTTTTGTTTATTTGTTTGCTTCCAACATTCGTTTTATTCTTAAACACTCGCACAAGGCCATTAGTGCCGTTAAATCAATATTCGCAAAAACAAAAACTACTATTTGTCTCTTATTTTATTTTATTTTTAAAATTATTTTACAGATTTAACCCATGATTAATGATATTTATAGCAAACATTTAAGTGATTAATGTCAACTGAATTCGTTAATCGACATTAAACAAATAAAAATTCCTGCAAATTAAATGAAACGTACAAGTAAAATATAATTGAAATCATTAACGAAAATGTTTAAATAATTTCAGCACAATAAACTGAATTATTTTGCCATTAAAAATACCCGAAACCATTAAAAAAAAAAACAATGATTTTACAGCATCACCACCACCGCGTGCTATAACATCCTTTTCAACGTGTCGTCATCACCAACGTCATCATTAAAAATCCACACCGTGCACTATGAGTGTAGTCGAGATTCTTTACATAAAAAATTGTATGCCGTGACATGACATCGAACGTATGGCGTAGGGAAATGTGTGCGAGTATAAGGGAGAAAATATCTAGGTTGTTAGTCAGGAACGTAAAATGTAGTGATTGGAAAAAAACGGCATATAACGAAATACAAGTTCCATTATTAAAAAAAAAATATTACATTATTACACGAATACAGTTTTCAATACTAACGATAATTTTAGCAACAAATTCTCAGTTCTATTGTACTTTTTCGCAAGCTCAAGTTTCGATGTAAAGGGTGTTTTTTATAGAGGTATAGAACTTTAAGTTGCAATAAAACAGCGATGGATTATTCGATTGACATGAATTTTATTTATCCGAAAGATAATATTGTGGCATTACATTTTAAATATGATTTCTGGCATATGACCGCCACGGCTGGCGCGGATGTAGTCCAATCTGGACGTCCAATTTTCGATGACTTTTTCCAACATTTGTGGCCGTATATCGGCAATAACACGGCGAATGTTGTCTTCCAAATGGTCAAGCGTTTGTGGCTTATCCGCATAGACCAATGACTTTACATAGCCCCACAGAAAGTAGTCTAGGGGTGTTAATTCACAAGATCTTGGAGGCCAATTCACACGTCCAAAACGTGAAATTAGGCGGTCACCGAACGTGTCTTTCAATAAATCTATAGTGGGACGTGCTCTGTGACATATTGCGCCGTATTGTTGAGACCACATCTCCTGGACATCATGGTTATTCAATTCAGAAATGAAAAAGTTAGTAATCTTGGCTCTATACCGATCACCATTGATTGTAACGTTCTGGCCACCATCGTTTTTGAAAGCGTACGGACCAATGATTCCACCAGCCCATAAAGCGATCCAAAAAGTCAGTTTTTCTGGATGTAACGCTGTTTCGACATACACTTGAGGATTACCTTCACTCCAAATGCAGCAGTTTTGTTTGTTGTTGACGTAGCCATTCAACCAGAAGTGCGCTTCATCGCTAAACAAAATTCGCTTATGAAAATCGGGAACAACGGTAATCTCGTTTTGGGCACTATTTGCAAGCGTTGTTCAGGCGTGAGTCTATTCATGATGAATTGCCAAACCAAGCTGAGAATAAATCACTTGACAGCTGTTAAATCGGTCGCCATCTTGAAAAGTAATGCCAACTTAAAGTTCTATACCTCTATAAAAAACACCCTTTATTTCTCTTCTAGTTTAGTTCTAGCTTAGTTTACTTTAATTTATGATTCTAGTTAATATTTTTGAATTTTCTTTTATTGGTGTAGGGAAAAGTAAGCAAAATAATTGTAGCAAAGTCATACTTAACCTTTTTATATTTTAATTTATATTATTTCATTTTATTTTATTTTCTATTTCCTTGTGGAAGTAAAAGGTTGAAAACTGCAATACAACAAATGCGAAATTTGTGTTAAAAGGGTTTTTGCACACAAAAAAAGGTAAATTTTGTCAGGCAAATGCGGGTTACAAGAACAATTATTTTTAAGATGAATAGCCAACAAGTTTATGGTCGATAATCTTTAAATATATTTAAGACCAGCTGCTGTGCCCTCCCCACGTTGTGTTGTTCCTGACAATATTTTGTTAGAATTTGTTTTGAAAGTAATCCACACCAAATTTTAAGACTCTTATGTATTTACTTTATATAAAGGTACCCCTACCTGGACGGTATTCTAAAAATTTATAGTAAAGCTCTGCAAAAGACAGACAGGAAATGAGTTACTCATTACTTTACAACAGCGCCATCTGTTGCGTAACATTGCTTAAAATATACTGCTTTCAAAAATTAAAGTATGCAGTACCTTTAAATCGGTAAAAAAAAAATCGGCGTACTTTCACTGCTTTTATATATTTTTGCGAAAAAAAACTATCCTATATTGGATTCAGGATACTAAGTTACCTCCTCACAAAATTTTGTTAAAATCCATCCAGCAGTTTTTAAGTGATGCGAACACAAAGAAAGAAGAGCAGTAGGACAGGAAATGAGTTACTATTTTATTATATGTATAGGTATTAATTTTAGTTTATTTTTTTATTTAAAATTTTACACCCTTGTAAAAGTCAAACAGACAGTGAGAGATAAATAATTTCCCTGCTACAACCCTTTCAATATATGCAAAGTTGTATTTATAAATATTTATGTTTGTGTTTTTTAAATCCTTAATAATGACTGATTAACCTTTGACAGCTGTCAATCATAGTATGCAAACAACAACGTTTATATTGTTCCCCTTTAAATGTGGTGGAGGTTCAACTGCTATTTTTTTTTACCACCAATATGTTTCTCACCATTGAGGATTATTTATTGATTTATGCTCTCTACAAAAATTATTTTCTTAATGCCTGTATTGATTGATTATTTTTTTTTTTTAATTTATAATACAAAATCATTAGATTAAATTTGAAAACTATAGCAGAACACAAAATTTACATACATTTTTTGTTTTGTCTTCTTTTTGCATATTTTATGGTTTGGAATTTAAATTATTTTTGTTTTTAAGTTTTATGCAAATTTGGTTCATGCACTGTCATGTTTTATTTTTAATTTTTAAATTATGTAAATTAAAAGCGTAGTTTTGTAACTTCTTATTAAGTAAAATAATCAATCATTTGAAAAGTGTTCTTTAAGAAAAAAAATTTTATTTTTGCCGAAAGGTCATTTCCATTCAGAGTTTTTAAAGGACTCACAATCCAGTTGTAAATTTAAGAAGTTTACCTCAAATATTTTACACCATAAATAATATTGAATTATAAAATGCTAGCTGAGCCCGCCACTTCGTCAGCGAATCGAACAAAATATGATTTTGTTCGATTTTGCTTTGAAAGCAATCCACACCAAAAACCTTTATATAAAGGTGCTCATCCCGACTAAAACAAGTAAATACATAAACCAAAACTGAAGCACTAACCGATATGCATAATTTAAGTATATCGGTTATAAATACATAAACCAAAATACATAAACCAAAACTGAAGCACTAACCGATATGCATAGTTTAAGCATATCGGTTACTGCTTCAGTTATGGTTTATGTATTAACTAAATAAAGAGTCTCATCCTTACTAAAATCACTGCATACCTTCACTGCGTTTTCTCCACTTTCACTTGAATATAAGATATTTTTGCTTAATAGTAACTTATATTGGAATCAAGATACTAAGGTACCTCCTCACAAAATTTTGTTAAAAGCCATCCCGTAGTTTTTACTTGATGCGAACACAGATAAAAAGACAGACAGACAGGAAATAGGTTACTATTTAATTATACGTATATAGATAACAAATTCAATTTGATGGTAGAAACGATTAAAATATTGATTTTCAGTTGTGTACAGGGGATTTCTTCAAAACTTTCTGACTTTTTGAGTAAAACATAATTTTTTTTTCGTTTCTTTTTTCCTCAAAATAGTCTTCTCTTTATAAATTTATATAAAGTCATCTATGTTGCAATATTGTGGGTAATAACCCAGGGATGGGTACCAGCAGCAAGATGAAAGTAAGAGTCTTAAAATAAAGCAAAATCGAACGAAATATTATCAGGACGCTAACGAGGTGGCGGCCACTGCTAGTTTTTTTTTATATTCCCAAAAAATAGCATTTCAGAATTTTAAGCCCGTATATCCCATATTGTCTTATTTATTTTACCCAACAACAAATCATTAAAAAAAATGTTTTATAGGTCGAATATGGATGGCAACTCAACCGCAGTTGCGTTGTCAGTTGCCGAAATTGTATTACGTATGGCAACTGGCAACTGTTAGTTGCTTGTTAATTTTAATTGCCAAAATGGCAACCATAAATTTGTGGTTGTGCTCTTGATTTGTTTTCACAAATTATAAAGTAATCAACCAACAAAAGAATAACGATGCTACGAATAATATTCCGTATTTTTATAGACACATATTTGATCAGCAGATGGTCCTAGCTTTTTAAATTTTTATGAGAATGATCGAAAAATAGTTGCTGGTATGAAAGTATTGTATATTTCAAAGTGTTGTAATTTAAAGGAGGATCTTTAGGTGGTTGAGGAGTTTTCTTTTTAGATTTATCGCCTTGGCTGGAACATGGTGATAAACTTGCATTTAATTTACGACTGTGTTTCGACACATTTTTTTTTAAAGAGATTGGATATTAATTTCAAAAAGAAACAAATCTGTAGACACGAAATAATCTTTTATTTTTATATTTTCTTTGCTATTTATTAAAAACTATTTTATTGTTTAAATTTATTACCAGTTGCTAGACGGTAGAAAATGGCATTATCGATCACTTTAGGGCAACTGTCAACGCAACCTTTTGACAACGCAACTGAGGTTGGGTTGCTATCCATAATCGATCTATTAGTCTAAAAATATAATAAAACTGGAACTAATTTCCTGTCTGTCTGTCTGTCTTTCTCTTTGTGTTCGCATCACGTAAAAACTTCCGTAAAAATATCTTATTTCCAAGAGAAAAAGCAGTGAAAGTACGCCGATTTTTTGTACCGATTTAAAGCTACTGCAAACTTTAAGGCATCTTTTAGTTTTCAAAGGAGTACATTTTAAGCAATGTTGCGCAACAGATGGCGCTGTTTTAAAATAATAAGTAACACATTTCCTGTCTGTCTTTTACACATCTTAACAATAATTTTTATAATTTTATATAAATTTTAAAATTTTATCTAGGGATGGGTACCTTTAAATAAGTAAATACGTAAGAGTCTTAAAATTTGGTGTGTATGACTTTCAAAGCAAAATCGAACAAAATATTGTCATGACGCACACAACATGTGTGGGGACAGCTAGTAAATAATAATTATAAAAAGCTGAGATTGAACGCAAGTAGCAAGTTAGTGAAACTAAAATAAAAATAAACAAATTTATTTACAAACTCTCTGCTCATCATATGTACGCGAGTATGTGTAAAATAGAAAGCAACAGCAACAAATATCACTAATCAAATGGGAATAAGAAAAATTCTCCTCTGTTTTCTTTATTTAATATTTGTATACAGGCCTTCCTTCAGAGGTCATTGGCAAAGGATTTCACGATACGATAAGGAGGGTTTGTTGTTGTTGTTGTTTTAATTTTTTCTCTTCTTATATCTTTAAAACCTTTGGCATGTTTAGTTTTCTAGATTGAAATAAAAATGTTACAAATTTTATTTTATAACAAAAACAATTGAGTAGAAATGTCATACAAACAAAGGTGGAAACACTTTTAAAACAATATTTTTACAAACTATTTGCTTTGGATTAAGACCGTAAAGTAGTCATATGAAAACATTTTGTTGTTATATAAACAAAGATTATCATGCTTCACACCGAAAGGGTTGAACAAAGAGTGAAACAAGGAATTATATTTGTAACTTTTTGTTTTCAAGCAACTTGAGATTATTTGCAGTTTGTGTTATTTATTGGGAAATGTCAGACCAGAAATGTCAAAAACTATAAATTTCAATCTTGATATGAAATGTATTGCTGACAAAATTAACCTAAAAACTTCAAATGTGTAATGGAAGGGTTTTAAAACACCAGGAGACTCATAAACAAAGTGCAACTACCGCTCTACCCCTTCAGATAATACTGACACTCCAAGTAAAATCCTGGTGATTAGCAAAACACATCCTATAGCATTGAAATAGGAACTTAGTTCATGATAGACCAGGTAGGGCATCTATTAGTTAGCTTCAGGCAATTTGAGTTTCGGAGTATGGTGAGCGAAATATTCGCAATAGAATGCACAATTGGGCAGAATTTCAATATTTTAATGACAATTCAGCAATTTGAGTTAGCCTCGGTGGGATAGTAGGTAGTGTGCTAGTCTATCAGTCCGGGGTTGTGGGTTCAATTCCCTCTAAAGAGTCTGGAAATGGTTAAATGCGTTAGTGACAGGTCACGGACTGTCAAGTATTATCTGGCCAAGTTAAAACCGAGGTAAGACGATACTTGCAGACACGGTCACACACATATTAAATGGAGATGCTGTGGAAGCCTTAGACTTAAGCAAATCAAATTAATTACCATAGACTCTGCGATGAGGAAGAAGAATGTCGACATGTATCAGTCGCCAGTCTGACATCACTACAGTCGAGAGTAAAAGGCTAGTGACAGCAAGATACTCAATGAAAGCGAGGTATTAGCAAGTTGCCAGTTAGATACCAGAAATCATTGAGAAACGAAGGAGGTCTAAAAGGGACTCATGAAGTTAGTGGTCTGCTTCGTTATCCCACTACAAATTAATAAAAAAAATGGCTAGCCTATTTGATCCAAAATTTTGACGCTGGGCACCACTCACTCACCAGCGGTGGCGCTATGTGACCTCAAAGTTGAAAACCTTGTACCTTAAAAATTTTTGGAGCTTTGCCTCATTTTCCTTAAAATTGTTCAATTTGCGTCATCTTACCACAGCTTTCATTAAGGTAATATCGGAAAATATTATTCCTAAAAGTGGCCTAGCGATCGATATTGTATTGGAGACGTCCAAAGTGGTTCCAACCCAGTCGAGTCTATCCACATGTTCTTTTTCAAAAACCAGCACTTAGGGGATATTCCTACTCATGCAATGCATTGGGCCACAACTAGGAAATTAGGTTATGGGAAGGAACATAGAGGGAATAGTGTTTATGGACATTCGATTTGAATTTTCCCACATTATAAGTGACATAAAAGATCTCTGCAGGAAGATGATTCTGCAGATGATGATACAAAAAACGAATTCTCTCGGTGATGCATAGTGCATTTCACTGGCCAATCGACCACAAATTGATGAGCTCTTAATGAAAAGCGTGTTGTACGCACAGTCTATTGTAGTAATGGTAGAACAGCGAAACACATCACACATTGCGTCGATGTTCCAGTGGGTCAATAGAATTGGATATCCTACTGTCACCTATGAGCTTCTTCGCCCTCTCCTGCACGCGGTCGAGTAGTTCCAAAATAGATTTTGCACCACCGACTCAGACATTGGAGTTGTGGTATAAATAGTAGGGAGATCAGATGGAATGTAATATCTTCTACACCCTTTTAAAAAAACCGGGGCACTTGAAAGATTCTTTTGAGACTTGAACAATATGTTTAGTCCATCGAATCCATCACACTGAGTTGTCATGCCAAGAACATCAAGAGCTGCGGATTCCTTAATACTTATACCACCAATAATTGCAGATGAAGCACCATTTTCGGTCGAACGTGTGTGCGTAAGCATACAACATTGAGTCATACGAACATTAAAATCGACTCGGTTCGCTTAGACGTCCCAATCAGATATTTTTACGAGATCATTATTGAGGCCTCTTGGCCTCGGCACGGCCGTTTGCAGAATAATTACGAATGTGGAATAGTGCTTTCATCTGCGAAAGATTAAATATGGTTGAAAATTTGACAAAATTTAGAAAAATAAGAAAGAGGGTAGGTAAAAGCACAAAGCCTGGTGGTACCCCTGAAATAATCTTAAATTCGTTAGATGAATTCCCATAATTAACTGCTCGTAGAAAATTTATCACCGACACCAAAAGCAATAAGTTTTGACAGAAGCGAATCATACCACACTCTATCAAACGCCGAAATGGTATATGGATTTACGCCATTTTTCCGAAAGAAAAGCTAACAAGTCCTTTGTATAGCGGCTCCTATGATCGCTTAGTAATTTGGACCAACAATACTTTACAAGATGAAAATTTCATAATACTTTCTATTACCTTCGAAAGCATAGAGCAAATTGCAATTGGGCAGCTTCAATGCCCAGCCTGGATAAAGTATCCTTATATGGGCTAACTAACCACAATGAAACCCTTTTTATCTGTTGATCCCTCTATATGAAAACCTTTTATTTATTTTTTTAAAAGTTCTCATTCTGTATGATTTCTCCAAAATACTATTCAATAACGTTTTCGCTGTTTTAATGTCAACAATATTGTCAACAAACAATATATAATTTTCTATTACTATTGAAATTTTCTATTTGAATATATATTTAGATCGAATTTATCTGTATTTCAAGAAGATTGTGTTTCCTTTTCTTTCTTTCTGCCTTAATGAGGGTGTCAACTTGGGTTTTAAACAAAAAAAAAACAATTTTACCAGCCCCCTAGTCTTTGTGTCAAATTTTCCTTGTTAAACTCTACAATCAATATTCAAATACAAATAAATATATTAAAAAAAAATGAAATATGTCATAGTGTGGGAAATATTTATTACATACCAAAGTATCCATTTGAAAGAAGGAATGTAGGTGTAGTTGCTGTTGTTTTTTACCATCTTATCGTAGTTGAAAATCATGTCACTGTGTTAAGGAGCTATAGACACGGAAGTTGTCTATATAAATTTAAATAAATAAAAGCAAAATGATATAGATATTGTTGCTGTTGTATTTGTTGTAAATTCCTTTTTTTGTGTTGTATTATTTCACACAGTTGTTCATTGTTTTCTTGTATCTACTTCCTCATCCTCAACATATGCTGTGGCTTTTATTTAATTCGTGTTTCCCTTTCAGAGATGAGTATGATAAGAATTATGGAAGTAGATTTTCCAGAAAAGAATGAAAATTATATAAACTCTTGAAAATTGACTTTCTTACGTATTTTATTTAAAATCATTATTTTTAATAAAATTGATAAAAAAAAAAATAAGTAGGAGTGCTATATTCGGCCATGTCGAATCTTATGTACCCTTCACCATAGTAATAGTAGGTATTGTGTTACCCTCTTATGTTTCTTTGAATTTAAAATTTTTTTTTTTTTTCAAAATTTTTTTTCATAACTTTTTTTTTAATTTTTTGTAAAATTTTTTTTTAATTTTTTGTAAAATATTTTTAGAAATTTTTTGTAAATATTTTTTTGAAAATTTTTCTTATTAATTTTATTGAAAAATCCTTATTTTCAATAAAATTGATAAAAAAAAAAAACAAGTAAGAGTACTATATTCGGCCATGCCGAAACTTATATACCCTTCACCCTCGTAATGCTAGATGTTGTGTTACCTTCTTATGTTTCTTAAATTTTTTTTTTCAAAATTTTTTGTATAACTTTTTTTTTAATTTTTTGTAAAATTTTTTTTAAATTTTTTGTAAAATTTTTTTTAAATTTTTTGTAAATTTTTCAGAATTTTTTGTAAAAATTTTTTTGAAAATTTTTCTGAAAATTATTTTGAAAAATTTTTGAAAATTTTTTTTTAAATTTTTTAGAAACGTTTTTTAAGAATTTTTAAAAAAATTTTTTTTTTAATTATTTTAAATAATTTGTTTTTGTAAAAATTAGGAAGTACCCGCAATCTATATTGCCTTAGAATGGTCAGACTAAAGAAATAAAATTATTTAAAAAAATGTTCTCATATTGACCCCCCGATGGTCATATTGACTGCTCCTGGTTACCAGTGGGCACCCTGTGGGTCTTTTGGCTACCTTTATATGTATTGCTTTCTATAAAAGCCTTTAATACAAATCAAAGCAGAAAAACCTTACCAACCTAAAAATAAGCCGAACATCGGTCCTCGCGGGGGTATTGATTTCCCAAAATCTGTATGCACTCCTTGCCTATCGCGGTCTAATATTTATTTAAAAAAAAAAAATAGAAAAATTAAAACCAAAAATATGAAAAAAAAGTGAAAAGTATAGATGGGCGTGGTTTTTTGCCCACAGCCTCCAAAGAAATGATCTGATGTTTCTGAATTGCAATCCCAAAATTTTCGAAATTATGCCGGCAGATTGGCTTAAATCTTCTGTATCTCGTCTGATGGCTTGGTAAATTACATTACTACTCGACACGGACATCGAGCTCAATCAACTTCTATAAGCTGAAAAGCTGAAAAGAAAAAGCTGAATCGAGTTGCCACATTATATAGTGAGAAATCGAATGTAAATGGTCTCAGACAATTTGAAGTTTTCAAATCAAGTCTGCTCAAATCTATCTTAAGGATTTGGTAGGGTTTGAGAGTTAATACTTAACGGAGTGGACAAATATGGTTTGGTGGACAAATCTCTGTTTGCTATATTATGGGAAATATCAGATTTATTAATTAAAGCAAGAGTCGGATTAGGTCGGCTTTCCTCTATTAACCAATATTTGCGTTGTAATAAATAACAGAGTTGTCGAGAAAGATTGAACTTTCTCGATATACAAGCATTTGGGAATTAGTTCTTAAGAGATAAAAATTGAGACCGGTCTGTCTTTCTTCTCGGTCTTGGGGCATGCAAGTACAGTACAATTTTTTGACAGTTAGAACTAAACGAAGAGGGCTAATCTGCCTTTCTTGGTTTGCAATGAACGCCTTGCATTTAAGAATCATTATATTCCGTAGGGGGGTTGAATATGATCAACTTTTCTTATCTTGCCAGCATTTGAGAAGTCAATTCAAGTAAGAAACCTTAAGAAATTCAGTTTAATTTAAGTATCGATCCCAACTAAAACCAAAAATCTGAAACAGGGTTTTTAATTATTCATAATTTCCTTTTATCACAAAAAAATGTTAAATCATTTATAAATAAAATTTTTAAAAATAAAAAAAAAACCTTAAAAATTATAATTTTCTTAAAAAACACAAATTCATACTCAACTGATAAAAAAAAACAAAAAATCAAACATCTGTTAAATTTACCACAAAACAAAAACACAACACAACCAACTCAAATCAAATCAAAATCAGTCAAGCCAAAACATGACATCAGAAAATGAAAATTCGATGCAAGGAAATTTTAAACTGACATGTTTTCATTCATCATATTAAGCGAGCATTCAAGACCCTTTTCTTTAACTTAATTTGCATTTTTAATCTCATAAGGATGCAAACGATCATGTAGATCATGTAAAAGGAAACAAACTGTTTTTTTTTATCTCTCAAGTACATGAAAAAGGAATTTAAAAATGACTCAGGGATATTTTGCTTTGACTGTGAGGGGGTTTTTATGAGGTTTTCTAGATTACAGCAAGATTTTCCCTTAAATCCATTTTTTATAATTTTTTGTTTATTAAGATTAGACGTGTTACGAATTCATGTCACTGTTTTTTTGTTTTTTTTTTTTAATTTTGATGGAATGTCAGTCACGGTTGAGTAATTAAATTGTTGTAAAGTATCTTGTATTAATGTTAACATTTTGTGTTTTTTTAAGGGATTTGTTAGTAAATTCTTGTTTTTTTTGAGGATAATGTGTGAAACATATTTATTTCTCTTATGAAAATCGTGATGCCCTTAAGAAAAAGTAAAAAAAAAACAATTAATTAAATAAACGGTATTTAAAAAAGTATTATTTTAAGATGCTTTTAACCAAATAGTTTTTTTTAAAAAATTACCTTTTATCAGAAAGTTACTACTGCGCTTCAGAAAAAATTGATTTATGGAAAAATATCCTTTTTATAAAAGAGCAACTTTTAAAAACAACAGTCTTTAAGATAATATTTTTTTTATAAAAAAAAAGATACAGCTTAAAATGAAACCCTATCTGAAAAGGGTACTGTAATTTTTTTTCTTTTAATATTTTGTTAACAAAATTTGGTTTTTTTGAAAAAGTTTTTTATAACTTTTTATAAAAATTGAATTGAATTGATTTAATTTTTTTTTTTAAATAATTTTTAAATTTTAAATTTTTAATATTTAAATTCAAATGGACTATTTTCTTGGAGGCTACTTACTATAAAATTTCCCTTTTTGAAAAAGTACTTTTTTTAAGTTACTTTTTAAAAACATATTTTTTAAGGCCAACCTTTTTTAAACAATCTTTTAAGAGGTTAATATTCTTAAAGATAATTTCTTTAAAAAATTTTCTCTAAAAATTATTTTTACATAAAGTACGTTTTATAAAAGATTATTTTAATAAAAGTTTTTTTTTGTAAAATTCACTTTTTTAAATATTTTTTTACAAAAATTACTTTTTATAAAATATATAATATGAAAATTTATAAAATAACTGTTTATTTTTATAAAATAAAACTATAAAAGTATTTTTTATAAAAGGTAATTCTATAAAAACTCTTTTTATGAAAGATACTTTCAAAAAATACTTTTTATAAAAAAATACTTTTTATAAAAGGTACTTTTAACAAAATATTTTTCATATAAAGTACTATTATTAAAGTGATATTTATAACATTGCTTCTTATAAAAGTACTTTTTATAAAAGGAACTTTAAAAAATACTTTTTAAAAAAGGTACATTTTATAAAAGTTACTTTTAATAAAATATTTTTTATATAAAGTATTTTTATTAAAGTGGTATTTATAAACATGCTTCGTATAAAAGTACTTTTTATAAAAGGTACTTTTAATAAAATACTTCTTAAAAATAATTAAAATACTTTATAAAAAGGTAAATGTACTTTTATAAAAATACTTTATATAAAACGTAAAGTTTTTATATCAAAGAAAATTTGTAAGGAAGAAATTTTTAACATAATGTACATTTTATAAAAGGTACTTTTATTAAAGATTTTTTTGTAAATGTACTTTTATAAAAATATTTCGTATAAAAGGTAACGTGTTTATAGCAAAGGAATTTTTCAAAAAGGCAACTTTTAATATAAGGTACATTTTATATAAAATATTTTTTATAAAAGGTACTTTTATTAAAGTACTTTTTAGAAATATACTTTTATACAAATACTTCATATAAAAGGTAACGTATTTATATTTTGTAAAAAGCACATTTTTATCCTAAGGTACATTTTACAAAAGGTTCTTGTTAAAATTGGTATTTAATTGCTAAACGGTACCAAAAGTTACTTATATAAAAAAAAAAACTACAGAAAAAACTTTGCTTTTTTATGATTCTGTTCTATTTAAATTGCTGGTACTTTATATTTTTACCATTTCTAAAATCCTTGTCATCTTAAATAAAATTAAACAAGGTTCTCATGTAATGGATCTTTTTCTGAAACAAAAGTATCCACTTCAAATATAATATAGCAAACCTCAGGCAATTAGTTAAACAATAACCATTTTTTTAATGAAAAGTTATAAAAAACAGAAAACCATCAGTAAACAAAAACACAACGTGGAAAAAAAGAAATAAAATTTATTGATCATATAAATGAATTGTTTATTGATCATGTTACCTTTATTGAGACATGAGATATAAAAAAATGACACAAAGAACTTTCATTCGTAATAATCTTCAAGTAGTTGCATTTTGTATTAAATGATTTATAACAAAAGAAGAATAAAACTCTAACAATAGAATTTTCTAAATTAAAATAAAAAAATTCTTCAAATTAATGTCATTAAATTGCGATCAATTTCATCGGAGATTTTTTTAAAAGAAAATAATTTTTTGTTGAAGTCGGCTGTAACAAAAGAATAAGAAGAATCGGATAGAAAAACTCTTAAAAATTGTAAATGATCCATTCAAACAAATTACTTACACTTGATGACCACACGATTTCAAGATCATTAGATGCGATCATCAATCATTTTCAAAGGCACACAATACAATTATGTTAAAATAGAAATGAAATTTTAGTGATGCGGATAGACATGTGTAGTGGTTTTAATAGAAAAGAAGTTAATGTAAAAATTTGTATAACTATTTCGAATATGCAATGACTTTTCTTTTCCGTGGAATATAAATGAGTTTTTTCTGTTTGAGGCTTAAAGGAAATAGATGGCATGCGATAAATGTATCCTTTAGTAAAGGATACATTTATCATACATAAAGACCGGAGCATTATCAGAAGAAGCAAATAATTGGCGAAATGTGCTCATCGATAGGTTTTGACATGTGTTTACTCATACTTCGTACCATCTGGTAAATAATTATTATTTATACAAAATTACATTTGTTTATGTTTAAAAAAGATTTAAGAAAAATAACTTCTTGCTTTAAGTACCAACTTAAAAAATTAACTTTTTACGAGAAAAACATAATGTTTAAATTGAGCTGCAATTAATTTCTTTAATAAGAAAAAAACCTCTTTTTCATGTATCACATTTTCTTCTTATTTACAAATAGTAGTATTTTTAAATACTGCTTTTACAAAAATCGCATATTTTGAAACGTTTTTGTAATAGAAAGTACTTTTTATTAAAACTACCAATTACAAAAAGTACTTTTTATAAAAATTATTTTTATATAAAGTACTTCTCACAAAAAGTAATTTTGAAACATTTCTGTAATAGAAAGTACTTTTTATTAAAAGTACCTGTTACAAAAAGTTACTTTTACAAAAAGTACTTTTTATAAAAATTATTTTTATATAAAGTACTTCTCATAAAAAATAATTTTGAAACGTTTCTGTAATAGAAAGTACTTTTTATTAAAAGTATCTGTTACAAAAAGTTACTTATACAAAAAGTACTTTTTATAAAAATTATTTTTATATAAAGTACTTCTCATAAAAAATAATTTGAAACGTTTCTGTAATAGAAAGTACTTTTTATTAAAAGTATCTGTTACAAAAAGTTACTTATACAAAAAGTACTTTTTATAAAAATTATTTTTATATAAAATACTTCTCATAAAAAATAATTTTGAAACGTTTCAGTAATAGAAAGTACTTTTTATTAAAAGTACCTGTTACAAAAAGTTACTTTTATAAAAAGTACTTTTTATAAAAATTATTTTTATATAAAGTACTTCTCATAAAAAGTAATTTTGAAACGTTTTTGTAATAGAAAAAACTTTTTATTAAAAGTACCTGTTACAAAAACTACTTTTTCTAAAAATTATTTTTTATATAAAGTACTTTTCACAAAAAGTAACTTTTGTAAAACTCCGTTAAAAAAGCTTTTCTCAAAGCCTAGCTTTTTAAAAATTTACTTCCTAAAAAATTAACTCATTTAAAAATAGCTTTTTATAGGAAATAAGTTTTTTAAAACGTATTTTAAATAAAAATTTCATTTTTAGAAAATTTATTTCATAAAAATTACTTTTTTAAAAAGTTCCTTTTACAAAGGGTATTTTTTAAAACAGTTCTTTTTATTATTACAGATAATTTTATTTAAAACTATAAAAAGTACTTTTTTCATCAAAAATTTCCTCTCACAAAAAGTAACATTTTATATGAAATTTCTCTTCAGTAAAAGTAAAATTTTTAAAAAAAAGTACCTTTTGTTAAAATACATTGCATCAAAAGTATATTTTATTAAAAGTACCATCTCGATGACATTTTAGAAGCTGTGTAACATTACCTGAAAAAAAAACAAGGTAATAAAGAAGGAGCAAACACAGTATCCTTAAAAGAAGGACATTCAAGAGTTGACCATATGCATTATAGTTATTTACCGGTGCTCAAGAAATAATAAAAATAAATAAATAAAAAAAAGAAAATGTTAAAAGGGTTGAAAAAGTTAAATGTTGAAAGGAGGCAGTTTGTTAGGATCTCAAGAAAGATGTCCTGTTAAGAGCACTTTAAACAAAGATAAAATAATACAGCAACATAATTTTCTTTCCAGTTTCTAAATAAATAAATTAAGTTTATTTTATAAGAAGTTTTCTTTTACAAAAAGGGCTTTTTATAAAAAATGTTTTTATTATTAAAGGAACTTTCATTTAAAAGCATATAAAAGTACTTTTTGTATGAAAAATTTCCTTTCAGTGAAAATAACATTTTATAAAAAGTACATTATTAAAAGTACCGTTTATAAAATGACTCATTATAAAAGGTTACTTGTAAAATGTTAACAATTACCTTTTTAAATATCTTTTTTAAATACCTTTTTCTAAATAGCTTTTAAGTACCTAATTTTAATACCTTTTCTAAATACCGCTTTTAAAAAGTAACTTTTATAAGATGACCCTTTATAAAAAGTAACTTTTGTTTTTTTAAATATTTTATAAGAAATAACTTTTTTATAAAATTTATCTTTTATAAAAAGTTCCTTTAATAAAGCACCTTTTACAAAAATACCATTTATAAGAAGAACCTTTTATTTAATTTAATAAGTATATTTAAATACCTTTTTAAATATTTTTTAAATACCTTTTTCTAAATACCTTTTAAATAACTAATTTTAATACCTTTTTTAAATATCGCATCTAAAAAGTACCTATTATCAAATGGTACTTTATAAAAAGTACATTTTTTAAATATTTAAGAAATAACTTTTATAAAAATTATCTTTTATAAAAAGTTCCTTTAACAAAGCAAAAAAAAAATACAAAAATACCGTTTATAAGAAGTACCTTTTATTAAATTATCTTTTATAAAAAGAACCTTGTACCGTTTTATAAAAAGTACCTTTTATAAAAAGAACCTTGTACCGTTTTATAAAAAGTACCTTTTATAAAAATACCGTTTATAAGAAGTACCCTTTTTTAAATTATCTTTTATTAAAAGTACCTTTTATACAATGAACCTTTTGTAAAAAGTGCCTTTTATTAAAAGTACATTTTATAAAATACCGTTTATAAGAAGTACATGTCAAAAAATTATCTTTTAAAAAAAGAAACTTTATAAAAAGTACCTTGTTTTAATAAGTACCTTTTATAAAAAGTATCTTTTATAAAAACACCATTTCTAAAGTATTTTTTAATGCTCTATTTTCAATAGCATTGCTTATCTAAGGCCCGTTAAAATTAGGTGCACGCTTACAAACAGAATTTAAATTACATTCTCCTAAAGCATAAATCTTTTTTTTTTATCTTAATGCACAAATATTTTATTTCATCCATATTACATTTTTAATAAAAGCAAGTCTTACACTATACTTTGTCAAACAAAAAATTGTTTTGGCCCCCAAGTAAATTTGTACTTATAGCAACCATAAATATTTTAATTTTTCTTAAACAGTATTTCCAAATAGCCATACGCTATCAAACAATCTGCCACGAAAACCAACACATTCGGGCTGTCAGTCACTAACTAACAGCTATCCTTAGGCTTATATATGACATCCTTATTGAACAAAAAAAAAATAAATAAAAAAGATGCAGAAAGTGATTTAAAAAACTAAGAAAAGAAGTCTTAATCAAACATAAATTTCAATACAGTGTTTTTCCTTTTTACTAAAAAGTGTCCTTTTTTGCAATATACTCATACATGCATAGTGGATAAACTATAGCATTAAACACACTCCAGCTCGTATGTGTGTGTTGAATACATTTTAGTATAATATCCTGTCACCCATATTAAAATGTCTAAAGACAGAAATGATAAAATTTAAATAGAGTAATTGAAAGTGAAATATGAGCGACTGACTACTTAAAGGAGGTCAGTAGTTTGTTTGTATTTTTCTTTATGTATCCAGAAAATCATGCAGGGTAAAAATTAGGTAGTCAGATGAATTTCTATGGTCAAGGAATTTAACAAAGCCAATATAAAAGGCTGCAGGACTTAAACGAGAGACAATAATAAATAATTAAAATCGTTAGAAATGTGTCAGCCAAAGGCAGTAAAGGAAGGTATACAAAAGGCAACTGTCAATAAATTGTTCCACTTTAGAATTTTTTTTTAGAAGAAAAAAGAACGGAACGAAAAGTAGGTTATTGAAAGCGAAAGTGTTTTAGGGATATTTGTATTCAAATGTATAAAGAATCAGATATAGTCATAAATTATGAGAAAATCGCTTATCATATATGACTTGTTTTAAAGCTAGTTACTCGGTGGATCATAAAATTAACTTTTATTTTATAAAAACAACTTTTATTTTATAAAAACATCTTTTATTCTTTAAAAATTAAATTTTTAAAAATTAAAAATTTAAAATTTTTTAGATAATTAAATTAAAAAAATTATTAAAAAAAATTAAAAAAAAATTATCAAAAAAAAAATATTAACCAAAAAATTAATTTTTTTAATAAAATAAAATTCTTTTTAACCAACAAAAGTTGTTTTTAAAATAAAAGTTATAAAAAAGTTTAAAATTTTTTAAAAAACATTTTCTTTAAATAAAAATTTAAAAAAATACAAATTAAAAAAAATTATTTTTTTTTAACATATAAAAATTAAAAAAAAAATAAATAAAAAATATGTTTTTAAAAATAAAAGATGTTTTTTAAAATAAAAGTTAAAAAATAAATAAAATTGTTTTATTAAAAACAATTTTTTTAAATAAAATTTTTTAAAAAATATTTTTTTTTAAATAAAATTTTTTATAAAAATAAAAATTTAAAAAGATTCAAAATGTTTTTTTAAATAAATTTTTTTAAATGAAAATAAAAAAAATTAAATTTTTTTAAAAAATTTAAATAAAATAAATACAAAATATAAATTAAAAAAAAAATAAAATTTTTTAAAATAAAAACTAAAAATTTTTTAAAATAAAAAATAAAATTTTTTTAAACAAATAAAAATGTTTTTAAAGAAATAAAAATATTTAAAAAAATAAAAGTTATTTTTAAAATAAAAGTTAAAACAAAAAAATTTCAATTTAAAGAAAATACAAATTAAAAAAAAACATTTTTTTTTTTTTTTTGTAAATAAAATTGTTTTTAAAAAATAATGGTTGTTTTAAAATAAAAGTTTAAAAAAATTAAAAAAAAAAATAAAAATTAGTTAAATATAATTTTTAATGTTCTCTAATATCTATTATACGAGGGCATTTCAATAATTCCGTAACTTTTTTGTCGAAAGCATTATTTTGCGGCAAAAAAACGTTTGATTTATCAAAATAATGCAATATTGCAGATTTCTTAAGGCCCTCATTATTAGGCGGTTTTTTCTATGATGGGTTTTTTGTTTTACCCAAATTTCTTAGCCCCCAGTTATTTCTTTAAATTTGAAAGGTAATACTCGCAAGCAGCTAAATCTCAGTGGTATTCTCAATGGAGTAGCAGCTCATAGTTCAATTCATGGTTTTTTGCAACAGTTACTACACACCAAAGTGCTTTATTGCAATTGTCTTCATGGAAAAGTACTTTTTCTTCGCACTTTTGCTTCAAAATGAATTTGTCCAAAACCTCTAAGTAATATTTTCTGGTTATTGGTTTACCCTTTTTAAGGTAATTGTTGTATATCACAATGCATAATTCCATAAGAACCTGCGGCCGACAGACCCACCTTGGTCTTCTTTAGTGAACTTCTATCACAGGTAGTCGTTTTACCTTTTTTAAAGTAATTGTTGTGTATGACAACACGTACTTCCACCCTTAAAAAAAACAAAAAGCCCCTGCCGCGATCTGGGCCGTCAGACACACCACGGTGTTATTTGATTGTTGTTTGCTCTCTGGTGTATTGTGATAGATCCATGATTCGTTCATAGTTAAAAGACTACGCAACACCTCTTTCGAATTGCGCCTTAATATCGCCAAACATTCCTTTGAAATAATCAAACGGCTGTGACTATGGTAGAGTGTGAGTAATCGGGGTACTCCTTTTTATATTCAATTATTCATGCAAAATGTGAAATATCTTCTTGGTTGAGATGCCTACAGCCTCAGCCAAGACACGTCATGAACTTTCATTCTCTCATCGTCCCATATCATTTTAAGGATTTTAGCGACTATTTTTAACGGGGTTGTCTGCTACTCATGGCTGTCAAAAACAAACTAATAATCACAGCTTGTTCAAAATTCAACAGTAGTCCAATAATAAAGAATTGTGTACGGAGCAGTGTTGATTTGAAAATAACTGGGCCGGTTATACAAAAGGTCTGGGATATATCCAACTGCACTCGCATTGTTTTGCTTTAGAAATAATACACTGAGATTAATTAAGTTCAAACAAAAGTTGGCTTAATTCGAATAATAAATTTATGTGGAGTAAAACTTTTCTTTTAACATATTTCAACAAATTAGATTATGGCACTTATAAACCTTTTTACTTTTTTATTTTTGCTCCTTACAACACCTTTGTTCTTTTCCTGCTGTCAACTACTTTCTTCAAAAGGATAGATAGTCTTATGTGAAACTTCAAAATTCAATTTATGGTAAACAAAGTCAAGAGAAAGAAAAAAACTCAGCAATAACTCTCATATAAGTGTCGATGACATTTTAGTAGCTGTGTAACATCACATATCAAGAAAAAAAAAAGAAACAAAAAAGTAATAAAGAAGGAGCAAACACAGTATCCTTAAAGTAAGGATATTCAAGAGTTGCCCATATGCAACTTATAGTTATTTACCGGTGCTTAAGAAAATATAAAAAAAAGAAAAAAAATGTTAAAGGGTTGAAAAAGTTAAATGTTGAAAGTAGGCAGTTTGTTAGGATCTCAAGAAAGATGTCCTGTGAAGAGCACTTTATACAAAGATAAAATTAAACTGCAACATAATTTTCTTTGCAGTTTCTCTAAGTTGCTTTCTATGTATCAACAAAAGCACTTTAAAAAGCATTTCTTTTGTTTGTTTATTTTCTTTTTTTAACATTTCCGTTTTACCAAAAAAAAAATCCTTAAGGACGAGAAAATGTCCTTTACTTCCTGTTTTAAAAAAATTCGCCAGGCAGTTTCTTGAGTTTAATTCTATGTTATTATTTACTTACAAACATGTTTGATATTCCTGTGACAATTGTTTTTGAAATCATCTTGTTAATCCTTTTTTTTAATTGCTGAAAGGACTTTAAGGATGTTGGAAAATTTTTTTTTATCGTTTTTATTTCTATTGCCGAAAATTTGTTTCACTGCAATTTTATTGATTTAAACCAAATTAAGAAAATTAAAAACCTTTTAAATGGCTGCAGGATATTTGTATCCTTTTTATATATAACTCTGCCTAAAGGATTATTTACTTGCATTTTAATATGTTTGTTCTGCTTAGGGCGAAACATATGCGACATATTTTTTGCAAACTTTAAAAGAAATCCTTTCAAACCCAGACTCCTTAAATTCTTGAAGAAAGGCTTTAAGGCGGCGGTTTACCTGCTTTGTTGTTAAATGTCTTGTTTTCTTTTTTTGCTTCCTAAGACCTGGTTTTGAGGGCAGTTTTGCAAAAGTATTTTACAATTTTGTGTGTTTTTCATTTTCATTAGCTCTAATTTTATTAATCCATTTTCTTGTATTTTCTTTCAATTTTCACTTTATACTTGTTCAATGATCAAAAAGGATTTCCTTTTTTGTATACAAAAATAACTAGATTATGTTCTGCATTTTATTTTCTTAAAGCAAAAATCCTGGGATTTGTGTAAAGTATTTGTGAAGAGATTACGAAAAATAGTGAAACGAAGTAGAGACCAACACCCCTGTTGGCAAAAATAATTGTCTGTTCAAATAAATCTCTTGTATGAGGGAAGAAGGTCCACACCTGTTTAATCTCTTGTACAAGAGGAGGTCCATAAGCCCTTACAAAAAAATGAATTTAATCTTGTTTATTTTTAAACACCTTCCCCCTTTTTAAAAAATCCCTAATTCAGGGATTTTTCATCTTTTTTAAACCTTTTGAAAGAAGGTTTTTATAGGTCATAATAATGAGCTTCGACATGAATCTTATGACGCCGAGACCTTCATTTATATTTAAAAAACAAACAAAAAATTAGGGCACAAATCGTAAGAACAAAGTAGAAAACGCGGGCAACAATTAAAAACTCTAATGGTGCAATTTTTCCAGCTATATACCCCAGCATTACCTTGCCTTTTTTGCTTAGAGGGGCATGTTTTTCCTTAATTTTTTAAAGACATCACTATCTACAACGCGTCCGGCTTGTCTGCAAAAAACACCCAGCGTCTTTGCGGGGAGTCGAACCTGCAACCCTTAACTGATATACTAGCGTACTACCAATCAGTGTAATTTTTTTAAATACATGCTTTAAATAATATATAATACGTGGTTTAAATAATATTATAATATTCACGTTTCACGTTAAAAGCAGCCAGATAAAAAAACGCAAAAAATAAATCGCCAAAATTTCTACAAAAAACTTAAATCGTCAGAGGTAAATTTCATTACCTTTAATTATTTATAAGACAGTGTTTCTGTATTCTTATACCAAAATAAATATTGTACGGTATTATGGAACCCCTTCTTGTAACGTTAACTCACACTGGGGGAAAATATCGATTACACAAATTTAGGTGGAAAATATAGAAAAAAAAAAGAAATTACGAAATTAATACATTGCCACAGGGCTTAAAAGCATATTACCTTCGCGTAAAAGAATTTTAACGTTGACGTCCAGTTAAAGCTGTTACTTGGAAAATCATCGATAACAGAAACATCGATATAGTTTTGAGTGACTGTCAAATTTAAGCGCGACAATTTAAAAAAAAAATTATGTGATCGAATTTACCTGGTAAATCCATCATAGTTCTCTATGTATTTTTAACATGCATAACATTTTACGGTGCTGTTCAAAAGTTATCGAAATGGAATACAAAGTTATCGAAATAAAATCCAAATAAATGAATGTTATTGCTTTATAATTGGGCTTAAAAATCGCCAACAGCCACTGTTAATAAGCTACGATATTAACATGTGAAAAAAAATTTTTTTGTATCGGTGTATCGAACCCTAACCTACCTTTTTTTGTTGTCTACTTGGAAAAAGGAAAAAATAAATGCAGAATATTATTTATTTTTGTTTGGCCTCTTGGGATCCTCGATATACTGATTGGTAGTGCGCTGGTTTCAACACAGCTAACGAAACAATGGCTCTTTTGCGCGACAAATTCAATGGCCCTGTTATCTTACGTGGTGGCGATGTCAATTGGCCGTCAAGATCATTTGATTTGAACCCAGTTGGACTTCTTTCTTTGGGGTTATTCGAAAGAAAAGGTGTACGTCGATAAGCCAGCAACATTTCAAGAGCTAAAGGATTTGTGGAACAAGATTAACGTGAGTACCTGCCTACTCGGCCTAACCTCACGGTGGTCTTACCACCGAGTGAAACTTAGGCGTAGACTAGCGCCCCCATTGTGTAGTATAACAACACTTTACGATTGCCACCAATCGCTTTTTGTGTGTGATACAGTCACAATGAGTAGCAATTTATATAATATGGCAAGCCAAGATCCACATTATAACCTAGATCCACATTATAACCTCTTGCTTAGGGGTTTGGAGACTATCCAAACTCCGTCTGTTGAGAGTGCAACAGCACACTTGATCGACCTTGCACCTTACCTACATAAATCGATCTTAAACCACAACCACCACGTGTACCCCCGAAGGGGACCTCACCAATAACCGGTCACAGAGAGGATAGGCTCTCTGTGGGGCCACCGATTCCCGTGGTACCAGTCCTTTGGTCACTGGGCGGGCCTCGAAGAGAACCCGTGATTTTACTCACAGACCTTTTCTTCCAGATTTAGGCTCTAGGAACCCTAGCGTCTCGTGCCCCTATTTTCCCCGAGTGGACCGCGTCAAAGCATTTGCCATATTCCTGCAGTGACAATTGGAACCCCCGGGGGTAACAGCTAAAGGATGACATAATTCGACATATTAACGGCATAGAACCTTAATAATGCCTCAGCATCATCGAAAATTTGGAGCATGGAATGGAGGTGTGCCGCCGAGCTCGCGGCGGCCATTTGGCCCATATTTTGCTCCATACATAATTGAATCATACCAATATTATCAAAATAAAAAGAAATGACAATAATTTCCTAAATAATTTGTATTTGATTCAAAATCAACATCTGCCCCTTACAATTTAACCCCCCTTTATATTTATTTCCTATAGTTTTCTATATTAGAGGACTAGTTATGAGTTTAGATAAAAAATAATATTTATTTAACATTACTTTCCCGCAGTTTTTTCCACTACCAGGGATATTAAAAAATTTTATAAATAATATTTTTTTTATTTTGTACTAAAAAGTTGTAATTAACTCGAAAAAATGCCTTCAAATTCAAATAGATCTTTCTTTGTTTTATTGTTTTAAACATCTTGAAACTAAATATGGTCCTTCGAACCATGTTCTAAGTTGAATATTTTTTTATTTTATTTATTTATTTTTTTAATATTTTTTATTTAATTTTTTTCGCATTTAGCATATTATTTTTGTGCCATATTTAATTCATTTCCCTTTTTCTTAAGTACGTGGCTCAAATTGACCAGCTTGTTTAAAAACCACTACTTATAAGTCCTCATTACCAACCCTTTTAATGTTGAATTGAACGCTTTAGCTGTACAAAAATAAACTCCTTTAAAGTGACCACTTTATTTTAGTAAAAAAAAAACAATTTTTTAAAATTTTTATTTTTTAATGGTTTATGCTGCATTTTTCTTTTATAAACAGAAATCCTAACAAAACTTTTAAATTGGAAGCGTTAAGTGGTTAAGCATGCGCGTTTAATTAAAAATTCAAAAGTAAAAAAAAACACTCCTGTTACGGGCACGCGACTTAAATAAAAAACAAGTACACAAGGAGGCAAATAACATGACTTTTAAAAAACAATTATGCAGTTGCCAGCCGGCCAGCCAAAAGGCTGACAAGGCTGGTGGTCATTAAAGAAAAAAAAAAAAAAACAAAAAAAAACTATGAAAAATTTTAGATGAAAAACTGTCCAGTCTTTTGAGAGGTAAAGTGCAGCTTGTGTTTTTTGTGACGTTAAATAAAAACCTGTGATAAATGATGTAAGAACACAAAACAGCAGGACATAGAAAATACTCTGCTCAACCCTGCACACATGAAATTTGAATTCACAAATTATAACGGCCTTTTGTTGTCAAGTACTTTTAATTTAATCCCGTATAATTTTTATTTTTATTTTTGCAAATTTGCCAGCATTTGTGTGCAGTTTTTTTTTGTCTCCTTGTATTTGAAAATGAACTTGACTGACCTTTGTGTGGTGTAAATCAGGATAAGTGCAAATGATACCATTATAATATGTTAATAATATTAAATTTACTCAAGCAGAATATGTTCTCTAAAATGCAGCCAAATTTTGTAGCAAAAGCTATTGCTATTTGCCAAAAACTAAATCCTATTAAATATTTGTGCATTGAATGTTAAGCCAAAAAAAATATTAAAGGACACACTTCATTAAACTACCCCCCTAGTTACTAACAACAAAAACAACAATAGCAACAACAGCATTTAATAAACTTGTCGATAGCAGTTATTTAGGTCGACTGTTTAAAGCGCTGCACTGTGGTTGTATATAAAAAATAATTTTTGCAAAAAAAAAACCGACTTCAAAACAGATAGAAGGGCAACAATTATAAACTAAAAACGTAAGAAGTAATCTGTAAGAATTAGGTTTAAACCAAATAGTAGATGCGCCAAAATTAGAGGGAAAAAAGTAAAGACTATGTGAATGCCAATCCTCTCCCTATTAATGTTCAAAAGTTAAGCTATTTTTACAAGCATCCGTATTTTATGGGGACACCATTCACGCCTCTGTCTATAACGGTTTCAAAGATAGGGCCACATATATCAAATAACATCACCTATTGGGACACCCTTTAATTTACAATTTTAAATTAAAGACCTGTTGTTATAGAGGACTTGGCCACAAAGATTCTGTTTAAATTTCAACTATCTGTTTATAACGGTTAAAAAAGTTTAACCAAATATATCAAATTACATGAACTATTGGGACACCCTTTACATTATAATTCCAAATATTTATACTTGTTATCATACCAGAGAAAGTAGTGGAAATTCTGCTTAATTTTTAAGTGTTTGTGTTGAACCGGTTCAAAAGATAGGGCCATATAGATCAAATTACATAATTTATGGGGACACCCTTTAATTTCTAAATTCTAATTGTATACCTGCTATAGTGGACTTTGCAACACAGGTTCCTTGTAAATTTCAGCTGTCTGTCTATAACAGTTCAAAAGTTTGGCCACATATATAGAATTACATTAACTATTGGGACACCCTTTTATTTCCAAATTAAAATTTTATACTTTTTGTTATAGTGGACTTAGCAATACAGGTTCTTGTAAATTTCAGCGGTCTGTGTACAATTGTTCAAAAGTATGGCCATATACATCAAATTAAATAAACTATTGGAGCACCCTTTAATTTAAAATATTGAATATTTATAAATTTTATGATAACGGTCATAGTAATCGACATTCTGTAAAATTTTCAAGGTTTTACCCATAACGGTTTAAAACATAGGCCCAAATAGGTCAAATTACGTCACCTATGGGGACACCCTTTAAATTTTAAATTTATTTTTTTTATTATTAATTTCTGCTGTTGGGTGCTATAGAGACACGCAATTTTAAAAAATTTTAATTTGGTGCCCTTTACGGTTCTTAATACACGTAAAACACATGTTGTTTTTTGGGGGACACCCTTTAATTTTTAATATAATGAACTGTTTTTTAAATGGGACCAACAACTGAAAGCATAACCTTTCAAATAAAGAAAAAAATTTTAAAATCGGTTCAGAAATGGCTGAGTTCTGCAGTTACATACATAAAAAAGCAAGATTCAGACGAATAGATAAGATAACCTCCTTCTGTTTTGAAGTTGGTTAAAAAATAGTGAACATCACTTTTTTCCTAAAGAATATCATCTAATTTTTAAATATAGACGAATTCAAGTTTTGATTTGGGAGCTAACATCCCTATCCAAGAAGGCCCTGTAAATGAGCAGTAAAAATTTTAATATTTTGTTTAAATAGTTTGTCCCCATTAAAGATTTAGTCGAGTTCAAAATGTCTTCGAATTAATATTCGAAAACTCTATCTTCCATTGTTGTTGGCAAAATTGGGTACAGTTGGTATATTTTTCCGACTTACGACGAAAACTCATAATGTCCACCATATAAAATTTCACTATATATTGAAAGCACCCTAAAACTATCTTATTGTTTAATGAAAATAGTGTAGGTTACTTTAGGCTGACGGATATTCGACGATTTGAAGAAGTTTTCATGATTTTAATAAATTTTTTGTTGTCGCAGAATTTAACGATTTTTTACTTATTTATCTGGCAACTCTGAAAGTGAATTTATAACATTTAAAGCATAGTAATAATAATAATATTATTAATTAAATAATCGTCATGATTTTGACGATTTTTTGTTGTTGCAGAATTTAACGATATTTTACTAATTTTATCTGGCAACTCTGAAAA
Organism: Phasia obesa; assembly: GCA_949628195.1. Classification (NCBI taxonomy): domain Eukaryota; kingdom Metazoa; phylum Arthropoda; class Insecta; order Diptera; family Tachinidae; genus Phasia; species Phasia obesa. The sequence goes on from OX451216.1 coordinate 151,513,815, forward strand.
TGAATTTATAACATTTAAAGCAGAATACCTTATTTAAGAATTTATTAATATCTACACAAAAAAATATATTTGTTGCGCATTTGAACGATTTTATTATTGTTTTGGAAAAATAAAAAAAAAATAAATCGGATCCCCACACGACTGGTACCATAGCACCATATAAAATTGAACTTTATATTAATTATATTAAAAGCATCATATGAAAAATAGTGAAGTTTACTTTAAGCCGAAGACTTTTTAAAGATTTTAAAAAATTGTCATGATTTTGAGGTTTTTTTTTTTTTTGCAGAATTTAACGATTTTTTACTCATTTTATCTGGCAACTTCAAAAATTAATTTATAACATTTATTTAAGGATTTATTACCAGCTACCCAAAAAAAAATTTTTTTTTTTTCTGAAATCGTTCAATTTTATTTTTATTTTTGAAAATCTAAAACATAAATCGTTCAAGTGTGAGGCGAACTCCCATACGACTAGTTCCATGCCACCATATAAAATTAAATTTTAGTATTATATTTAGCATAGTTTTTCTGCAAGCTTAAGTATTGGTGGAATATGCAAGGAGTTCTATTTTGTTATATTCTAACTTAAAATGACTATAGACTGTTTTTCGTGATAGAAGTCCCAGACAGTGATCGGAACTAAAAAAAATTATAGAAAGCGAATTAGAAAATAAATGCCTGGATGTGGAGCAAGAATGCACATCATTGCCCAATTAAATTATACAAATTTTAAAAATCATATCAGCTATAACGATGAGAATAAAGAGGAGAATGTTAAAAAACTATTATTTAATTGTCCAATACTAGAGAAAACACGATCAGTGGACCTTTAGATCAGCTGAAGTAATCAGCGAATTGTAAAGCATTATTCGCCTTATATCATGCACGGTTTGGTGCTCATGTATCGCAATATATTAATATTGTCTATACATATAATAAAACAGTAACTTATTGCCTGTCTGTCTGTCTTTTTGTCTTTCTCTTTGTGTTCGCATCACGTAAAAACTACTTGATGGATTTTAATAAAATTTTGTAAGGAGGTACCTTAGTATCCTGATACAAATATAGGATACTTCTTTCCACAAAAAAAATATTTTATTTCCAAGATAAAGTGGAAAAAAGCTATTTCCTCACAAAATTTTGATCTTGATCTTGATTTAAATATAGGATAATTTGTTTCCGCTAAAATGTCTTATTTCCAAAAGAAAGTCTAGAAAAAGCAATTTTACTGATATGCATACTTTTAGGCGGCATATTTTAGTAGGGATGAGAATCTTTATATAAAGTAAATACATAAACCACTACTTAAGCACTAAAAAAGTAACAGTCTTTTAAAGTAAAATCGAACAATTAATATAAGCAGCTAGTTTATATTAAAACCCTAACTTTTCTTATAATCCATAGTAGCAATTGTCGATATCATGCAATCAATGGCCCCACACCTCTTAATCCCAAAATTCAATAAAAAAACTTAATTTTTCGCATTGAAAGAAATTTTCGTTTAATAAATAAAATTCGCCCATTTGAAAATAGTCTAAAATCATGGTTTAGACTAGTGCTGGTAATTCCAGTCACTTTCAATTACTCGATACTACTCAATGCTTTTCAATTGGGTAGTCAATAGTATTCAATAGTACTCAATAGTTCCTTTTACATAATAACAACGGAAATTTATCGTCGTAGTCGTCAAATTTCCTATTAATATTATTTCAAAAAATACTAACTAAAAGTCTTGATTAACGAATTTTTTGTATTGAGTACTCGGTACCCCCCACTAAACAATACCTTGCCAGCACTAGTTCAGATGACTCTACATCCATAAAAAAAAATTTAATATATCAAGCGATCATGGGTGAGAGAAATAATTTAAATAAAATTGATGTACAAAAAAATGTGTAGCAATGCGGTTACCAACAGTACCCATCTCTTGTCGGTTACTTGCATACATATGAATTAGTCCTCCTTGCACTCTCTACCTATATATGTCTGTGTGGCGTGATTTATCGATACTTACATGTATGCATTTTTATGTATTTTAGTTCGTGATCACATACATACATGAAAGTAACGGTTCCTTATTTTTGTATACATGAAATTCTAGATTATTCTAAGTACATATACTTATCCTTTTCTTTCTTGTTGAATGTATAGTATCGTGAGCATAAGTAAGCAACATTTGTACATAGTTGGTAACATTTTTATACTTAAGATTTATTAATAAACGGAGAATCAAACAGAAAAGACGTTTTTTGAAAGATATAAGATTACAATCTCAGAAGTGGGATAAAGGACGGGTTTTAAAAAAAAAAAAAAAAAAAACAAAAATGGACAAGCAAAGTGTGTGTGGTACAGAATATACCAGTGCGCAACTGCGTCTTTGGTTACGAAAGCTTGGGCTGCCATCAACAGGTACTAAAAGTGCTTTATTGGTCCGATTAAACGATATACCCTGTGAGACAAGAGGCCAATGTCCAGTGTTGGAGGACGAAACTGATGACATGGTGTTCATCGAAAGAGTCGAGAAAATTGGTGTTGGAGAGTATAGAGGAAAACAAAGTGAGTGTTGTCTGGGAGAAAATGATGGTGCAAATGATCGCGAATTATCAAATGATTGTGAGGTGCAAAATGATCATGAATTGCAAAATGATAGTGAGTTCGAAAATAATTTTGAGTTACAAAATGATCGTGATTTGCAAAATGATAGCCGTCCGACTTGTAGTGGGGCAAATGAAAAGGGTGTAAAGTCACCTCGCCCACATAATGCTGACAACATCTTCGGAAGAAACCTGGTGAGTGTACTTAATAAAGAATTGGAAATTATAAAAAGAGAGAAAGAGCTACTACGAAAGGAAAATGAAATTTTGAAAATGATGAGAGAGGTGCAAAGAAGAAATGAGTCAGTCGAGATAAGGGCTAATGAAAAAAATCATAAAGAAATTGAAAAGGAGGGTTCAAATCGAACGAGTGTATCATTTAGTCTGCTGAAAGAAATGATCCTAGAGTATGATGGTGAGAAGTTTCCCGAGATATGGGTAAGCCAATTTAAAAACATAAATAGCATGTACAAAACCGATGAGGATACGATGAAGACTCTCCTAATGTGTAAATTGAAAGGAAGAGCACAAGCATGGCTATATTCTAAGCCAAATTTTATATATGAAGTAACGGAGAAAATATTGCTTGAATTAGAAGAAAATTTTTCTACGAAAGAAAATAAACTAATTTTGCGTAAAAATTTTGAAGCTCGTCGCTGGAGATACAATGAATCATTCATCCAATATTACGAAGAGAAGGTGTTGCTGTCAAATAAGGTCGGAATTGAGGAGGATGAACTCATTGAGTATATGATAGAGGGTATCCCAGACAACCAATTAAGAATCCAAGCCAGTTTACAATGCTACACCAGTAAAACACAGTTACTACAGGCTTTCTCAAAAATCCAGCTAAATACAATGCAGAAAGGCCAAAAAAGGTTAGACCAGGCGCAAGGTGGTAATGCTAATAATTTTAGGTGCTTCAATTGTAATTCTGTTGGGCACTTTGCTGCTAATTGCCAGAAGCCTAAGCGTCAGATGGGGGCATGTTATGGATGCGGAAAATTGGATCATCAGGTAGCGAGCTGTCCAGAGAGGAAACCAGCGGTACATCTCGTAGATAATAGTGAATATGTAAGATATTTTAAGTTTTCTTTATATAATAATTTTGATAATGGATTTTCTCTAGAATGCCTGATAGACTCTGGTAGTGTGGTGAGCTTCGTAAGGAGGTCTAGTATTTTGAAATTTGTTGAGTTAAAGGATCTTTTGTATACCGATGAAATTTTTTTTGGAATAAACTGGTCCAAATTGGACATTTATGGAAAATTTAAATGTTTCGTGAGTGTTGGAGATGGGGCTGTTGAACTGGAAATGTTAGTTGTGTCAGATGACACCACGTCATATGAATGCGTGTTAGGACGGGATTTTTTATTGAAAGGAAGTTTTAGATTGGTATCGCAGGATACGAAAGGGAAAGTGAATAGTGGGGAATATTTTTGTAGGCAGATTCGGTCCATGGATTCTGGACCTGTGTTGGAGGGTGGCTTTGGAAGTGACAGTAAGGGACAATTGAAACACATGGATGGTGATGAGGATTTCTGTAGGAGGATTCTTTCTGTTGATGTTGGTGAGGCTAGTGATTTTGATCTTGTGATAGGGGATGGTATAGGACTTGTCGAAAAGGATAGGTTAAGAGACATTTACTATGATTATTATGTGCGGCCTGTGCGTCCTCCTAGACCTAGCGTATATAGTGAGATTAAATTGAGGTTGAGTGATGACAAATGTTTTAATTGTGGACCTAGGAGGCTGTCATATGCGGAAAGGACGGAGTTACAGATACTCTTGGATCGGTACTTGGAGAAGGGGTATATAAGACCTAGCGAGTCGGAGTATGCTTCGCCTATTGTTTTGGTCAGAAAAAAGACAGGAGATTTAAGGATGTGTGTGGATTTCCGGACTTTGAACAAGATAACTGTGAGGGACAATTATCCTATTCCATTAATTGACGATTTATTGGATAGACTTTCAGGCCGGAGGATTTTTACGAAATTGGATTTAAGGGACGGATTTTTTCATGTTTTTGTTCATCCAGATTCTGTTAAGTATACGTCATTCGTAACACCTTTGGGCCAGTTTGAGTTTTTAAGGATGCCATTCGGCTTGAAAAATGCTCCGTCAGTGTTCCAAAGATTCGTCAACAGGGTTTTCGCTGACATGGTTAGGGATGGAAAAGTCATAATATATTTGGATGACATTATGATTGCAACGGTTGAGGTGCAGGAACACTTTGAAATTTTGAAGGAGGTTTTTACTAGATTGGTGGAGAATAACTTAGATTTGAGGATCGATAAATGCGAATTTTTTCAAACCTCGGTTAAGTATCTGGGCTATACAATTGATGGTGATGGTATTAGGGCTGACGATAAGGGGTTGAGGGCGATTAGGGATTTTCCAGTACCGGATAAACCACATTCGGTACAAAGCTTCTTGGGGTTATGCTCATATTTTAGAAGATTTGTCAAGGATTTTTCAATATTGGCAAAGCCTTTATACGATCTCACGAGAAAGGATAAAAAATTTTGTTTCGGGAAGATTGAACTAGAGTCTTTTGAGGTTTTGAAGGCAAAGTTAATGGAGTCGCCGGTACTAGCGTTATTCGACCCAAGGAACGAAGCGGAGCTTCATTGTGACGCAAGCTCTGTTGGTTTCGGGGCTGTCTTATTGCAGAAGAAGGGTGATGGTAAATTTCATCCCGTATTTTATTTTTCGAAAAGAACCACGGACACTGAGTCGAAATACCACAGCTTCGAGTTGGAGACGTTGGCTATAATTTACGCTTTAAGGAGATTTCGTATATACCTACAGGGAAGGCGATTTAGGATTGTTACGGACTGTAATTCACTGACTATGACTCTGAGTAAAAAGGAGCTTAATCCGAGGATTTCAAGATGGGCTCTGGAGTTACAGAATTTTGATTACGTGCTGGAGCATCGGTCGGGAAACAGGATGCAGCATGTTGATGCGCTCAGCAGGTGTACTAATGTGATGGTAATAGGGAAAAACACGTTTGAGGAGAATTTAATTATCTGCCAGAACAGGGACTCAAAATTGGGGGAATTGCGGAATGGTCTCCAGAAGTCTGAACATTCTTTTTATGAGATGCGAAATGGTCTAGTGTACAGAAAGGCCAACGATGGTAATTTGTTGTTTTATGTCCCGGAGGAAATGGAGGCTCACGTTCTGTATAAATATCACAACGAAATGGGCCACATTGGAATTGATAAGATGAGTGAGCTAATATTGAAGAGCTATTGGTTTCCTAATATGAGGGCCAAGATTATGACACACATTAACAACTGCATGAATTGCATTGCTTATTCCGAGAAGCATGGAAAGGGGGAAGGATTTTTACACAGCATCCCAAAGCCAGAGGTTCCGTTTGACACCATTCATATTGACCATTTTGGCCCTGTGGACAATGGTAGAACGATGAAACATGTTTTGGTTATAGTTGATGCGTGTACGAAATTTGTTAGGCTTTATCCAGCGAGGACTACTTGTTCCAGGGAGGCTATTGTGGCATTAAGAGACTATTTTAGGGCGTATAGTCGACCTAGGCAGGTTATAAGTGATCGCGGGACGTGCTTCACTTCTAAGGATTTTTCGGACTTTATGAAGGAGAATAATGTTAGGCACGTACTGGTCGCAACTGGTTCACCTCAGGCAAACGGTCAGGTAGAGAGGGTGAATAGATCACTTGGGCCGATGTTGGCAAAACTGGTGGATCCGCAAAGGGGCATATTTTGGGACAGGGTACTTGAACAGGTCGAGTTTTCTCTCAACAATAGCATACACAGATCGATTGGGCAGCATCCTAGTGTGGTGCTGTTTGGGTTAGGACAACGGGGGAAAGTTGTCGATTTACTTAGGGAATATCTGATTGGGGATAATAGCGGGAAACGGGAGGACCTTGCTGCAATTAGGTTAGAAGCTGCTGATAAGCAAAGAAAACTACAGGATTACAATGCGAAGTATTTTGATAAACGAAGGAAAGCTCCGACGTCGTACAAGGACGGCGATTATGTGATGGTGAGGAACTTTGATTCGACGGCTGGGGTGTCACGTAAATTGATTCCGAAGTATAGAGGGCCGTATAGGATATCGAAGGTGTTGCGGAATGACCGATACTTACTTGAGGACGTCGAGGGATTTCAGCAATCTCGCACGCCCTACAGGGGCGTTTGGGCCGTCTCCAATATGCGTCCGTGGTTAGGGGGATGCTCGGATCTCCATGGGGCATGACTCGGGATCAGGTGATCCCATTTGTCAGGATGGCCGAGTTGTAGCAATGCGGTTACCAACAGTACCCATCTCTTGTCGGTTACTTGCATACATATGAATTAGTCCTCCTTGCACTCTCTACCTATATATGTCTGTGTGGCGTGATTTATCGATACTTACATGTATGCATTTTTATGTATTTTAGTTCGTGATCACATACATACATGAAAGTAACGGTTCCTTATTTTTGTATACATGAAATTCTAGATTATTCTAAGTACATATACTTATCCTTTTCTTTCTTGTTGAATGTATAGTATCGTGAGCATAAGTAAGCAACATTTGTACATAGTTGGTAACATTTTTATACTTAAGATTTATTAATAAACGGAGAATCAAACAGAAAAGACGTTTTTTGAAAGATATAAGATTACAAATGTCTCTCCGAAATCCTTCTTTCTCTTTCATTCGTTGAGTGTGATCTGGAAGGAAGATAACAGCTGTTAATTTAAACCACATTGTACTACTTTTCTAATTCAGAATCGTTAAAATACGAAAATTGTTTTTTTTATCGCACTATGCCTGTTTCCTCATTACAGTTCGGTCACACACATATCATTCCAAAATATAATTATTGATGACCTAAATCAAGTAAAACACTTTGTAAATTTATTAATCTTTTTTGTTGTACATTAATGCCAATATTCATAATTTTTTTAAAGATTTATAAAACAAATTTTGTATGGGAATTTATTTTACGTATACACCTCGAAAAAATCCAATAGATTTTTTTTTATGAATATGACCTTGAAAGTATTTTTATTACTAATTCTTTTCCTCACAATGAGGACTGCTAATAAGAACGGCTATCATGTCGACCAATGTGTATTTACTTAATATCTCATTGACTACCGGCAAAGCTGTACTTTCAAAAGTTTTTGTTACATATTCTTGATTATCGTTAACAAACTCCTTAATGGCTTCGCCCAACACTTCATTCGTTTTGGGATCTATAGGCTGATTACCCGAATTACCCTTAATATCGACCACAACACTTCCAATGTGAGCACGAATTTCCAAAGTGTCCAACATCAATTTCTCAATACCAAATGAAAACTTGGAGCTACCAATAATTTCCACATCTTTATAGGCAATTGAAGCTTCACCGGCACCCGTCATGTTAATGGCAAAACCAGCTTCTTCGAACATTGATTCTACATCGTAGTTAGTATCAGCACTGATATTATTAAAGAGGTAATGGAAGGAAACTTTGCTTTCGAAGGGATGAACATTCATTTGATTAAGTTGAAAATCATTTAGACCATAGACACGGAAATTGTTTAAGCTGCCGCTCGCACGATAAGATGGGGTATCGATATCGATTTCTTTGTGGCTGATGACAAAAGGCACTAATGGAGGTATGCCAGCTTTGGGAAAACCGCAAGGCATTTGATCGCGAATTTTTATCATCACTTCTTTTGCTGTAGAGGAGAGAGAGCGAGTAGCTGCAAATAAGAGAAAAAATTAATTTTTGTAAAATATGGGTTTTTGTAAAAAAAAGGTGATTTAAAAATTTTTTTTTTTGGGGAAAAAAATTTAGTTTTTTTTTGATAAAACTTACTTTCTGAAAAAAGTCAGTTTTTGTCATAAAAAATCAGAAAAAAATCAATGTATGAGGAAAAAGTGACCTTTTGTGGAAAAAAGTGATTTTTTTTAAAGTGAATTTTTGTGCAAAAAAGTGACTTTTGTGGGAAATAAGCGTTTTTTATGGGAATAAGCGATTTTTTTTTTTTTTTTTTTTGTAGAAAAAGTGACTGTGGAAAAAAGTAGAAAAAAGTACTTTTTTGTGGGAAAAAATATTTTTTTTTTTTGGATAAAGTAACTTTTTTTTTGAAAAAGGTACTTTGAGGAAAATAATTTTTTTTTTATAATTGTTTTTGACATCTCGTGGGAAAAAAGTGATTTTTTGCATAAAGTATCTTTTTTTTTTTTTTTTTTTTGAAAAAGGTGCCTTTGAGGAAAAAAAATATTTAAAAAAAATGTTTTTTTTGGAAAAATTTTAGTTTTTTGTTATAGTAGGTTTTATCACAAAAATCTAACATGTTTCTGCAAAATCAGTTTTTGTGCGAAATACCTTTTTTGTCGGAAAAAAGTCATTAAAAAGGGACCTTTTGTGGAAAAAATTAATTTTTTTTAAAGTGAATTTTTGGGCAAAAAAGTGACTTTTACAGGAAATAAGCGATTTTTTTTTTTTGTTGAAAATGTGACTGTGGAAAAAAGTCCTTTTTTGTGGGAAAAAATATTTTTTCTTTTTGGATAAAGTAACTTTTTTTTTGAAAAAGGTGGGTTTTGAGGAAAAAAAATTTTTTTTTAAATTGTTTTTGACATTTTGTGGGAAAAAAGTGATTTTTTTGTATAAAGTAATTTTTTTTTTGAAAAAGGTACTTTTGAGGATTTAAGTGACATTTTGTGGGAAAAAGTGATATTTTGTGGCAAAAAGTGACATTTGTGGAAAAGGAGACTTTTTGTGGAAAAAGTGACATTTTGTGGGAAAAAGTGATTTTTTTTTTTGGAAAAAAAGTGACTTTTTGTGAAAAAATTTATTTTTTTTGGAAAAAAGTGACTTTTTGGGGAAAAAGTGAGTTTTTGGAAAAAAGTGAGTTTTAGTGGGAAACAAGCATTGTTTTTTAAACAGATTTTTTTTTGAACAAGGTGTTTTTTGTGGAAAAAAGTGACTTTGGTGGAAAAAAATGTCTATTTGTAGAAAAATTTACTTTATGGAAAAAAGTGACATTACACTATAACTTAAATACATGATAAGATAATTTATTATTAGAAATAAAGAAGTTTATTTCAGGATCAAGAATTTTTTCCGATTTGAAAAAGTTTTTATGATTTTGACGATTTTTTTTTGTTGTTGCAGAAATTACCGATTTTTATTAATTTTATCTGGCAACTCTGGAGGTGAATTTATATTTTTTATTTAAAGCCGAGAATAACAAGCATAATTTAAGAATTAAAAAAAATCTATTGAAAATTATAAATTTTTTGTGCGACGATTTTATTTTTGAAAAATTAAAAATAAAAGGTCTAAGTGTGGGGCGGGTTTCTTACCGCCGTATAAAATTTAACTTAAAATCAAAGCCATATAATTTATGAAAAATAGTGAAGTTCATTTAAGGCTAACAATTTTTTGACGTTTTGATGAAAGTTTTTATAATCTTGATGTTTTTTGTTGCGGAATAACTTAATCTGGCAACTCTGAAAGTGAATTTATAATACTTTTATTAAAAGCCTAATGTGAGCCTATCGTACTGATAGGCTTTACTTTTTTGTGAAAAAAGGGACTTTTTGTGGGGTAAAAAATCAGTTTTGTAGCGAAGAGTCAGTTCTCGGGAAAAAATCAGTTTGCGTTTTTCAGGAAAAATCGCAAAAGTGATACTTTCGGGAAACTTGTTTTTGTGAATAAATTTACTTCCTGAAAAAAAAATTTTTTTATTAAAAAATCAAGTTTGTTGAAAAAAATCAGTTTTCGTGAATAAGAGTCTGTTTTTGTGTGTTTTTATGGAAAGAGGATTACGAGTAAAATTAAAAAAAGATTTTAATAACACAGTATTTTTCCTTTTTCTAAGGAGCAACTCACCAAAAGGATCACCATGTGGAGTAGCGGCAGCACAGGCCAAAATGGCCAAAAAATAACAAACAAACTTCATGATCTTGTAGTGCTTTCTAATGTCACAGTAATTATACTACTTTTGGAGTACGTCATTATTTTGCTTTTATAGAGCAATTGAAAGATACCCAAACACTAAAGCCACAAAAGATAAGAAGTTTTTGTAGCTACTGAATTCAAAACATAAAGTATTTATCTTGAATCTTAGTAAACTCCTTGGTAAACATACTTATCTTTTCACACAATGTATTATTGTGTTTTAGTTTGCAAAAGTTAATCAATTAAAGCACTTGAAAAATCAATCAATTGATAAATCTGTTTATACGAATAATCACCCTTTTTTCATTAAGTAATTCTAAAATTTCCTCCAGATATTCTCAAACTGTTTTAAGCTCTGCTCTAAAAAGGACTTTGGCAGGTCCTTTCTTAAATCCTGTAGCAGAAGTGACCTTCTCAAACATCTTAAAATTTTTTTCGCCAAGCCATTTCTATACAAAGAAGAGGGTGCTTGCCTTAAATTTTTAATACTTTGTATTGGGCTTCTAATAGAATTCTCATTCAGTTGTTAGATTTTTTAATACATATAAAATATTTATGACTTTTTTAAAAATGTGGTTAACGATTTCCCAATGACCAGGCTTAACCACAATATAAAGGTAGTGACTTAACCTCTGCTGAATCAATTGAAATTTTTGTATAAAATATTATTAGGTGGCCCTAGGTTCCTTATAGGAATTAAATAATATAATATACAGATTTATTTTATCGATTAATTACACGGTGCAACACGGAAAAAAATAACCATATACGGACTCCACTACGTGATAAAAGACCAAAAAAAAAGACCCCTGTCTCCCAGTTTTGCCCAAAGTCCTCCAGGTTTTTTTTTATGGGCCCTCAAAGATGTGGGGCCTCGATGTCATTTTTGCAAAAAAGGATCATTAACTCAAGCTAATATTTTGCAAACCGTTTGAAATTTTGATATACTCTCTGAGGCAAAAAAAAATTGTGAACATATAAAATCAAAAAAACTTCATCTTCAAGGTTAAAATCGCAAAAAACTTTAAAAAATTCAATTCTTTTTACCTTTTTTCCCCTGTTCAGGGACATAGGTAGCAAACCGTTCAAAATTCAAGGAAACAATCAACTACAAAAATGAACCTAAGATCTCAATAAACAACTTTTTAGAACATATGAACTTCCTAGGAATGATTCTTAACACCGTTTAGGTAGCGCTTAGGTAGCCGCAAAAGTGAAAAATTTCCCGAAAATTTTTAAATTCATTTCGGCTACCTAAGCGCTACCTAAACGGTGTTAAGATCATTCCTAGGAAGTTCATATGTTCTAGAAAGTTGAGTTGAGTTTATTGAGATCTTAGGTTCATTTTTGTAGTTGACTGTTTCCTTGAATTTTGAACGGTTTGCTACCTATGGACCTGAACAGGGGAAAAACAGTAAAAAAATGATTTTTTTAAAGTTTTTTGCGATTTTGACCTTGAAGATGAAGTTTTTTTGATTTTATATGTTAACAATTTTTGTTCTTTATGACAAGAGCTACAACTTTGCCTCAGAGAGTATATCAAAATTTCAAACGGTTTGCAAAATATGAGCTTGAGTAAATGATCATTTTTTGCAAAAATGACATCGAGGGCCCATAAAAAAACCTGGAGGACTTTGGGCAAAACTGGGAGAAAGGGGTCTTTTTTTTTGGTCTTTTATCACGTAGTAGTGTCCGTAGATGGTTATTTTGCCATGACTTAAAACATTACACAGTGTGTTAGCAGCGATGGAAAATATCTTATACGTTACTCTAACAGTTAAGATTTTGACCCAAAGTACATACACCAAAAAGTACCGTCGACTTAAAAAAAGTACTTTAATTTCTTCCTGTTATCATATTGTCATAGATTTGATTTCTGACAAACGTGCGATTTTTTTTTTTTTTTTTGTCTGAATTCATAATTAAGTTTTTAGACAGGTGATAAAAGTGTCCGCTTATCTTCTTGAAATTGTTATGATTTCAATTGGAAAATATCTTGTACAGTTGACATTAAAAAAAACTACTTAAAATGTCTGTTATTATATTGTTAAGATTTGATTTCTGTCAAACGTGCGAAATTTTTTTTCTGAATAATTTTTTCATAATTTTTTTTCACTTGTCTGATTAAAGTGACCGCTTATTTTCTTGAAATTGTTATGATTAAAATTTTTTTCTTTGTGTTACACCCTTGAGCGCAGATAGAAGAGGTACATATGTATATAAAAAGTTATACATAGAAGTTTGTCATTCTATAGGTAATTTCAAAAATATTCAGTTGTGATCCCTTAATGTATAAATCTCGGCTCATTTTAATTAGAGAAGTCGACGTAGTGAAGAATGTCTGTACGTACGTTAAAATGTCGGCCTATGAAATTTCCATACTCGTCAATCTTTCAGTTACATTTTCGGAAATTTCATAAAAATAATCAAAATCGACCAAATAATTGTTGGACCTCAAGTCTCATTTCGCATGTATTTTCTACAATATTCATTTCCGACCCCTGGATTCTTATACATAGAGAAGTTGATTGAGCGATGTCCGTGTGTGTTCGGGTTGAAATCAACTTTGCCAAGGCACCAGAAGAGATACAGAAAACTTAAGCCCATCAATTTGCCAGACATAGTTTCGAAAATTTCGCTAATGGAATACAGCAACATCAGACCAATCTATTTGAGGCTGCGAGCAAAACACCACGCCCACCGATATTTTTTCAAGTTGTTTTTATTTTTTTTTTCGGTTGCAATGATTATCTTTTGTTTTTTTTTTAATTAAATATTAGAATGCAACCAGTAGATCACATGCAGTGCATACAGATCTCGGGGGGAACAATAACCCGCTTCAAGGGGCATTTTTTGTTTGTTTTTAAATTGGTACGATTTTTCTGCTTTGATATGTATTAAAGGACTTTAAAGTCAGCAATAGGGTGCCTACTTGGAAAGAGAAACAGTCAGTCGACTTTTTAACGGAATATAAATTACCGTATGGTCCTAACTTTTACAAACAAATTTTTGTAAAATTTTTACAAAAAACTTTCGATAAAATTTTTAGAAAAAAATTTCGATAAAATTTTTACAAAAAATTGTCGATTAAATTTTACAAAAAAATAAATGTTTATGAGTTTGTACACCTTTTTATTATAATTAATTTGTTTTTTGATTGGCTTAAGGTCTTGAAAATAAAAAAAAATTTCAATAAAATTTTAAAAAAATCTTCGATAAAATTTTTACACTAAAAATTTTCGATATAATTGTGCCAAAAATATTTCCATGAAATATTAAAAATTTGACTAACTTTCTACAAAAAATTTTCGATAAAATTTTAACAAAAAAATTGATAAAATTTTAACAAAAAATTTTCGATAACATTTTTACAAATAGTTGTCGATAAAATTTTTACAAAAAAATTTTCGATAAAATTTTTACAAAAAATTTTCGATAAAAGCTTAACAAAAAATTCAATAAAATTTTAACAAAAAATTCAATAAAATTTTAACAACAAATTTTTTATAAAATTTTTACCAAAAATGTCCCATAAAATTTTTACAAAAAATTTCCCTTAAAATTTTTATAAAAAAACTTTCACTAAATTTTTACAAAAAACTTTCGATAAATTTTTTTCAAAAAAATTTTACAAAAAAATAATTAAGTTTGTAGAACTTTTTATTATAATTATTTTTTTTTTTTTGGTTTGACATAAGGTCTTGGTGTAAATAAAAAAATTTCAATAAAATTTTAAAAAAAACTTCGATAAAATTTATACAAAAAATTTTTGATAATATATAAAAAAATTTGATTAACTTTTTACAAAAATTTTTCGATAAAAGTTTAACAAAAAATTTTTTATAAAATTTTTACAAAAAATTTCCGATAAAATTTTTACAAAAAAATTTCCGATAAAATTTTTACAAAAAATTTTCGATAAAATTTTCCAAGAAACTTTAGATAAGAATGAAATTTTTACAAAAAATTTCTGATAAAATCTTTAAAAAAAAATTTTCGATAAAATTAAAAAAAAAAATCTAAAAAATTACAAAAAAAATACAAAAAAATTTCCGATAAAATTTTTACAAGAAATTTTCGATAAAATTTTTCAAGAAACTAGATAAAAATAAAATTTTTACAAAACTTTCCAATAAAATTTTTACAAAACTTTCCAATAAAATTTTTACAAAAATTTTCGATAAATTTTAACGAAAATATCGATAAATTTTAACAAAAAAATCGGTAAAATTTGAATAAAAAATTCGATAAAATTTTATACAAAAATTTCCGATGAAATCTTTACAAAAAAATTTACATAAAAGTTTTACAAAAAACTTTCGATACTATTTTTATAAAAAAATTTGGATAAAATTATAACAAAAAATTTACGATAAAATTTTAACAAAAAATTTTCGATAAAATTTGTACAAAACGGTCTTACTTGCTTATATTATAATTGTGCAAATGAAGCAATTCACTTTCCTCTAAATACTACTGAATTATAAACTAATAAAGTCAATTGCCTAAAAGAAATAAAACAAAATTTAAAAAAAAATCACTTAACATATATCACAAGTCTTTATTCTGTTGCATAATTTTATGCCACTCTAAGGACGTCACAAATGCTATGACTTACTAATATAACTTCCAGAAAAATCCAGCCAACTATTAGTTAGAACTATAACAAAAATTATGACAAAGAATTATATTTTTAGTATAAAAAAAAATATAAAATATAGCATAAAACTAACGACCGTTTGAAATTAATACAAACAATTCCCTTTAATGTTGTGAAACACAAATGTTTGCGGACGTTTTGGCAAACACTTCATGCACAGCCACCACCGCTGCCTGCCACTATAATTAACACTAAAAAGCATTTCATTAGTTTCATCTAACAAATTGAAACAAAATAAAAACAAACTCATACATATGCAAATGCAATTAAACTCTCCCTGACATTGTCCTTTAAACAAACACAGACACAAACACACACACACACTCACACGAGAAAGGACATTATTAAGCATTTTAGTGTAATAAATGTTACATTTTGTTGTTATCTTTAATGCTGTGTAGATGTTTATGCTGCAGCATTTCATTTTAATATTTCCTTGTCTCATTTCGTTTCATTGTTGTTTTTTTATTTTCAAATGTTCTGTTGAGTTTCCAAATCTGACAAATTTCGTGACAAATAAAAATGTAAAGTTTATGAGTCGGCTTTGTTTTTTTTTGTGTTTGTTATGTCCTCTATGTTTGTCATACAGAAGGATAAATACTTTCTTTTTGTATAATTTTTGGAGATTAGTCATGAGAGATAGATAGAAAGGCTTGATTATCATATGATATTATACAGCGTAGGGGTCAATAAAACCATAAGTGTAGAGGTAAATCTTCTAAGAAAGATATTGCGGAAGTAAACTTAAAAAAATTACCCCAAAAAGTATACGATGCGTGCCTAAGATGAGCTTGGCCGTTAATATGCAAACCATCCAACCTTAAATTTCAACAATCAGGGGTTCTGTGCAGCTAGACTTCATTTGTGTGGCTGTGCTTAATTCTAAGGTTAATCCAGTGGAAAAAGACGCACGAATTTGCAAGATGTGTGAATCAGCCCTACAAGATGGAGTGGTTCTGTTACCGCCACGGACACTTCAAATATATATCAGATTATAATAAGACTTCGTAAATAAAAGAATCGGCAAAAAGGAAAGAATCGGCGACAAGGGTGAAAATTCCTACCCGATCAAAACTTCGATGGATAAAAATTCTCATGTATTGAATAAAAGAAGTATTTGTTCTGCTGGGGCTAAATGCCGGCCCGAACTCGAAATTGGAAAGATACTTAACGAACTGCCCTGGTGACAGGACAGGACAACTTACAAAATTATCCGGCCAAGATCAAAATCGAGAAATATTTTGTTTATAGGGTGTGCCTGGAAACTCTAAGGCAACAGCGCACTTAGTAAGACAATGTACATTACTAGCTGGCATTAGATTGATCACCAAGGACTGAAGTACTGTTCTGTGGATGCCAAGGTGACCTTAGCCTAAATACTGTTTAAAGGTATGAAAGAAGGATGCTAAAGATAAAAAAGAAGGATGATCTTTACAGTCTGTAATCAGTAAACAAATTACCCAAAACAATAGTGTTCTAATTCATGGTCTTCTGTTAATCGATAGCGCTGATATTCTCTATGAAAAGTTTGACTACAATGAACTCTTGGTGTACGTTGGTATGCCAAATGGGACATAATTGCAATATTTTGGAAATATGATGGAAACAAAGCATTAATTACGATAGTAGATGAGTATTCCAGTAGCGAAAATTTAACTTTATGAACCCACAGAGCAGGTCATTAAAGGCCTGCATAGTTTTGCAGCAACCTTGAACTTGTCATCAAATTCAACTATATCCATTTTTGGACATAAATTATATTTTGTATTTTGTTGTTTTTCTTCCTCCTCTTTCGAAAAACTTCGTTCCTTATTGATTTCAGATATCCCATTGGTAATTTACTACTACCTTGTTGTCCTGGAATCTCAAGCTGTCACAGGTCTTTCTTTACTCTCGTCTATGGTGATTTTAGATTGTCGACTCGCAACCGTCAGTCTTTTTTCTTATCTCAAAGTCTCTTGTTATTGCTAACATTAGCCTAAGGCTAAGGTCCCCTGTAGCATGCACATTAAATATGTATCTGCTCGTGATCCTAAACCTAATGTTAATCACTGCTCGATATTCACACAAAGGTGTGCTACCGTGTCAGCCTCTTTCCCTCATAGTCTTAAAGTATCGTCGAGTCTCACTTTGTCCAGATTATGAGCCACTTTCTGGTCTTCATGCTGGATTCCAACCTTGAACAATACAAAAAGGAGATCCCTCTACAGACTCAGCTTTTGCGAGGAGTTCTTTTTCACTGATTTCTTTTCCATATCGCTCCTGTTTGTCTTTAACAAAATTGATATTCATAAAATTCTCCATGGGTGTGAAGATAAACGAATTCCACCTAGACAGGTAAGTCTGTAACAAAACAGAAGGTTGACAATTACCCAGAGTTAGCATAGGTAGCAACCAAGCTGCTTCATGGCAAACCAGAGTTGGCATATGTGATCAAGATTAAAGTCAGTACCTAGCATGGTACTCTAAGAGTAGACTACCGCCTTTATTGTGCTCCAATTACACTAAGTAGCAATTCATAGAATGTCGAAAGCCCGGGTCCATATTCTAACCCCTTGCTTAGGGGTTTAGGAGACCTTCAAACTCCTGACACTCTATTGGTGCTTCCTGTTGAGAGTGCAACAAGACATTTGATAAATCATCTACCATCCCTGCTAAACATTGGCCCAAATCGAGGGGACCTCACCAATAACCGGTCACAGAGATATACGGCTCTCTATGGGGCTACCGCTTCCCATGTGTCCATCCAAATTCAGGTTCCAGGAACCCCGGGGTCTAGGGCCCCCAAATACCCCGTAATCACTGCTTCTAAGCATTAGAAGGTGGTGACAATGGCAATTAGTGACGCCGGAAGACACTCCTGGCATATGTTGTTACAGCGTAGATTAGGATTTCTTTTTTATAAAAGAATATAAGTGCAGAGACATGACTGTCACCGGACGCCAGCGCGTGAGGGTGTATGTAGAACTTCTGACAGTACTCTAATCTGTAGCTTAAATTGTTAGCACGTTGGCATACGTAATAACTTGTGCCCGTTAAACAAAAACAACACCAAATTATTTTTAATATTTATTTTTTGTATCCCTACTGTTACAAAGAGCCCTACTTCGCCTTTATTAATCTATAGCCCTAAATCCTCGTTTAATAATGAATGTGCCTGCGTGACACTAAAAGCGCTACAACACTGTTCTGAAGAAAGTAATAATGATGTGCAATTGCAGAGTTGCCGCGATGTCCGTCTGTGTTCGGGTTGAAATCAATTTTACCAAGGCACCCGAAGAGCTACAGAAAATTTAGGCCCACCAGTCTGCAGGCATAGTTTCGAAAATATTGCTATTGCAATTCAGCAACATCAGACCATATCATTGGAGGCAAAAACCACGCCCACCTATACTTTTTAAGGTTCTTTTTATTTTTTTCGATTTTAATGATTCTCTTTTGCTTTTTTCTGTTAAATAAACATTAGACCGCGACAGCTAGATCACAAGGAGTGCATACAGATCTCAGGGGATCTCGGGGCCGATTTTGTGTTTATTTTTCGGTTGGTAAGGTTTTTCTACTTTGATTTGTATTAAAGGCCTATATAATTAACCAATAGACCCTCAGGCTGCCCACCGGTAATCAGGATCAGTCAATATGGGGGGTCAATATGAGGTTTTTTTCTTTAGTCTGACTATTCTAACGCAATATAGATTGTAGGAAGTTCCTAATTTGTACAAAAAAATATTCAAAACATAATTTTAAAAAATTAAAAAAAAAATTTTAAAAAAGTGTTTAGAAAAAATTTTCCAAAAATCTTTAAAAAAAATTTTTCAAAAAAGTTTAAAAAAAATTTACAAAAAACTTTTAAAAAAATTTTTAAAAAACATTAAAAAAATTTTTCAAAGAAAGATAAGAGCGTAACATAATATCTAGCATAACTATGCTAGATATAGCACTCTTACTTGTTTTTAAAATATTTTTATTTTACCCACTGTGCAATGCTTTATGGACTAACAAAATATACATTTTGTAGGTATTTTATTTCGTTAAAAAAAAATAAAAAAAATTTAATGTTAAGCTTTGTTAGAGGCTCTTAATGAAATTTTGTGAACAAAAGCTTTAAAAAGCTTTTTGCATAATAAAATGCTAGCAATTATTCTCCCCTCGTTTGAACGTTTATTAACTCAAATTTGAATTTCAAATAAATTAGTGCTTGAATAAATTTTGTTGTCTTTATTTTTTTTGCACTGAAAACACAACCCCCTTTTCTTAAAAAAAAAGATTTAAAAAAAACACTGATACGTTGTCATGCTCGCTCATATATTTAGTTAACAAGATTATTAAAATGCATTGAAATAAATTTTGTTTTTTTTTTTTTGTTTAAAAATTATTTTGCTCGACAAAAAACATCTGTGTTTTTAATTTAATTCATTTGTGTTGCTTTCATTTGGAAACAGGACATTTCATCAACTGTCCATCATGTGCTAAAAAGGATGAGCTTGAAATGAAAGTTGTTTTATAATTTTTTGTTATTGTTGTTTTTTTTAAGTTCGTATGTTGTGAATTTTATGCCACATGTAAAGGGTTATAATTCTGACCTTTCACTGTATATTTGTGTGTCAGCTAGTAGGTATGGGTTGACGGCTTAGATGATTAGATTTTTTGTTTTTGATTAGTGTTTGGCGATGTTCTTTGATGTGTGTAATGCGGTATTGCTAAGGTGGTTGAGCATTTGGATGTTTAAATAGAAGGCTTGTTCTAGATGAGTTCTACAATAATTATTTATTCTAAAAACGCAATTACAATGGCGAGCAAAAAGGAGTGTTATACTGAACAATATGTTATTTGATAGCTTTTGTGTCAGAAGAAAAGCTGTCAAATCATCTCCTCTATTGTATTATATTTCTACTACACACTCAAACTAATTGTCGTGGAAGAGGTAACTGGTAACTGTCGGCCTTCTTTCTCATTACGCAGACTCTAGTAATTCCTAGCATTTGTTCAAGGCTCAGGACCCCCATGGCATCCACCAGTGGTCCTGAGTCTTATGCTCGCCAGTGCTGGATATTCACACACAATGTGCGCTGCCGTCTCATCCTCTTTCCTTTCCCAGTCTCCTCTTCTGCCTCTGCCTCTCACTCTGTAGAAACTCCGACTCGACGTTGAAGGAACGTTTTGAGGTGCCTGCTTATGAAAAGGATTTGCCTAAGCCCACACGGCCAGGTGCATCCAATTCATCCACATTTACCTCCATAGTATTTTTATAGACTGACCAGTCCATCCCTTGCGAGGCCAAGCACCCTCCTGACCACGCATTCCTGGCGTATGCTGTTCCACCTTGGATTAGGGTGGGGTTCTTCCAGATTAAGGGTCAAGGAACCCTGGCGTCTGGTGCCCCCATTTTCCCCGATAGCACTGCGTCAAATGAACCGCAATGACAATTAGTGCCCCGGGGGGATTAGAATGGATTAAGACATTGTCTCTCACATCGTTGGTTGATGCTCTGTCTTCCAGGATAGAGGCGATTTTGCTCGCTTAGAGTTGGTGCTTATTTTAAAAAGTAATAAACATAAAAGTATTAATTTATTTATTTAGAGATGGTAACCTTAATTAGTTACTGCAATTGTAGAGAATAGAAATCCAACCAAAACAAAAAAGAAGGTCAAGTGGATTTCGTTATTATTAATGATATGTTGCATTTTTCTTTTTGCTCGCAACTGCAAGTAATTGTTGTTTTCAAAACACAAGAGATTAGATTAGATTTATCAAATGGAAAATATTTAGCCTAAGGCCTTTGTTTTTTTTTGTCCTATTTGGATAGGACTAGCTATTATTAGTGATTTATCTAAAATCTGTTAAAATATGCAAAATGTGAGCCCATGGTTTTGTTATTTGGTTTTTTAATAAAAATGTTATGAAAGTTTCAATCTGAGTATAAGACAAGCAGCTGTGTTTTTTAAGGCAAATTCTTTAAATACACCTTAAATTTATATTTATTTCGTCACAAAATTAGCATTTAATGCCAAATATTGATGACGATGATGATGATGACTTTATTAACAATTTTTTTTTTTTTTAAACGAAAGTCTGACAAAAAATCGCTTTCCTTGCTATTGAGACTTGTCTGTGTTAAACTGCAACAAATTCCAGTCTTGTATTGAACAAAAAAAAAACTGCACTGGACACAATCCCAGCATGACTTCTGTAAAGCAAATGTGTACAAAAAAAAACAACAGCAATAAAAATTATTTACGCAGCAGCAGTACCCGGCTGGCAGGCTTAATGAGTTACACAGTGACCACTATCATCATCTATACAACCCAAAAACGAAACTAAAAATCTCTCCGTTAAAAAGCGAAACAAATTCGTCAGCATTTAATAACCATAAACATGTTGCAACATTTGCAACAAAAACAAAAGGGGTTGTCCTCATTAGCACAACAGCAATTTACTAAAAACGAAAGACTATTCAGACACACAGACGTCGCCGCACATACGCAGGCTTAACATAAGGGATTTTAAAGTGAGAAAGACAGACACAGACGCTGTACTGTAATACAACACCACTTGTAGGTAAACCAGCCAGCTGAGTAATAAATAAAAAAAAAAAAATATTATAATCCTGTTTGTAATATGGTCAGTGAATTGTTGGGAGGGACGCTATAGTGCAATTTTTTTTTTTTTTTTTCAACAATTCTATGTTTGTATGTGACGTCTGTCATAATTAAAATATATTATGACGCGTGTCATACGTTCATCTGTACAATACGGCTTATAAACAATAGAGTTAAGTTAATGCGACATTCAAGTATTTTTCTTTTTGTATTGTTTTCTTTACTGACTGACTTAAAGGAGTTTAAAGTAAGCGGATATGACTGCTGTTGAAGCATTAAATTTTTCTTTAAGCAATCAATTTTCTTTATTTCGTAGCAGAAAAATTTAAATTATTTCCGAAATTATATAAAAACAAAGAAATGTTAATTCAATAAAAATATAATTTAGAAAAAATAAAATATGTGCAGCATGAAAAAATAATATTCTAAAAACCAGCTGTGAAACATCTGTTTTAGTGGTCTTGTTTAGCAGAGCCGCCACCAACTTTTAAAGTCAGCGCCGCGGCGCGCCGTCAGGTTAATGCGGTTATTAAAAGCTGCGTTTATAATATCTTATACAATTTGTATTTGAAGTGAACCAGACCCTCTTCCTGTTTATTTAGTTGAATGATTACATCAGTATACTATACATTGCATTGAACCGGAAAGAAGAAATGAGGTTATGGAAAGCAGGTTGGAGGTAGTAGCGATTATTGGTTGTTATCTGGCAATTTCCAATCTCCTTATTAATCACTAGTTCCCACACATTCGTTAAAACTTACATCTGGTTTAATTAATTTCCAGCTGAAAAATATTATAGACAGCCATTCCAATCCAGCCACACTTACAAAAATCCTCTTTCATGATTTTCATCTCGGTCATAAGCTTTTAAAACATACACTGTCTTTTCAATAGAGTAACTTTTATGCTTTCTTTAGACCTTGGTAGACTGGTTAGGAGTGCCCTAGTCTATCAATCTGGGAGTTATGGATTCGATTCCAACCAAAGATTCTGGGAGTTTTCTGCAGACAAGCAAAGCAAGCTTTGTAGGTAGTTTTGTCTTAAAAAATACAATATTAAAAAAAATAAAAAAACAGCGGATTCAAAATTTCTGCCCTAGTCAGAGTGTAGTTGTTTACAAATGCGTCAATAACCTTTTTCTGTCCATTCACTAAAATAGGCCATCACCACATGAATGTACCCCCGGGAGTTCCAATTGTCATTGCAGTACATTCTCAAATGCCTTGACGCGGTTCACTCGGGGAAAATAGGGGCACCAGACGATAGGGTTCATGGAACCTAAATCTGGAAGAACAGGTATGTGATGTTAAGGGTCCTCTTCGAGGCCCGACCAGTGCCCAAAGGACTGGTGCCACGGGAACAGGTAGCCCCACAGAAAGTCACCCTTCTCTGTGGGCTGTTGTTGGTAAGGTCCCCTTCGCAGGTACACGTGGTGGTTGTGGTTTAAGATCGATGTATGCATTGTTTATCAAAGTGTGCTGTTGCACTCTCAACAGAAGAAGTTAGATGCCATTAGGGTACGTTGTTGTAAAGTGTGCTGTACTGGACAATGGGGGCGCTAGTCTACGCTTTTATTTCACTCGGTGATAAGACCACCGTCGGCTAAGAGTTAATGCGGCTAGGTGCCGACGTTAATCTTGATGACATCATCATAATATGAATGTATCAGTTTTTAGCATTACCAGCTCGGAAAGGAACTATTACGTCTATGGCTATACGTTCGAAGGAAGCTTCCAAAATGTCCCCGACTTCTTCTTCTTATTATCGGACCCTTTGCTGCAATGCCATTTTTGCTGTCGGCTAGTCAATTGGCTACAGCTTTTCTATATTCTTTGTTACGCCAAAGTAACCTTCACAGTAGCCGTTGTAGAACTGCTTCAACACCTCATCAATATTGGACGTGGGCACGGCAATTAAAACGCCAGCAGTTTTGCCATTTGGGTTTTCTCATGTGCGGTATAAGCAGTAATCTTTCAACATGAGGCTGTTCCACTGAGCCCAATATTACTTTGCTAGACGACTTTCTGGCAATATCTCATTTCGCGTCGGTCTTTTGTCCTCCTCTTTAGTAGCTATAATTTTTGCCATTGTTACGAACCGGTTGTAATGGCAAGATCCGCGTATCCGAACTTATAAAAAAATAGAAAACTAAGCAAAAGTAACTGATACTACACAAGGTTAGGTTAGGTTGCACGGGTCGCCGGCTCCGTGTAGGGGAAAAACCGACTCACTTAGGTCCCTTTGGCCCCGTTGTGACGCCCGAAAGAAGGATGAGCAGGAAGATACCTGCTGATCCACACTTTAGGTTTGGTGCAAAAACCATCCAGGAAGCCGGATAAATGAATTTATCCTGTTAATGCCGCAACCCGATAAGTCTGCAAGGTCTTGTAGTATCGGGCTGCCAAGTAGCGACGCCCTTTCCGTAGATAGGGCCGGACAGTGACAGAGGAGGTGCTTCACTGTCTTTTCTTCCTCCTCGTCCTGACAACTTCTGCAGAAGTCAGATTTAATCTCCTAGCGTGTGCACCTATAGTGCAGTGCCCTGTCAGCACAGCCACTAGGGAGCCAATTTGGTATACATAAAGTATATCACACAAATAATCTCGATACAGATAATCGTTCCGTTTGCCCTCCCAACCTTGTCATAGGAATTGCTTTAAAAATTTGCTCTACCAGCCAATCTATCTGCATGAGTCGAACAGTAATGAAACTCTATTTACTCTCTCATAATTCTAGAGTCGTTCAATCCAGAGGGCAAACTGTTTTTCTGGGCTCTTAAATTGCAGCGACCATCTGATTGCGGCAAGATATGTCCTTAGCGAAAAATGTTGCGCTAATATTTTATTAACACACTAACGCGCTACCAGAAGCTTTCGTCGTGTTACAGACTAGTTTCTTTTAGGCTTCGAAAGAACTCTGCTGTAATAATCTATAACATTTTCTGTCCTATCCACTTCTCGCCCCAACACATCTCATATTCCATATCTGCTCGCATTAGTATTTAACACGAATTTTTTTCCAGCATTGCGATAAAGTAGGACAGGTACCACACACAATCAGTCTTTGAAGTTTTGGAATGCTTCTTCGTCTGCTTCACTCAACTGGTAGTATGGACGCATCTTCTTGATTTGCTCATGTGTAGGCTTGCAGCAAGACTGGCGCAATTCGGCACAAATCGTGTAGGTCTAAGAGATACTTAGTAACTCGGAGAGAGTTACACTACGTTACCGGATACTTCGAGTTTATTTATTTTAAATGATAATTGCACATCTGGATTTACCACGCTTAAAGACAGCTCACTAATATCACTCTCATCCTATTATGATTAGGCCTGCTAAGAACAGTCCAGACGACTTCCGACTTCTCTTTATAGTCTGATAAGACCAGTCCGGACGTTTTAAATTGTGATAAGAAGCGTATGGCACTTGCCTACATTTGGAGGTATTATCTCCTTTAAGTTACGTCTTTTCTTTATAGCCCGTTTAATAACAAGGATCCGATTCGTACTGTGTTATGGCCTGATAAGACCAGTCCAGACGTTTTAGATTGTGTTAAAACCTGTGCAGCACTTTTGCGTACACCATTTGGAGGTATTATCTCTTTAGCTAAGTTCCGTCTTCTCTTTATATCCCGTTTAATGACAAGGATCCATGGGTCATGTGATTTTAAGATTGCAGGAAAATGTAACACCATTGGTGACAGCCGTTTATGTTTCACTGTCTTTATAATGTTGGCACCACTTCTGCAAATCAATCCCAGTTTCGAAAAGGACTCTCTCCTCATAAAAAAATTTTTTTGTACCGGTTTCTGGCTTCCAAAAATGTATAGTTCTCTAGGGGTCTCTTTTCTTTTACTAATAAATGTTCTATTACAATTCAAATTTTCTCTTCGCCTATGGTGCCGGATCCTTCTTTTAAAGTGCAGGCGTGATATACTTCAAGTGTAGTTGGAATGCTCCATTTCCTTTTTTAAAGACAACACTACCTGCGAAGCTCTTGGCTGGTCGGGAACCAAACCCGCTTCCCTCAGACTGATGGAATAGCCAACTACCAATCAGTCAAAGCTCCCTATTTTTTCGTTTTTTTCCCACCTGGGAAGTGTTTGCCTTGCAGAAAACACCCAAAGGCATTGGCGGCAATCGAACCCGCGACCCCCACACGGATAGAATAGCGCACTACCAATCAGTCTATCAAAGTTTTTCAAGGGTTGTAATTATAATTAATAGGATGTTATAACTTATGGCTAGTAAATGTTTATGCGATTAGTTAGATTATTACAGACTTCAGTATCATTATATATTTTTTATCATCTTAATTTTCTAAATATTTTAAATTTAATTTAAAAAAATTTAAATTACTGTCGTCATGGAATAACAACGAACAATTAAATAAACAAAAAAGACTTAAGCCGACATAATGATCTTTAAAATGCCACACTTTTCCCTAAAAACTATTTAAAGGCGTCAGTCATTATGACACAAATATACGTTATTACTACATTTAAGTAAATTTTTTATTTTGCCACAATATTAAAAAGGACTCTCGCTCTTTTTTCAGTTTAAAACAGTTTTCTTTTCAATGCAAATTAAAAAAAAAGAAAGAAGAAAAAAACAACGTGAATCCTCCATAGACTGCGTTTAGGGAAGTGTAGTAGCGTGTGTTGTACCACAAAAACACACACTTTACACCATGACTTTGTTGGAACATCATGAACCTACAAACATTTAAAGATACACCCTGCCAACATTTAGGGGCATGCAACACAGTATTTAACATTTTTTATATACATTTTTTTTGTATTGTTTTCTTTCTATTGTCTTCTCAAATGTGTAATTATTTTAGAATAGAAATGAATAGAGTATCCTGAAAAGAAAAGAGGAGGGAAGGGCGAAGACTTGCGTTTGGTAGGTGTGAGTCATGATGCGGTATTCACTCATAGAATTCATGCTTTTGTCATATTTTTTATGTTTTCATTTTAATTACACCTGTGCTTTGGGGAATAGTTGGTAGTTTTATATCAAACGCGGTTCATATGAAATTGGGATGGGACCAAAAACATAATTAATTAAACTTTAAATTTATTTATTGAACTAAACGGCCTTCCAAAATTTTGACAGTTGATAACGGTATATCTTTGAGTTTTGCCACATCAACATGGAAGGATTAAGCGTTCAACCATCCAAGCAAATGATAAAATTTGTTTATCAAAAACCTTGCAAACTGCCTATAATATTTATCGAAAAATCATCTTCAGCAATGTAGGTCCATTTCTGGATGTATGGGTACGTCAAGAAAAAAAATTTTCGATTTTGGGACTATACCAATCCACATAAACGTCTAAGAGCGTACAATTTATCCCGAAAAGGGCACTTTTTGGTTTGTATTTTGGGTTGGCGGCATCATCATCGATTCATATAAATCATTGATTACCAACTTATTTGTGCCTAAATTGGATGATAGGGACAACAACAATATGTGGTTTCAATAGAACAGCCTTACATGCCGCACAGATCAAACGACATTGGACATTGTGCACAAACGACTTGAGTGCATGGTCAAGATAACGTCGGGGCGATGTGAAATGGACTCGGAGATCGTGCGATTTCACCCCGTTAGACATTTTCTTGTTGGGTTTTCTTAAGGTATAGGTCTATCTATGCAAATAAACCATAAATCACCACTGTGGCCCTCAAAGACAACATAACCCATATCATCGGTCAAAATCGTCCTATTTTATGTGCAAGAGTGATGGAGAATTGAACATTTGGGATGCACCACCCTGCAAAACCGCGGCAGACATTTGCATGATGCTATATTCCATAAGTAATGACTTCGAGAGGCCTTTCAAGTGAATAATACATTTCGATAAAGAATATCGACAGACTCTTTATATTTTTTATATTTAAAGATAGGAAGCTCTTAATAAGATACCCTATATTTATTAACAATTAAATAATCTATATGTCTTTATACATATAATAAAATTGTAACTCATTTCCCTTTGTCTGTGTGTCTGTCTGTCTGCTTTTCCTTTGCGTTCGCATCACGTGACAAAACAAAATTTTGTAAGGAGGTACCTTAGCATCCTGATTCCAACACAGGATACTTTTATTCCGCAAAAATGTCTCAATTCCAACAGAATGTGGAGAAAAAGCAGTGAAAGAACGCAATTTCCGCTTTAAAGGTACTTAAATTTCCCGTTTAAAACTAGGATATTTTAAAGGTTGCGCACCTTTTATTTTTGAAAGTAGGATATTTTCAACAAAATTGCGCAACAGATGGCGCCAGTTGAATAAAATATGTATTTGATTTGTTTTTTTATTTTGTGGAACTACATTGTTATTAAATTTTTTTAAACACCTCATACAATAATTTTTAGATTTTTTTTATACATTTTTTGAATTTTATCCAGGGATGGGTACCTTTATATAAAGTAATTAGATAAACAATAACTGAAACGCTATTAAGGAAAGAATCTAACAATTGGTGGGGAATACTTTCAAAGCAAAATCGAGCAAAATATTATTAGGATGCCCACGGCGAGGCGGGTACAGCTAGTCTAAAATAAAATGTTCCCGTTTTGTTTAACAATTTGTCATCAAATATTCTCTCAATTCTAAATTTCTTAATTTTTTTCTTTTTTGTATTCAGGGGGGTTATTACGTATTTCGATTCGAGACGAAAATCATTCGAATTTGTATGACTTTAAAAAGATTTCTTTCGAATCGAAATACGTAATAACCCCCCTGAACAAAAAGTTGGTTAATGTCAAGGGTACAAAACACAAAATGTCAGGGTGTGCCTTGGCTTCCTCCAAAATCTGCAGCGCGACCTGTGCCTTCTTATAGGCAGTGAGACTCCAAATTCAGCTAGGTATAATTTAAAATGAGTTTAATGGTATTCCTCCAGTCAAAACTTAAGTTTAATGTTCTCCTCCATAGAAAAATTGAGATTAATGGTGCTCCTCAAGTGAAAACTTGATTTTACTGGTGTTCCTCCAGTGAAAAATTTAGTTAAATGGTCATACTTTGGCTTTAACAATGGTTCTCCACCATTAACTTATTGAAATTAAATACACAATAACCAAATCGATTACATGAGGCCGATTAAAGCACAGTACAGTAGTACAGCCATTCGAGGAATCCAATCAGCCAGTGTGAGAGTGAGACGCAAACCACTCGATGGCCAAGCAACAAGGACAGCCTGATTGATTTTCAGCGATAACGAAAATAACACACGCACGCGTAACTCAACCCAGAGCTACTTTACGATTCATTTCTTCATTTCGCAAAATAAAACCATCATTCTTTAACGCATGGTTAACAATGTTACCAGAGTAAAGTAATTAGAACCTCATTGTCAATATTGTTTCAGAACCTGATTATCCTGAATCAGTTAAATTATTTTGTATACCAGCGACTGTGCAATGCAAAGCATCCTAATTTTACATGAGCAGTGTTTTTTGCCTCATTTAAGTCTATAATTAACTAAATTAACTAAACAGTTTTTTTTTTTCATTTTTTTTAGTTTTTAAATTTAAATTTAAAATTTTTAAAATTTTTCATTTTGTTTAAACCGAGAAGCAAATTTAAAACAGGAGAATAATTATTTATGATGTCATAATTAGTAAAATATTAAAATTTCCATAATTACTGGCTTTAAGGTTTTGAGTCAAAAAATGGCTACCATAGTTTGGATTTGACAGCCGATGACAGTACATAACTTTTATAGTTTCGACGAAAGGAATAAAAATTATCGACAAAACTAAGAAAATGTTTGATAACTACTATCGAGATTTTGAACCTTCTATTTCAATACAAAAAAAAAAAAAAAAAAAAAATACTAAAATGCAAATCGTTAGTTTACAGAATTTATAAAATAATATTTAACGATAAAAGAATAAAAAAAGTTCATGGCTGTCAAATCCAAACTGTATGACAGCTTGCTTAATAGTTTTAATAGATTTCGGATTAAAATTTAATTAAATAATTAATTGATTCAATTATTTTTTAAATTAGGAAATTTTTTTGTTCTGTTTTAAACAAATAAACATTCGAATCAATTAAAAAATTAATTGAACTTTAATCTAAAGCTAATTAAAACACTAACTTGGTGCAAAAATTATTGTACTGTATAGGCAGATGGTAATTGGCAGAAGCAGTCTTTCAATTAGTTTCAATTACCTATAATGGGAGTATGGGAATAATTTACACCGTGCTCGAAAGCGAAAATTTTATTAATTGCCTTAGTCAGGGTAAAATCGGTGAAGCGACCGATTGGCCACTACTAAAGGATTATATCAGATTGGGTAGTAAAGAGAACCAACCTGTCTTGGGAAGTAAGTGAGGATTGCAGAGTCTCACGGGCAATTTGGCCCAGACTGGACGCTGCGAAAACCAACTTACTTCTGGATTTAGACAGGAAAGTTCTGAGATTCGTGATAGGTGTCATTACTGGTAATTGGGTCACTAGGGCAACAATCAGCAAATGGGTCGCCGATACATCGAACTTTTGTAGGATATGCGAGCACGAGGAGGAATTTGAAACTGTAGCGCTTGTCGAGTGCCACTGCCCGATATTACAAAGCCGCAGACGAGGTGAGAATTTTATCGATTGGCTATTTGTGGGGGGGGGGGAACTATGACCCCCCAAATGTGCTTTCGTCTGACCATTCTAACGCAATATAGATTGAAGGAAGCTCCTAACTTAAAAAAAAAATTCTGTAAAATTTTTATAAAACACTCGATAAAATTTTTAGATAAAACTTTCGATAAAATTTATACCAAAAATTTTCGATAAAATTTTTACAAAAATTGTTTGATAACACTTTTTCAAAAAATTATCGATACAATTTTTTCAAAAAATTATCGATACAATTTTTTCAAACAATTTTCGATAAAATTTTTAAATAATATTTTCGTATTATTTTTGCAAAAAAAAAAATTCGATAAAATTTTTACAAAAAATTTTTTATAAAAGTTCTACAAAACATTTTCGATTAAATTTTTACCTAAAAATTAAAAAAAAAATTCTGTAAAATTTTTACAAAAAATTTTCGATAAAATTTTAACAAAAATTTCGGTAAAATTTTTACATAAAATTTTTGTATATTTTTACAAAATATTTTCGATAAAATTTTTACAAAAAACTTTCGATAAAATTTATACCAAAAATTTTTGATAAAATTTTTACAAAAATTTTTTGATAACACTTTTACAAAAAATTATCGATACAATTTTTTCAAAAAATTATCGATACAATTTTTTCAAACAATTTTCGATAAAATTTTTAAATAATATTTTCGTATTCTTTTTGAAAAAAAAATCGATAAAATTTTTAAAAAAAATTTTTATAAAAGTTCTACAAAACATTTTCGATTAAATTTTTACATAAAAATTTAACATAAATTTCTGTAAAATTTTTACAAAAAATTTTCGATAAAATTTTAACAAAAATTTCGGTAAAATTTTTAAATAAAATTTTTGTATATTTTTACAAAATATTTTCGATACAATTTTTACAAAAAACTTTCGATAAAATTTTAACAAAAAATTTTCGATAAAAGTTCTACAAAAAAATTTCAATAAAATTTTTACAAAAATTTTCGATAAAAGTTCTACAAAAAAAATTCGATAAAATTTTAACCAATAATTTTCGTAAAAGTTCTACAAAAAAAATTCGATAAAATTTGTACAAAAATTTTCGGTAAAATTTTTACAATAAATTTTCGATAAAATTTTTATAAAAAATTTTCGATAAAATTTTTATAAAATTTTTGATAAAATTTTAACTAAAATTTTCATATTTTTTTAGAAAAAAATTCTCCATAAAATTTTTACATTAAGTTTTCGATAAAATTTTTATAAAAAATTTTCGATAAAATTTTAACTAAAATTTTCATATTTTTTTTTAGAAAAAAAAAAATTCTCTATAAAATTTTCTATAGTATTTTTTTAAATTTTCCATAAAATTTTAACTAAAATTGCCATATTTTTTTAGAAAAAAATTCTCCATAAAATTTTTACATTAAGGTTTCGATAAAATTTTTATAAAAAATTTTCGATAAAATTTTAACTAAAATTTTCATATTTTTTTAGAAAAAAAAAAAATTCTCTATAAAATTTTCTATAGTATATTTACAAAAAAAATTCTCCATAAAATTTGTATAAAAAAAGTGAAAACCGAATGTATATTATTGTGAAATTGGGAAACATAAAAGAGGAAGGGAATATTTAATATTACTACGTTGAAGGGCATATAAGATTCGGCATGGCAGAATATAGCACTTTTACTTGTTTCCTTTTTATTTCTGTTAGTTTTAGTTAGCTGAAGGGAATCACACGCGTTTCCAAGTGGATGAGCTGTTACATTTCTATCTCGATTAGTGCCTATGAAATCAAAAATAATTTGCCAAATATAAAATATCGCAAACACCTTGAAATGTCAGAACGTATCCTTATTCTATTGTAAAACCCTTTATTAACTGGAGTTGTAGAGAAGAAAGCCAACAATAGCTTAGATGACATCACAACATCCATTAAATGCGTTAAGTATTGAAGCGATTTTAATGAAGTCTTGAGGTTGAGGGTTGTTTTCATATTCCCCGATTTTAACAGGATTTACTTAACTTGAGTGTTAACTTTTTTTTCTGATCATTAGCCTTGAGAAAAAGTAAATTTAAAAATCATTGCTTCAACACCACTAATTTATATTTTTGTTTCTTATTTCTTTTCAGGTAAGTGGGAACCTCTATATTGATCTACAAAAATTTAGTAAGTTTTTAACGCTTATGTTTTGTAAAAACCAAATACCTGAACATTTTAAATCTAGATAAGTATTGGAAACAAACTAAAAACATGTTTCAGTCTATAAAAACAAACCTCAAAATTAACTCCCTTAACTTTTTTTCTGTGAAACATCAATTCTATGCGGCAAAATACAAGATTATAAACACATTAGTTTGTTTTACTATTCCTTTTCATTATCCTTGAAGATTAATATCCTGTTAAATTTTTTTTATCTCTTTCATCAAAAATAACAAGAAAGAAAAACATTGCCAACAAATTGCTTTGCGTGTTAAGGCTGCTTTAAAAAAAAATACTTCTTCTGACGGAATAACTGTCTATTGGAAAGGTCTAACCTTTCTGTCATGTAATAAACGAAGGCCACAATATCATTATGTTCTCTCGCTCTCTATCTCTCTCTTTCCCTATTCTTTACAACATCTCGCATGCATGATCACATACACACAGGGAGAGGGTGAATTTCTGATCATTTTGTACTTTTATTCTGACTTTGATTGATTTCAAATGTTACAAATTATTTTAGAATTATTGCTGTCGTTTAATGGTTTTCTTTTGAAGTATTTAAGAAAAATAGCAGATATTTGAGAAAATTGC
Source organism: Phasia obesa (assembly GCA_949628195.1). Lineage (NCBI taxonomy): Eukaryota > Metazoa > Arthropoda > Insecta > Diptera > Tachinidae > Phasia > Phasia obesa. The sequence continues at coordinate 151,547,005 of OX451216.1, forward strand.
TATGGATTTGTATAAATTTATTAAGATCCATTAAGAATTGGCAACGGTTTATTTGAAATATATTAGAAATGATTAAGAAAAAAATTACATGTCATTTGATATCTAACCTTTCATTACCTCTCATCGAAAAAAAAACAGGAATTTTTCATTGAAACAAACCGCTTTTGTGGTAAAGCCTAGTTAGCCGAACGTATCTTTAGTGGAATGTGACACATGAATTCAGGCTGTCTGGCTCTCATTTCGATTTCCTTCTCAATGTCTCTTTAAAATGTAACTAATCTATTTTTAACACATTGGCGCTGTCACTGTCGAACATTAATCAAAACAGCAAAAAGAAAAGATCCTCAATCAATAACAATTTTCATCTGTTACATTCCGTTAAGTTACGTTTCACTGACTAGGTCCATAGCCATTAGGAGCTAGTGGGTAAAAGTTGTTTAACATCAACACAAAAACAAATGTTTTTTATACTTAATTAAGTATAATTTATTTATACTTTAGACGTAGGATGTGAATACTTATTGTTAGTTTAATTATAATTTATGACACAATTAATAATACGATAAGTTTGTAAATAAAGTTTTTTTTTGTCTCATGCGTTGAGCAAAAGATTGTCCGAAATTTTGTGTATTTGTTTTTATAATGTAGAGTGGGTCACCTAACTAGTCCACTTAGTTTATAGGTTCGTTTTCGATATCCTTCATTCCTCAATGATTTTTAAGCCGATTGGCTTACTTTACTTTACTTTCATTTTATCATCTGATGTCGACTATAGTAATTTTAGACTGTCGACTTACTTCCTCAATAAAAAGTCTGTTGTAATTGCTAAGACTAAGGTACCCCGTAGCATCCTTATTAATTATATGAGTGGCTTTAAGCCTAATGTTATCATGTTCTTGATCTTTAGTCTCTTTCAGGCACAGTCAGCAACTATCATCTTCGATTTTCATCTTTGTCAGATAATACAGGGTGGCGCAAAAATAACCTTCCGATGTTTTTTGGCTGTAATTTAAAAAAAAATGAAAATCTTTGATTCTTCTTGTGGATTATTTTTATTTGGTATTTTAATTTTTTTACATCAAGTCAAGAATATTATGTCATGTAAATGGCCGCCGCCACAGTTGATTGTCATTTGACCCCTTTTTATGGCATTTTCCATCACTTTGACCAAAACTTATTGGTTGTGGCACGTGCAGTGTGTGCCGTTGCACCGTCCTGTTGGAACCACATGTTTTCCAATCCCAATTCATCAAGTTGCGGCAAAAAGAACTCGTTAATCATTTCTCTGTAGCGCTCACCATTCATTGTAACCGTTTGGCCCGCGACGTCTTCGAAGACATCCTCGGCTACAGCAGCAATATTCTCTGCAGAATGGCTACTCCGGGGTCTGCCAACCCTGGCAGCATCTCGTGTTGGACGGCCAGGAAATCTGCGACGAAATTCACGTTGTGCCAAAGTCACCGACCGATTTTTGGTCAAATAAATAGTCACCAATACTCCGCGTTCTGGAGCAGTGTAGCGTAACATTGTTTATTAACGTGTATTTCGCAAGTGTTTACTACACAAATCTCAAAACAAAATTGACATTAGGGGCCAATCGCAAAATTTATAGCATTTTCTGATAGGAGGATTACTTTTGCGCCACCCAGTACATAAAGTTTCCATTACCTATCGCTAAGGCAATTATCCAGCCTAAGGTACCCCGATAATATCCCATAAACTTCCTGGTCTTTCTGCAAAATAGCAATTACCTTGGGAGTACATTTCTTGCCCAATTTTACAAAGTAAAAACTGGAGTTTTTCACACGCTAACCTTTTGCAGGGAAGGATTCCTTGGACATCCCTGTGATATTTTCATGATTCTGCTTGTTTTTAAATAAATTAAAATTTATAAAGTTCTCACGAGTTATGAAGGAAAGAGAAGATTTCCACCCGCAGGGAGCTCCAGACTATATTAAAACTTAATTTAGCCAGCTTCCTAAATAAAACAATACCTAACTGCGAGCATGTTACCGCCTGGAACCGTAACGAGGTTTAAGTCGACCTTGTGATAGTACACGCAGTTGCGACGAGTCTTGTGTTTCTAACAAAAAAATTTTTATCAAGCCAGCTCATCGGCATATAAGCTTGAATTAATTAATTTGGAAGAGACAATGTTCTTAGCTGACATGGCTCCTTCTGTTTCCAAGTCCTAGGTTACTTTTTCGAAGACTGACATTTTGGAAATTTGAGGTGATAAAAGAGAATTCGCCGATTAAATAAAAAAATTGTATTAAAAAAATTAGCTGCTTATAAGTTTATGTAACGGAATGATTTGGAAACGACCAATAGAGGCAGTTACTTCGAAATTGATCGATAACATCCATGTCATTATTTTATCTTCTAAGGAGCTAAGTGTTACGAAAATTTGTGTAGGTGTAGGTGTTTCTACCCCGTCAGATTAATCCAATTGGGTGAAAACAATGCCTCTACTTTTTTGCGCATAGCAACACAACAAATAACAATTCTAGAACACAACTGGGAGGATCATGCTCATACCCCTTATTTTGGAGTTAAAGAATATCTGTACTATTAACCCGCTATTGGTGCCTCTGCTGAGTAGTGCCGGATTAAATCGCCCTTCTTGCGATTTAGTTCCAAAACACTTCGTTACTGCCTGAAGCGCCTCACCAATAACCGGTCACAGTGATTTGGGGGAGTCCGTGTGAACACTGTTTGAACACTGTTTAGATTTCAAAGTTTCTTATCTTCTAGTTTTAGGCCTCTATAAGCCTCAGGGACTAGTTACTCATATACCTCAGAAGTGGAAGCGTCAACATGTTAGAAGTCAACAAGCCAATATGTTTTCGGAGGTTTCGACGAGATATAATCTGGAAAATAGTGGGGACCACGAGAATACCAGATATTCAGTGACTTAAATTTCGTACGAAAATGGTTTATGAAATGCTATCGCCAAGATGGGTACCCCTCAAAATCTATACATATAATAAAACAGTAAGTTTTTCTTGTCTGTCTGTCTGTCTGTCCGTGTTTTCGCATCACGTAAAAACTACTGGATTGATTTTCATAAAATTTTGTGAGGAGGTACTTTAGTATTCTGATTCAAATATAGGATAATTTTTTCTGCAAAAGCATTTTATTTCCAAGAGCAAGTGGTGAAAAAGCAGAGAAAGTACGCAATTTTTCCGATATGCATACTTTAAGGCGGGATATGATAAACACCATTTACAGAGTTTTACAATAATTTTTAGAATTTTATATACACTTTAGAATTTTATCCAGGGATGGGTACCTTTATATAAAAATAAGGATACGTGAAGCACTATAAAAGTAAGAGTCTTAAAATTTGGTGTGGATTATTTTCAAAGCAAAATTGACAAAAATTTGTCAGGACGCACACACGTGAGTGGGCACAGCTAGTCGAAAATAAATCCAATGGTTTGACTGGTCCCGTTAGCTAGTTTAAAGCTGTTCCGTCTAGATACTGATAAATTGATTAGACATGCACTATTGAATCATGCAGTCAACACTATACTCCTGAAAGGAAAGAACATGTATTTCACTAATGCTAAGCAAAATTCTAGTGCACGGATGTGCTTGGAATATCCCATATGGGATACTTGCTAAAAGAAGAAACAAAAAATGGAGATTAACAACCATCATTATTAGGTTTATTAAGAAACAACATTCCATTTAGGAAAATAAAAACACATGGGTGAAGTATTCGGTTCGAATTAGTGGGTCTTTTTTTGGATTCCGACCAAAAAAAAAATCGTAAATGGCAAAGATAGGAGACCAAAGCGCCAGGGTGTGATTGTCTTAGCTTCCTCAAAAATCTGCAGCGCGACCTATACCTTCGTATAGGAAGTGAGACTCCAAATTCAGCTAGGTTAAATTAATAAGAGTAATAGTCCTCCTCCAGTGAAAAATAAAACTTGAGTTTAATGATTCAGTGAAAAAAATTGAGTTTAATGGTTCTCCTCCAATGAAAAATTGAGTTTTAAAAATGGTGCTCCTCCAATGGCCGTTTTTTTTTTTTATTTAATTAAAATTCATAGGTTATACACGATTAAAAAAACGATTACACGTAGCTGATTAAAGCAACCACCAGTAGGTCATTTCTTTAACAGCTGTACCACCATTTAAAATCATACTTTGCGAAGGTTTAAAAAACAAAGAATCACTGAAGAAAGTGTATCAAGCGAAGAATTCTCTGTGGAAAATAAATAAATTAACAACACAAGTAAATATGTTTCTCTACGTTTTTGAAAAGAACTATTGACTTCCCCTAGTATTACAAAATATGAACGTGTCTATTTTTTCTTTAAAAAACAATCTTTAAAAAAAGTCGAATCAGGGGTTGTTTTTTGTCACTTTTTTGTGTTTATTGTTGCTCCACTTATTTAATAGTTACGACGAGTAACGACCATTAGCTAAAGATTAAAGTTCATATGATTTAAGAGAACATTATTAGCAAAATACGAATAGATACTCTTACTAGACAAACTTCTTAACAATGCATTTATTGTCAGACAAGGGATGTTATCATTTTGCCAAACAATTTAAAACAATAAAATGTGTCTTCATACATTTTGCAAATGGAGGAGAACGAATTTTTAGACACTTTGACAGTTGTAAAATAAAATTTTTAAGTAACTTTATTAGTTTTATTTTAAACAAAATATATTTTTTATATTTTCTTTTGAATTATTAATAAAGCATGACAACATTAAGTTGTTGTCTCTTAGATTCTGTTTTAAAATGCAAGTTGTTTTTTTGCAGCGATGTCAAAATGTCAAAAGTCTAAAATAATAAAAAAAATCATATTGATTCAAAATGATGTAATATTTTTTATTTTTATTTTCAGGAGTTTATTAGTTGAGAATGAAAAAACGATGAATATTTCTGACACCAAAAATATCGTTATTGATTTTATGGTTTATGCTTCCTTCCCTCGGGATTTATCTGGTCAAATTTAAACTAAAATTAAAAAAAATCAAATTTTAAAAATATTTTTTAAGATTTATTAATTCATCAGAATATAACAATCAATTTTTAGCTTTATCTCTTACTAGCTTACAGGCCCCGCAACTTCGTCAACGTCCTTACAATATTTTGTTCGATTTTACCTTGAAAGCAAAACCCATCAAAGATCCTTACTTTTTTAGTGCTTCAGTTATGGTTTCTGTATTTACTTTATATAAAGGGTCTCAACTCTAATAATATAAAGGGTCTCAAATCTAAATGTTTACAAAAAATTTTTCTATAAAAATAATTACAAAAAATTTTTTTATAAAAATTGTTACAAAAAAATTTTCTATAAAAATTGTTACAAAAAAATTTTCTATAAAAATTTTTACAAAAAAATTTTCTATAAAAATTTTCACAAAAAAATTTTCTATAAAAATTTTTACAAAAAAATTTTCTATAAAAATTTTTACAAAAAAATTTTCTATAAAAATTTTTACAAAAAAATTTTCTATAAAAATTTTTACAAAAAAATTTTCTATAAAAATTTTTACAAAAAAATTTTCTATAAAAATTTTTACAAAAAAATTTTCTATAAAAATTTTTACAAAAAAATTTTCTATAAAAATTTTTACAAAAAAATTTTCTATAAAAATTTTTACAAAAAAATTTTCTATAAAAATTTTTACAAAAAAATTTTCTATAAAAATTTTTACAAAAAAATTTTCTATAAAAATTTTTGCAAAAAAATTTTCTATAAAAATTTTTGCAAAAAAATTTTCTATAAAAATTTTTGCAAAAAAATTTTCTATAAAAATTTTTGCAAAAAAATTTTCTATAAAAATTTTTGCAAAAAAATTTTCTATAAAAATTTTTGCAAAAAAATTTTCTATAAAAATTTTTGCAAAAAAATTTTCTATAAAAATTTTTGCAAAAAAATTTTCTATAAAAATTTTTGCAAAAAAATTTTCTATAAAAATTTTTGCAAAAAAATTTTCTATAAAAATTTTTGCAAAAAAATTTTCTATAAAAATTTTTGCAAAAAAATTTTCTATAAAAATTTTTGCAAAAAAATTTTCTATAAAAATTTTTGCAAAAAAATTTTCTATAAAAATTTTTGCAAAAAAATTTTCTATAAAAATTTTTGCAAAAAAATTTTCTATAAAAATTTTTGCAAAAAAATTTTCTATAAAAATTTTTGCAAAAAAATTTTCTATAAAAATTTTTGCAAAAAAATTTTCTATAAAAATTTTTGCAAAAAAATTTTCTATAAAAATTTTTGCAAAAAAATTTTCTATAAAAATTTTTGCAAAAAAATTTTCTATAAAAATTTTTGCAAAAAAATTTTCTATAAAAATTTTTGCAAAAAAATTTTCTATAAAAATTTTTGCAAAAAAATTTTCTATAAAAATTTTTGCAAAAAAATTTTCTATAAAAATTTTTGCAAAAAAATTTTCTATAAAAATTTTTGCAAAAAAATTTTCTATAAAAATTTTTGCAAAAAAATTTTCTATAAAAATTTTTGCAAAAAAATTTTCTATAAAAATTTTTGCAAAAAAATTTTCTATAAAAATTTTTGCAAAAAAATTTTCTATAAAAATTTTTGCAAAAAAATTTTCTATAAAAATTTTTGCAAAAAAATTTTCTATAAAAATTTTTGCAAAAAAATTTTCTATAAAAATTTTTGCAAAAAAATTTTCTATAAAAATTTTTGCAAAAAAATTTTCTATAAAAATTTTTGCAAAAAAATTTTCTATAAAAATTTTTGCAAAAAAATTTTCTATAAAAATTTTTGCAAAAAAATTTTCTATAAAAATTTTTGCAAAAAAATTTTCTATAAAAATTTTTGCAAAAAAATTTTCTATAAAAATTTTTGCAAAAAAATTTTCTATAAAAATTTTTGCAAAAAAATTTTCTATAAAAATTTTTGCAAAAAAATTTTCTATAAAAATTTTTGCAAAAAAATTTTCTATAAAAATTTTTGCAAAAAAATTTTCTATAAAAATTTTTGCAAAAAAATTTTCTATAAAAATTTTTGCAAAAAAATTTTCTATAAAAATTTTTGCAAAAAAATTTTCTATAAAAATTTTTGCAAAAAAATTTTCTATAAAAATTTTTGCAAAAAAATTTTCTATAAAAATTTTTGCAAAAAAATTTTCTATAAAAATTTTTGCAAAAAAATTTTCTATAAAAATTTTTGCAAAAAAATTTTCTATAAAAATTTTTGCAAAAAAATTTTCTATAAAAATTTTTGCAAAAAAATTTTCTATAAAAATTTTTGCAAAAAAATTTTCTATAAAAATTTTTGCAAAAAAATTTTCTATAAAAATTTTTGCAAAAAAATTTTCTATAAAAATTTTTGCAAAAAAATTTTCTATAAAAATTTTTGCAAAAAAATTTTCTATAAAAATTTTTGCAAAAAAATTTTCTATAAAAATTTTTGCAAAAAAATTTTCTATAAAAATTTTTGCAAAAAAATTTTCTATAAAAATTTTTGCAAAAAAATTTTCTATAAAAATTTTTGCAAAAAAATTTTCTATAAAAATTTTTGCAAAAAAATTTTCTATAAAAATTTTTGCAAAAAAATTTTCTATAAAAATTTTTGCAAAAAAATTTTCTATAAAAATTTTTGCAAAAAAATTTTCTATAAAAATTTTTGCAAAAAAATTTTCTATAAAAATTTTTGCAAAAAAATTTTCTATAAAAATTTTTGCAAAAAAATTTTCTATAAAAATTTTTGCAAAAAAATTTTCTATAAAAATATTTACAAAAAAATTTTCTATAAAAATTTTTACAAAAAAATTTTCTATAAAAATTTTTACAAAAAAATTTTCTATAAAAATATTTACAAAAAAATTTTCTATAAAAATTTTAACAAAAAAATTTTCTATAAAAATTTTAACAAAAAAATTTTTTTTAAAAATTTTTACACTAAAATTTTCTATAAAAATTGTTACAAAAAATTTTGTTATAAAAATTGTTTCAAAAAAATTTTCTATAAAAATTTTTACAAAAAAAATTTCTATAAAAATTTTTACAAAAAAAATTTTCTATAAAAATTTTTACAAAAAAGGAAGGAACAACAAAATATAATATGTATATATAATATTTACCACATATTTAAAGTAATAATATTCAACAAGAGGGAAGCTTAAGATAGTGGTAGACTTCGTTCTCACCAACTGACGATTGATAATTAAATACAAGTTTTTTCGTATTCCTTTATCTGGGTTTGGTTGGTTAAATAGATGATGCTTACAACTGAACGCTACCCTAAGTAGATAGATACAAGAATGCTGATGACGGACGTGGCTGTCTAGAAAATGTGCATTCCGCTGCTGCTGGTGTCTAAAAATAAAATTTTTACCAATTTTTCTTTAATATTATCACCTAATTTGTAATTTAATTAATTCTTTTTTAGAGAGAATAAAAAAGAACTTAAGCTTGACTATAAATTTCATTGTATGTAGTAATACATAAATAGTTCGACTAATAGTAATTAAAAATTTTCAAAAAGAAAATAAAAATTTTTAAAAAAAAATTTTCTATAAAACTTTTTACAATAAAATTTATAAAAATTTTTACAAAAAGTTTTCTATAAAAATTTTTACAAATAAAATTTCTATAAAAATTTTTACAAATAAAATTTCTATAAAAATTTTTACAAAAAAAATTTCTATAAAAATTTTACAAAAAAATTTTCCATAAAAATTTTTACAAAAAAATTTTTTATAAAAATTTTTACAAAAAAATTTTCTATAAAATTTGTCAAAAAATATTTTTTTAAATAAATTTTTACAATAATTGTTTTTTTTTTTTAACAATTTTTTTGCAAAAAAAAGTACAAAAAACTTCTGTTGTACAAAAAACTTACTATTCAACTGACTTCTGTATTTCTGGCTTTGTAAACATCTTTAAGAAAATATTTTCACAATTTCTTTCATCCATTATTACATTATTCTCTTATTCCTTTATTCGTTCAAATCCTTATTTCTCAATTACTTCACTTACACCTTTACCAGAAATGTACAACTGAAAATATTGCACAATTTGACAGCATCAACTCTCTATTACAGCCGAGAAAAATGTCGTGTGTCATTTGCTAGGAATACGAAAAGGATGTCCTTATCCTTTTTCGTAGTTATTACTACCCGGCAAAGGATAAGGATGTGCAAAATAATAATTATGTCATGTTTAATTGTTTTAAGGCTGCCTGCTGCATTTATATTCTCAATTTGTTACACAACATGCAATTATGACGAGTAATCTTTTTGAAAATTTTGCAATATACATATTTGTTTCGCTTTAGTTTCTTCTTTTTTTTTGCCAAATAATTTTATGCTTAATTTTTCTTTAATCCTTTTACGCTTCATTAAAACAAGAAAATATTGCAAAAATTGTTTTGTAGTTTTTCCAAAAAGGTTATGAATTTGTTAATTTTTTTGTTTTAACAAAATTTACTGTCAAACTTGAAGGGTTGTTGGCAGACAGTTAAAATATGACAGTTAAAAGAAGGCAACAAAACTAAACGTGAGAAAGTTGCAGAGGATTTTTAAGCAGAAAATTCAATTGAGAAATTGTTTATACATACATATATTGGAGATTTAACAGCTGCTAGTCAAAAGTTATTTTTCTTTTGCGAGATGTTTTCTTAATCCCAGCTCTGTTTATTTAAAGTTAACTTTAATTTTCTAACACTTTAAAACTCTATTCTATTCCATTTCATTGCAATTCTTTAACAAAACAAGTATTTGTTCAGTATTATGCAAAAATCAATTTTTCTTTTATTTTTATCCATTGCACTAATCACAATGGGGGAGATTTTCTTGTAGAGAAATATATGCATATTTTTGCCTTTGTTGCCATTTAAACTACAATATTGATTTTGTTTAGTTGCATTATGTTTTTTGGATTTTAAGCCGTTTTAATCTTTTAAATCCTACTGTATTCTTATTTATATAGAAATATTTGCCAATCGTCTGGTATTCATTTCATGTTGTGGCATATTTATTTCAGTTTTTTTCTCTTTGAGTTGGATTGTTGCCTGCCTCTCAGCCAGCCAACAGCAACCCAATATCGAATATTTGTCCTAAAAACCACACATTTCAATATTTACCAAAGACAAAAGAAATATGGTAATCCACCCTTAAAGAAGATCACAAGACAATGACTAGATAGATTGTCTATTGTATGTGGTCAGTATGTAGGAAGGATTTGCATACGGTTGCATAAATTTAAAAAAAGGAAAAAATATACATTTAAACAAGAAGTTGTCATGTAGAACAAAAATTGTAAAACCTAAGTAAATATCAATAATATTCCTTCCTATAACAAACTGATAAAGAAAACTGAAAAATATTTCCCAGCTCAGTTGTCTGCAGCGACCCAAAGGATGTTTTGTGCAGGCTCACCATACAAATACTAGCATACGGGTAAAGCCTATAAGAGATCATTCACAACCCCTAAAAGGCAGCAGAACCCCTCCCAAGAATTTTTATTATACAACACCCCAAGGCAGGACAGTATCGTTCTGCAGCTCACAGAATCTGCACAGAATTCTGATCTCAGTATTTCCTAATATATAAAGGGTGTTTTTTATAGAGGTATAGAACTTTAAGTTGGCATTACTTTTCAAGATGGCGACCGATTTAACAGCTGTCAAGTGTTTTATTCTCAGTTTGTTTTGGCAATTCAACATAAATAGACTCACGCCTGAACAACGCTTGCAAATAGTTCAGTTTGGGCCCAAAACGAGATTACCGTTGTTCCCGATTTTCATAAGCGAATTTTGTTTAGCGATGAAGCGCACTTCTGGTTGAATGGCTACGTCAACAAACAAAACTGCCGCATTTGGAGTGAAGGTAATCCTCAAGTGTATGTCGAAACACCGTTACATCCAGAAAAACTGACTGTTTGGTGCGCTTTATGGGCTGGTGGAATCATTGGTCCATACTTTTTCAAAAACGATGGTGGTCAGAACGTTACAGTCAATGGTGATCGGTATAGAGCCATGATTACTAACTTTTTCATTCCTGAATTGAATAACCATGATGTCCAGGAGATGTGGTTTCAACAAGACGGCGCAACATGTCACACAGCTCGTGCCACAATAGATTTATTGAAAGAAAGGTTTGGTGACCGCCTAATTTCACGTTTTGAACCTGTGAATTGGCCTCCAAGATCTTTTGATTTAACACCGCTAGACTACTTTCTGTGGGGTTATGTAAAGTCATTGGTCTATGCCGTTAAGCCACAAACGCTTGACCATTTGGAAGACAACATTCGCCGTGTTAGTGCCGAAAAAGTCATCGAAAATTGGACGTGCAGATTGGACTACATCCGCGCCAGCCGTAGCGGTCATATGCCAGAAATCATATTTAAAATGTAATGCCACAAGATTATCTTTCGGATAAATAAAATTCATGTCAATCGAATATTCCATCGTTGTTTTATTGCAACTTAAAGTTCTATACCTCTGTAGAAAACACCCTTTACTAATGGTACAAGGAAAAAAAATAATGTGTGCACCAATTAAATGTTTTAATTAGATTCACATACATATTTAATTATTTTTTCTAATTGCTTCAATTATATATTAAACTAGCTGTGCCCACATACGTTGTGTGCTTGATTTTGGTTCTCACAGTAATGCACACCAAATTTTAAGACTCTTACGTATTTACTTTAAATAAAGGTATCCATCCCTGAATAAAATTCTAAAATTTATATAAAATTCTAAAAATTATTGTAAGGCTCTAAAAAAGGTGTTTAAAATATCTTAATAGCAAAATATAATAAAATAGTAAAATATCTTAATAACAATGTAATTCCACAAAGTAAAATTTCAAATCAATTACAAATTTTATTCAATTGTTGCGAAACCGTGTTTAAAATATACCGCTTTCAATTCAGATATTAAAAGCATTTAAAAGCAGCGCCATCTGTTGCGCACCTGTGATATTTTAAATACAAAATAAAAGATGCCTTAAAGTATGCAGTACCTTTAAATCGATAAAAAAAATCGGCGTAATTTCACAGCTTTTTCTTCAGTTTCTCTTGGAAGTAAGATATTTTGGCGAAAAAAGGTATCCTATATTGGAATCAGGATACTTAGGTACCTCCTCACAAAATTTTGTTAAAATCCATCTAATAGCTTTTACGTGATGCGAACACAGACAGCCAGCCAGTCAGACAGCCACGAAATGAGATACTGTTTTATTATATTTATAGATAAGGAAATCAGTTTTTTCTTTCTTAATTATAAAACATAAATGATTTAATGAAATAATTTATTCAATGTGTATCAGTAACTAATTAAAATCATTGAAATTTTTTTGAGTGATAGTAGCCTTTGGCATGTATCAGGAAATAACATAGTAATTTGCTTTGCTTTGCTTGTCTAAGCCCTGTTAGAGCTTGCCAATGAGAGAGAATAGCCTACATTGAGGAACCAGTTTTCACCTTAGCATAGCCTAAGACAGGTTTTGGCCCGCTCATAACCCGCTGAGCAATCAACATAATTTTAAATCGTTGTGAGAACTGAGTGCATTTAAAGATGTCATACAATATCATTACTATGCCAGATCTTAGCTCAAATATTAATTCATTTAGAGCAGCTTGGCGTTTTGACATTAAAATATTTTTATACCGTCCTTACCACAGCTGATTTTGGCGTATATTTCTAGGTGAAAGGCCTTTGGGTATTTTTCCCATGGGAATCGACTTTTAAAAGTTGAAGCGAAAAATACCGGTTTCCGGGAGCCATTAGTAAACCAAACCTGGTCTGCCAGATCCCAATTTAGCCTATCGGGAATCATATCCAAACTCCTGTGTAACAAGAGAATGGTTTGATGGATATGAAGGGTCGTTTATGAAGAGTCGAAATATGCACTAATGTAACACTTGGTTTCCCTCATCCACGGACGATATAACCGGTAGAAGAAAAGCGCTTCTAGACTTACCGCTAAATAGACATAAAAACACAAAATGCAACAAAAAAAAAAACTTGAAAAGACTGTTTAAAAAATGGGGAACAATTTTAATAATTTTTGAATACGATTTTTATAACAAGTCCTCTTAAAGTGTTTACTTATTTTTGAGATCTTAAAGATCTCTTATATCTCTTATATCTCGTTTATAATTTCTACTATATTCATTTCTGATAAAATATATAGATTCTGGATCCTTATAAAAAGGGTAGTTGATTAGCTATGTCCGTCTGGCGGTGTGTTGAAATCTTGTTTCCGAAGACCCCAAGTAGCTTATGAAAATTCTTAGTACACCAATCTGTCAGATATAGTTTCGAGAATTTTGCTAATAAAAATCAGTAAAATCGGTCTAAAAACTGTGGCGATATGATTAAAAAATGGCGAGCGCTTATATTTTTCTTAAGATTTTCCCATGCTCTCGTTTTTGTTTTGTTGTATTAAAAATCAAAAATTCAAAAAAAAAACTATAATTTCTCATTTTTATTAAAGATAAACTAAAAAATTTTAATTTTACACAAAAAAAATTTAATTTCGATCAAAAACTTAAATTTCATTTAAAACCGAAAACGCACAAAATAAACAAAACTATCAGTAGTTTAAAAATTTCTTTAAAAAAATAACTTTTAACAAAGTAACTCCAAATTCCTTTTAAGTAATAGTACATTTAAACAAACCTTTTTAAATGGACTTTTTAAAAACTTAATTTTTACTTAAAGCCTGTAGTTTCGCTCGGAAAACTTTCAAAACCGAAAAGTCACAAAACTAAAAACTGTCAATAATTTAAAAATTTACAAAAAGATCGAAGTTTCGCTAAAAAGTTTTAGTGTTTAAAAATTCGAAACGAAAGCGTAAGACAATAAATAACATCACTATGGTGTAGGGTGTATTAAGATTCGTCATAGTCGAACTCTTATGTATTTTTTTATACTGAACTTGAAATATTTTAAATATGGTGGAATTTTAAGCATAAACAATCATAGAAAAATGAATGATTTATACCATAAACAGCCATTAAAAGCGCATTCAATGAACATCAAGAGATTTTCTTTGTAAACTCTTTTGATATTTTAAGATCAAGAAAAATGACAAGACATTTAACAATTTGTTTACACGAAGTCGAAGAAAATGTAAAAGCTGTTAAACACAAAATTTTGTTTATAAAGATTGCAAAGATTATTCAAAGGTCAGGCATGTTAAATTAAACGGATATGGCCATTCCATTTTTAAATATTTTCAAGAGAGAGAAAGTTTAAAATAAATCAGACAATTTCGAGTTCCGTAGTATGTTTAGTAAAACAATTTTAATTTTAATTTAATTTTAATTTTACTTAAAAATTCAAGTTGTTAATTTTTTCATCTCTTATGGGGCACCCTTTAATTTTAAAATTAAGTCCTATTCGCGAAAATTGCATAACTATTGGGACACACTTTAAATTTTAGTAATTGTTGTTATAGCGGTCATGGTAATACTGGCGCCTATCTATTACGGTTCAAAAAAGAAGGTAATATACGTGAAAACATGTTACTGTAAAACATCATTAGTTATTAATAATTGTTACAGTGGCCGAGGTACAACATCTACTGTAAACATTTTAAGAGCCTACCTATACTATGCTAACTATTACACCATTTGTGAAAATTTCAAGAGTCTATCTATTAAGGTTAAAAAAATAAGCCATATTCATGCAAATCACGTTACTGTCGGCACACCCTTTAATTTTAACTACTTGTTATAGTGGCCATAGTAATACACCTCCTGTGAAAATTTCAAGAGTAAACCTATTATGGTTTAAAATTTAGGCCATATACATGCAAATCACGACACTATCCGAACACCCTTTAATGTTTAGGCTTAATTTTGTATACTTGCTTAAAAAGCGAACATAGTTTTAATTACTGTCTGAAAATTTTAAGTGGTTGCCACCTACAGCTAGAGAAATAAAAACATAAACGCAAATAACACGTCACTTTCGGCACACCCTATAAGTTTAAGTATTTGTTACTATGGCGGACATAGTTATACACCATCTGTGAAAATTTCAAGAATCTACCTATTATTTTTCAAAACTTAGGCCATATGTATATGCAAATCAAGTCACTGTCGGAACACCCTTTAATATTTAGGTTTATTTTTTATACTCGTTTATATAGCGAACTAAGTTTTAATTACTGTTTGTAAATTTTAAGTGTATGCCGCCTACAGTTGAATAAATAAACACATATACGTGAATAACACGTCTCTATCGGAACACCCTATACGTTTTAGTATATTTTGCTATAGCGGCAACATCTTCTGTGAAAATTTTAAGAGTCTACCTATTATTTTTCAAAACTTAGTCCATATATATATGCAAATCAAGTCACTGTCGGAACACCCTTTAATTTTTAGGTGTATTTTTTTATACTGGTTTATATAGCGAACTAAGTTTTAATTACTGTTTGTAAATTTTAAGCATATGCCTCCCTCCTACAGTTCAATAAATAAACACATACACGTCTCCATCGGAACACCCTATACGTTTTAATATATTTTGCTATAGCGGCAACATCTTCTGTGAAAATTTCAAGAGTCTACCTATTACGGTTGCAGAGATAAAAGGCGCTGGCAGACGGACGGACAGACATTGTAGCGAAAACAATAGGGTTACGTTTTTACCCTTTGGGTACGGTACCCTAAAAAGTGATTATTATTATTATAATATATATCTATATATTACTATATAATTGGGAAATGAATAGACAATGATTTAACTAATTTATGACTTCACTATGACCATAGTTTTACAAAATCATGGCTTTTGACTATGTGACTATGACAAAATTAATACTAAACTATGACTGGATAAGGGCTAGACTATCAGAAGGCTATAACAAGACTACAATTATATTAAAACTTAAGTTCAACTATAAATCAAATGAAAAGAATATGATAAGACTATGACTAGTCTATGATTACATTAGGGCTAGACTATATATAGCAAAACTTTGATAAGACTATGACTATGACAGAATATCAGTAGCAAACTGTGGCTACAGTATGATTAGGTTATGACGAAAATCACTCATGCTATGACAATACTGCGTTAAGACTGAGATGAATTACAAGTAGCATATAATAAGATTAAATTAGTATAAATAATTATACTCAACTATTGAAAGGCTATAAGAAAACTTCGAATATATTAAAACTTTGCTTCGACTAGAAATTAACTAAACTATAACAAATTATGGTTGTTTTTAAATTATGATTAGTATATGATGACTATGACTAGTCTATGATTACATTAGGACTATACTATATATAGCCAAACTTTGATAAGACTAAGGCTAGCGTGTCAGCAGGCTGTATCTGGACTAACATTATATTAAGACTAAGCTACGACAATAAGCTGGCAATATTTTGTTCGATTTTGCTTTGAAAGTAATCCACACCTAATTTAAAGGTATCCATCCCTGGATAAATTCTAAAAATTTTTGTAAAGCTCTGTAAGAGGTGTTTAAAATATTACAATAACAATGTAATTTCATAAAATAAAAATATAAATCAAATACAAATTTATTCAATTGGCTATTTGGCAGTAAGTAATTTATATTTTGTGATTATTTTAAAACAGCGCCATATCTGCTGCGCAACTGTGTTAAAAAAAATATCCCGCTTTCAATTTATTTTGTCATTATTTTAAAACAGCGCCATCTGTTGCGCAACCATGTTCTAAAATATACCACTTTCACAAATAAAATATGCCTTAAAGTATGCAGTATCTTTTAAAAAATTAATAATTAAAAATCGGTATATTTTCACTGCTTTTTCTCCACTTTCTCTTGGAAATAAGTTATTTTTGCGAAAAAAAAGGCATCCTATATTAGCTTCAGGATACTAAGGTACCTCCTCACAAAATTTTGTTAAAATCCATCCAGTATTTTTGACGTGATGCGAACACAAACAGAAAGACAGGAAATGAGTTTCAATTTTATTGTATGTATAGATTTTATAATCCATTTTTTTTCACCTAAATATAAAAAAACTTTATATATTTAAATCTTGTATATTACATTTTTGTGTCATTTATTTATGTTTGTTTTTAAATTTATATCCTGCATTCCCATTTGTATTGAAATGGAACAAAAAAAAAAAAAACGTCAACTATATTATTCATGTTGCGATAAAATCCTGCCAAACCAAAGCTCTTATCAGAAAAATCCATCAATATGTAGTTATGTTATGGAAAATAAGAAGTGACAAGAATTTTTAAATATAAAAAGAAAAATAAGGCATAAAAAAGGTATAAAAAGGTAGTTGGAAAGTTTTTAATATTTTAAAAAATGCGCTTAACTTTATTACGAACTTTAGGAATTGCTTTTAGGGATTTTTTTTAATTTTTTCTTATTTTCTTAATAAAAAAAAAATTTTCAAAAGTCATAAATACTGATATTATTTTTAAATAATAAATTCATTGCCAGATGTAACTACATAAATTGTGCTTATCTAAAGAATTTATGATTGATAGCTTTTTTGCTGTTTTTATAGCCTACTTTAGGGCTTTAAAATATGTTTTAAATATAGCATACAATTTAGTTCTTGTTTGTTTGGGTGAATTGTCATATTCTTAGGGAATTATATGATTTGTTTTATAAAAATGTTTAAGAGGATTTGTTTAAAGCAGTTTATTAAACAAAAAAATATTTTTATATTTATCGAATCCTAATCCTAAATGCTACAAAGTAATAAATGTAAGTAAGGGACAATAATTTGTGAAATAAAACTAAAAACGGGTGTCAAGATAAATTCGTCAGTTAAATACGTCTCACATCTACGTTAATTACGTTCAACAAACTGTTAAAAAAGTTGATTTTTAAAAATTTTTTTAGTCTAAAACACAAAATTATTAACTGGAAACAATACATTTAGTTTTTTTTTTCAGGGAAAAATCTTAATGACCCAAATAACTAATTTTTATATTTCTATAGTTATGGCCATTTTCCTCTTTCCACCCTATATTCCACCCCCCCTATAGATTGTTTCCTGAGAAACAACTGAATGTGTTGTTTTCAGTTTTGAATTCTACTCCCTTAGAGCTTTCACAGGATGTATCGGAACCCCTTCTTAGGTCTGTTTTAAATGGCCCCCATTGGTTTCCAAACATAGATGTATAAAAAATGTACCCTATATTGTACCTGTTCTAGGACATTTCCTGAGTAAGGTATAAATATATTATTGACAGTTTTGAAATCTACTCCCTGCAAGCTTTCACTTGGTATATCGCAACCCCATTCAAGTCGATGCAAAGTGCCCCATATCCTATCCTGAAATCGCCTATTTTTAGAGTAGTATAATTCCTAACTCGATTGAAAAATGTGACTTTTTTGGAAAAAGAAAAATAACCCTAAATTTCTTTTGAAAATATATAAAACTTCTTTTCAAAAAGTACCTTAAAAATCAATTTAGCAAAGTACGCAAAAAAACACCTTTTAAAATCAGTAGCATATAGCTAAACCAGACTAGTTTTTGGCAAGACGGTGACTAGAATTTAGCGAGTCCTTTTCTAAACTATGATCACGCTATGTCGAAACGTTAGTTCTAACATGACCAAAAATGTCTAAACCTCTAAATGTTTAAACTACTAAAAGACAATTAGCTTAGACATGATATTGAAAGGACTGTGAAAGGTTATTTCTAATACATAACTAGGTGAGATTATGGGACTATGTTATGTTAAAGGGACTATGTTTTAAACTTACATTTTATATCATTAGACTATGAGAGAGATAGAGAGGGAGAGAGAGTTTGACATATCATGAGTAGAATTAAACGAGAGTCTGAGCCGACTTTGATCATACAATCATAAGTTTAGGATAAGATTATAAGTACGAAAATACTTTCACTACACTATGACTATAATATGATTATGTGGTCAGCTTGTCATAATAAATAATAAACAGTTACATGAGCAAGCTCGTCTTATGGATGTGCTCATAAGCTCATCAGCTTGTGATCATACTCCATCACAAACTAGCTTACTGAACACATACCTACTCATACCATACTATTAGTGGGCAACCCTCTATTCGTATCATAAACGCTATGAGCTGACCGAGTAAAACGAACTTTCTATACTAGTGTTCACCATGTTTACTCGTCTCTTGTTCGAAACACTCAGTGTGTTAAGTTTAGTAGAACTGTGTAGAATTTCTAGTGCGTTTTCTTTGATCGAGTGGTTTTTCGTATTTCTTAAGAAATAAAATAAACGTAAATAATGTTGTTTACAAAAATTCTGTGTTGTCATTACCATAGATCTTATGTGCGGTTTCTGTATTACAGGCGAGCGGCTCCTCTAGAAAATTTGTATGAAGAGCACTCAATTTTTTGAGTGATTCCTATACAAATTTTTTAGACGAGCCACTCGCCTGTAATACAGAAACCGCACATTAATCTAGTTTATACACTCGAACTATGTTCGAGTTTCACTCAAAGCTTAAAACTGCTTGAACTCGCTTAAATTCAATGTTATTATGTTCAATATTTCCTCGAAATTATTCAAACATGCTTATGGAAACTCCGGCAAGCTCATCGCATTTAGCTTGCTGGTCTTCGCTGTTTATTATTGTCCACTCATCGTTACTCGTGTGCAATGACCAGACATGAATTTAATAAAATATTATAATGAGCGTCTTATGAGCTTCGTTTTTTGTGCTCATGCAGTGCTTTAATAAATAAGAATTGAGAATAAATGAAAAAAATATTATTGGAACAAAATATTAGTAGATAAGGACCAAAGTTTTACTAGACGTTAAACCCTTTATCACTAGAGTGCGACAACATAAAACTCAATTATGACTAGAATATGATAAGGACTAGACTACTAAAACGCTACGACTACATGAAAACGAGACTGTGGCAAGATTAAAAAATAGCTTGTGAATATGCTATGACTATAATATGATTAAACTATAAGTAGCCTATGACTAATTAACGTGAAGAATATAATAAAAGTAATAATAAATAAGAATTGAGAATAAAAGAATAAAATAGGACCAAAGTATGACTCGACTATTACTATTGGCTAAATTATAACTACAATATGATAAGGACTAGACTATTGAAACACTACTACTAGGCAAGAGCTTAAGTTAAGGCTAAGGCTAAGCCTAAAACCTAGACTATTTAAACACTACTATTAGCAAAGGCCCCCAACCAAAAAAAGTGGTTACAATGAAAATGCATTGGTTTGCTAAATATTTAGCAAAGTGACACAAACCTGCATTGTTGAAAGCTGGTATGTTACTGATTTAAAATTTTTACATGTTTTGTTCTCTTTGTGAGATTCTGGTTGAGATTGTGTATGTGCTCGCTAACCCTTAGGGGTTTGCGTGGCGGCTCTTGCTATTAGGCAAGGGTTTAAGTATGACTAGACTAAGACTAGATAAGATATTGTGGCAAGACTAAAAATAGCTTATAAATATGCTGTAACGAGACTACGATAAGACTATAATTAGTTTAAGGCTAGATTATGCCTAGGACTGTGACTAACTTATGACTAGACTGTGACTCTATTTTCAAGAAAATATGATTTGACTAAAGTTTAATTATATCTAACCTGAGACCATAATTACAGTTTACGATGACTAGGCAATGACAAAGACCTGAAATCTAATTTATGTTTTTTCGATTGTGTTTCATACACTGCAAAAAATTTTACATAATATCTTTTTTTACTTTGCATAACAAAACTATATCCAATTTTACCTTTAATGAAGTCTTCAGTGTCCTATAAAGTAAAACACAATTTATTTCTGAGAAACATTTTGTTATGTGTGCTTTTTTCTTCTAGTATCTCATTTTCATTTAATATCCTTGTTATCCTACTTGTTCTGCTTGTCGTATGCACATTCAAAATAAACATTTGCAAGAAGGCAAAGCATGCTTCAGGGTACTTATAAATAGTACAGCAACAATATAAAACTAAAGCATAACGTTAGGAGAGTTTTAAAGAATAAGTAAAGCATACTTATAGGAGTTATTAAATTTATTTCATTTTCTTTTCTTTTACATGATTTGTTTTATTCCATTGATAACTTGATTATTAAATATTTATTTCTTTTTTTTGTTTCATATTATTATCAAAAGTAGGTTAATAGGATTACAATGAAATTTTTTATTTTCAACTTTTTCATGGAAATAAACCTTAAATCATTATGTTGTTTCAAAAAATAAATAATTCAAAGTTTTTTGTTTCCTTTTGCTCTTCTTGCAACAACTTCACCCCGATTTGTTTTAAACTAACGAAAGGCAAGTATTTTTTCAGAATTTAACCAAACTTTACAAATATAAATATCATGATTATTTTATATATAGATTTTTGTTTTATTTTTCGTTGCATGCTTTTGTGCCAAAATATTTATTTATTGTTTTTTTTATGTACATCTAAATGCTGTAATATATGAGTATATTGGCGAAATATTTTATGACATATTAAACCAGAACACAAAAGCTCAATGTCTACTTTGAACAACCCTAAACAAAATAAAACAAAATATCCACTCTTCAATAAGAGTAAAAATGGATGGCCCGTAATGGCTGCATAGAAGGAAGGAGGGAAAGCCAACAACATCGGCAGACAGACGTATGAAAAATAAACTTCATTGCAGTACTCGTATACGTTTACAAAAATACATTATAATAAATTTATTTTCATGTCTGTTGAATTATTAAATTGACTTTATTGATTTAAATGTTGCTTAAAATGAAAATGACTTTTAGTGAAGAGAAGAAATAAAAAAAAAATTAAAGCTATTGGAGCTGGAGAAATATGTCATTATATAAAATGGTTAAAGGCAATATATAGTCAGACAAGTAGAAAATTTAAATAAAATTATATTTACAAAAAAACAAAAAAAAGTAGCAAAATTGATTTAAATAACTTGAAATTTTTCTTAGCAGCATATTTGTGTTGCATGCTTTTAGGCTATCAAAGTTTATTTTCTTTTTTTTTGTTTTATGCTGTCTATTTTTCAGTCATGTTTTCCTTAACTTTATATTTTCTTATTAATGTTGTTTATTATTTCTTCTAAACCTTATGATTGTGCTCATTTGTTTTTGCCGTAAAGCCTTCAAGGTATGCTGTATTTTAAGCATTTTTAGGTAGGTCTTAAGTAGGCAACCATTTCGTGTTTTTGTGCAAGATTTGTCAATGTATTAATAAAGAAAACTTATTTTAATAAGTTCTAATAATTTTAAATTGAATTTTAAATTAGATTTTTGAACAACCTAAAAAATATGCCTTAAGGTAGGCAGTAAATTAAAACTTATCTTATATAAAAAAAAAATAATTGCAATTAAGGAAGTTGTTTCCAATTAAAATATCACGTTCCTGAAAAACATTTAATGCTTTATTTATAAAAAACATATTAAAAACCGCATGAATAAGATGCTTAAATGGCCGAATTTTTCCTATTGATTTTTTGTATTTAACAACACTTATTTTTTTACACAAAAAAAAAAAGAGCAGCAAAGAACCAAACACAACACACAGTAGAAAACAATACATAACAACAATATTGTTTTCCCACAAACCCCTTTATTTTCCCTTGTTAAATTGTCATCCTGCAGGTATGCAATAAAATTTGTCATTTATCTGCAATAAAAATTTAACCTGATTATTAAAGAGTGTGTTTTTAGCAGCCATTGTTATATATCTTCTTTGAAAAGTTTAAGTATCTACTTACTACGATTTGACACATATTGGACTCGTAGTAAACATACATAATGAGTACTTTTTATAAATATTAAAAAGAAGTACCTATTAAAATACTAAAAAAAACTTTATAAAAGTATGTACCTCTAAATTATTTTGAAAAAATAGTTAAACAGTAATTTTGAAAAATTATACTAAAAAATTCTAAAATTCTACTTACAAGAAATCACCTTTTATAAAAATTTACTTTTGAAATGTATGTATAAAAAAGTATTTTTTAAAAAAGTACTATTTTAAAAAAAAATACTTATTCCTTTTTAAATAGTAACTTTTGCCAAAAAAAAAGAATATCAAAAATTATTTTAAAAAAAGTACCTTTTGTAAAAAAGAATCGAAAAATATTTTTAGAAACAGTACAAAGGTGTGAAAAAAAGTACTTTAAAAAAGTTCCATTAATAAAAATCATACTTTAAAAAGCTTATATAAAAAAGTACCTTTTAAAAAAGTTCCATTAATAAAAATCATACTTTTAAAAGCTTATATAAAAAAGTACCTTTTCAAAAAGTACTATATGAAAAAGTACTATCTAAAAAGTACTTATGCATTTTAAATATTAAATTTTTTAACTAAGAATTTAAAAACAAATCATTTAGAAAAATATAGCTATTGTAAAATAATCTAAATAAATACTTTATACAACAAGTACCTTTTGCAAAAAAGAATGAAGAAAACTACTTTAAAAAATACTATTTAAAAATATCTCTATTAAAGCACTTTTGGAAAAAAATATGCATATTTTTGCTTTTTTGCTATCTTTAAAAAGTATATATAAAATAGTATTTTTTTTTAAAGTACTATTTAAAAAAGTACTTAAGCCTTTTTAAATCGTAACTTTTGCAAAAAGAATCTAAAAATTCTTAAAAAAAAACTAAAAATACTTTTTAACAACAGTACATTTTGTAAAAAAAAAACATCCTAAAAAATGCTTTAAAAAAGTAGTATTTATAAAAAAATTCAAAAAGGAAATAGTAAGCTTTGCAACAAAGTATCAAAATGTGTCGTATAAAAATAGTTTGTAAGAAGTACCTGTAAAAAGATTTGTATAACTCCAAAATAGCATTTAAAAAAAAAAATCCCTCGCAAAAAGTATATTTTGGAAAAAGGCGCTTTAATAAGAGTATTATTTAAAAACACTTTTTTAAAAAAAAATTTCTAAAATTAATTTTTTTTTACAAAAAGTTCCTTTTAATAAGTTTTCTAACAAAGAATCTAATAATAAATCATTTTAAACAATAGTACCTTTTGTAAAAAAGAATCTAAAAATACTTTATCAAAAGTACCTTTTACAAAAAAGAATCAAGAAAAATACTTAAAAAAAAGTATAGTTTTACAAATATATATGTAAATACAAAAGTGCCTTCTAAAAAGTAATATTTAAAATAGTACCTATTAGAAGAAGTAGCTTTTAAAAAGGAGCTCAAAAAACTTTTTTTATAGTACCTTTTAAAAAAGTATCTTTAAGAAAGTGTCGTTCAAAGTGTCAAGTTCTAAAAGACTTAGCTTTAAAAATATATAACACCAAAATAGCACTTTTTAACAAAGTACTTAGCAAAAAGTACATTTTGTAAAAATGCGCCTAATAAGAATAATATTTAAAATACTTTTTGAAACAAGATTTTCTAAAATTATTTTTTTTTAAAGTATTTTTAATAAAAATACTTTGTAAACAAAGAACATTTTATAAAAAGCCCCTTTTAATAAAAAGTACCTTTAGAGATTTTATAATTTTCTTTAGAAGCACACTTTTTAAAATAAGTACCTGTTAAAAGAAGAACCCTTAAAATGGTGTCCTTTAAAGTATACAAAATGATCCTATGAAAAAGGTTTTTCGAAAAGGCTTTAAAAAATATTACTCTTCTAGATCTAAAAAGTATCTTTTATAAGAAATACTTTAAAACGTATTTTTTTATAAGAAGTACTTTTTAATAAAAATACTTTCTAAAGCTTTTATAAAAAGCATATTTTAATAAAAAAGTAAATTTAAAGATTTTTTTGTAAATTTCTGTAAAAACATACTTTTTAAAACAAAGAACCTTTTAAAAGGTGCCCTTTAAAATACAAAAAATATCCTATAAAAAGGGTTTTTAAGAAAGGTACCCTTAATATAACACTTAAAATCAATTTTCGAAAAAAGTACGTTTTAAAAGAGGTCTAAAAAAACCTTTTATAAAAAGTACTTTTTATAAAAAAGTACTTTATAAAAAGTACTTTTTATTAAAAAATATTATTTACCGAAAGATTCTTTATAAAAAGTACTTTGAAAGAATTTTCTAAATTACTGAAAAATATAACTTTTATAATTTTTAAAATAATACTCTTAAAGTATCTTTTATAAAAAGTACTTTTTATTAAAAACTACTATTTACAAAAAAAAAAATACTTTATAAAAAGTACATTTTTATAAAAAATACTTTGAAAGAATTTTCTAAATTACTGAAAAATACATCTTTTATAATTTTTAAAATAATTTTTTTAATCTATTTTCGAAGAAAAGTACGTTGTAAAAGAGGTCTAAAAAGTATATTTTATAAAGAGTACTTTTTAATAAAAATGCCATTTAAGAAAAGAATATTTTATAAAAAGAACATTTTTTATAAAATAACTTTTAATCAATTTTCTAAATTCCTGAAAAATACACCTCTTATAATAGATACCTCTTTTACCAGAGTACTATTGCAAAAGTTCACTTTAAAGTACCAAAAAATGTTTCTATTAAAAACGTCCTAAAGATGTAAAGTACAAAAAAATTTTCCTATTAAAAACGTTCTTAAGAAATGTACCCTTTAACTAGTACTTTTTCCATTTTTTTTTTTTCAAACAAAAGTAGCTTTCAAAAAATGTCTAAAAAAATGTATTTTATAAAAAGTATCTGTTAGTAAAAGTATCTTGAAGAATATTTTTTAATTCCTGGAAAAAATACCCTTTCTATAACTCTTTAAACAGAGTACATTTAAAAAATTGGTCTTAGAGTACAAGAATATGTTACTATTAAAAAGTTTTAAGTACCTTTTTAAAGACTTTTTAAGAGGAACAGGTACTTTTAAAAACTTTTTTGAAAAAAAGTACTTTTCAGAAGAGGCCTTTTAGAAAAAAAATTTGGACACAAATCCAACCTTAAAAAAGATACTTTTTTCATGTATTGAAAAGGTAAGGACATTTCAAAAAGTACCTTTAGGAATAAGTACTACAAATATAATCTGAAAAATTTATCCATAATTAAAAGTGCATTTTTAAAAAAATAATTTACTAGTTTTAGCAAAACAGTAAATTACTTTTTGTCTTAAGTGAATACCCCTTATATTTGCACATTGTAAATTGCGGGTTTAAAAAGGTTAAATACTCGTCGTTAGCAAAAGCAAAGTGCAATTAGTTTTAAATCACGACTTAAAGAGACAAAGACGCCAATGTAATATTTTTAAATTGCAATTAAAGATCAAATTGATTTAATATCTCTTTATATTTAGCTGGCAAGATCTTTAATAGTGAATATAGCTAATGTTCAAATGGTGTCAATAAATATTAAATATTTACATAATTGATTATTATTCATTTCTTTTACATGTCGTGCATATATGCCGGCTACAAACATCTTTAAAAGAAAATGAGATCATTTATTTAAAAAAAAATTACTGAATAAACTGTTTGAGAGATAAACTTTTTAAAATCTGACTGAAGGAAAAAAAATTAGTCATAATTTTTATTAATCTTTCATTCATAATTTTATGATTCAACCAAGTCTCGAGTATGTAATTTGTGTTTTATTTTTAATCTTTGCACTAATTGCCAAAAATATTAAAAACTGGCTGTGTCCACACACTTCGTGTGCGTGCTGACTATATTTTTTTCCGATTTTGCTTTGAAAGTAATCCACACCAAATTTTAAGACTGTTACTTATTTACTTTATATAAAGATACCCATCCCTGAATAAAATTCTAAAATTTATACAGAATTCTAAAAATTATTGTAAAGCCCTGTAAAAGACAGACAGGTAATGAGTTACTCATTATTTTTAAAAAGCGCCATCTGTTGCGAAACATTGCTTAAAATATACTGATTTCAAAAATAAAAGATCCCTTAAAGTATGCAGTACCTTTAAATCGGTAAAAAAAAAATCGGCGTACTTTCACTGGTTTTTTTCCACTTACTCTTGGAAATAAGATACTTTTGTGGAAAAAAGTATCCTATAACAAAATCAGGATACCAAGGTACTTCCTCACAAGATTTCGTTAAAATCCATCGTGTAGTTTTTACGTGATGTGAACACAAAGAAAAGAAAAACAGGCAGACAGACATATGGACATACGGACGGAAATGAGTTACTGTTTCATTATATGTATTGATTAGAACAACAAAATTTGTTTTCAATATTTTGTCTACAACATGTCTAACACACATTTCAGTTGCATGTTCTCTATCTCTCTCTCTTCATTTATCATGAAGATTGATGACAATTTCTGTCACATACATTCACGGTAGGACAGAAACAACTATTTTGATTTCCGTCGTTTTTCTTTTAGTTTCATATTTATTTTAAATAAATAAACTCACAGACAATTTACACTACAACTTTTTTAAACAGTTGCCAAAAATATTTTATATAAATATTTTTAGAGAACCGAGTGTATAGAACACACAAGCATACACACACTCATGCCATGCGTTTGACAACTTTATGACATCATGTATGCAAAATATTATTTTAAAATAAATTTTTCCTCAGTTCATTTTATAAAATTTCTAATGCGTTCGCCAAATTTTTTTGTGTTTGTTCCTTTTGCAAATATTTTGCAAAACTATAAGTGGGTGGTAATATTTAGTTGGGGGGGTGATGTAGTATGTATATGAATTTTAATATTTTACACATTTTATGTTTATTGCTTTAACACTTTCAATTCTAGGAAAATGTTTGTATGCCATCTAATAAATATTTGAAAAAGATTTCGCATGTTAATTATTTGAAAAAGTTCGAAACAATTAAAGAAAATATTAAAATTATATTTAAATTGTGTTGAAACTTTTTAAATATTTAAATACGAATACATGGAAATAATATTTAAAAAATAACACATATAAAATTTATAATGCCACTTGCCCCAAGATGTTTACTTAAGGGATTACCCTAAACCCATCTACTAGTTGGCTTGGTTGTTCAAATTTAAACAAATGTCAAAATACATAATGTTTAAGCATTTTCTGTTAAAGATCAGCTAATTGTGAGTAAGATTTACACACTTAGAGTTCCGTAGTATGCACAATATACAACTTTAAAAATGCAATACAATACATAGGGGCGGGGCCCTTTTTACACCCTTCAACACAAGTGGAAAGGGTTATTTATATAAGCTTGTCATTTCGTGTGTAAATTCTACAATATTTATTTCGGACCCCATAGAAAAGTTTATTAAGCGATGTCCGTCTGTCAGTGTTGGGGTAGTAATGTCATTTGCCAAGGCACCCGATCAGATACAGAAGATTTAAGGCCAGGCATATTTTCGAAAATTTTGGAATTGCAATTCAGCAACATCAGATCTTTCCTTTGGAGGATGCGAGCAAAAAACCATGGTTTTTTTGTTTGTTAAATAAATATTAGACCACGACAAGTAGATCGCAAGGAGTGCATACAGATCTCGGTGGATCGATAACCCACTGAGAGGCCGATTTTGTGTTTCTTTGTAGGTTGTTAAGGTTTTTCTATTTCTATGATTTGTATTAGAGGCCTTTATAGAAAACAATACATATATAGAGGTAGCCAATGGACCCACAGGGTGCCCACTGGTAACCAGGAGCAGTCAATTGGCCCATTAGGGGGGGATGGTCAATATGAGGAAATTTTATTTAATGTCCTTTTTACCCCTATAACGCAATATACATTGCAGGATGTTTACAAACAAATTTATACAAAAAATTTTTAAACAAAATTGTTAAAAAAATAAAAAAAAAATTTAAAAGAATTTAATTAATTTTTACAAAAAAATTAAAATAATATTTTCAAAAAATTTTTCCAAAAAAAATTTCTAATATTCTTTAAAAAAAAGTTCACAAAATAATTTTTACAAAAAGTTTTGAAAAAATTCAAGCATTTTGAAAAAAAAATTAAAAAATTTAATTTGAAAAAAATTTTTCCAATAAATTTTACAATAAAATTTTACAAAAGAATTTCAAAGAAACATAAGAGGGTAATACAATCAACCTTATTAGGCTTGTCTTTGTCCTGCTTCGACAACAATAATGTTGTAATAGATTAAAGAAAAATTCTGATTGCTTTCTTTATTCTATTACAATATTAGTGTTGTCGAAGTACGACAACGACAACCGTAATAAGGCTAAATATAGCATTACTATGGTGAAGAGTATATAAGATATGGAGGGCATGGCCGAATATAACAAAACACTCTTACTTGTTATATATAATTTTGTGCTTTTATTACTTGCTTTTAAAATTTATAGTTGTCCGCTTCCCATCAAAAAATTTGGCATTACCAAGAGAAGTACTTGCGACATCATGACTTAGGCTGTGTTCAGACTAGTAAAATATTTGACGTAAAAACGGAACCACTATTTTTTGCCGTGTTTATTCATGACACGTCCGGGTATATTAATAAATGATGATTTATAAGATAATAATCATATAATATGTAATCTCTAATGATTATTTGATAAGATCAAAAAATTGTTTACATTATTTAGTGGCTACGCCTATTTGCTCAAATATTTGACTAGTCTGAACACAGCTTTAATTTTGTGAATGCCAAATTCTCCTACATTATATTAACTTACCAAGAATTATTAAATATTGATCAATTTTTTATAGTTTATAAGAGAATGGCCTTGTAAATATTTAAATATTTCATTATTTAAAATAACTTTACAAATTTTAAAAGTACCTTCTTAATTCTTTAGAACCAAAAGAACATTATTTGCATTATATTTTATCGCGTATTGAACGTTACTTAATCAATTCTGAAATATTAGTTATTTTAGTCTTCGGCTTTGTTAAAATCAATAATTTGGTAATCCAGTTAAGAAGTCCTTCCACCAAAAAAGATAGGCACATATAGCCACAATCACTTCGTCTGTGGGGGGATACCCTTTAATTTTTAATTGATTTCTATGCTTGTTATTATAGCGATCTTAGTACTACATATCCTATCTAAATTTCAAATGTTTGCTTTTTACGTGTCCTAGTCTATCAGTCTGGGGGTTTGGGGTGCGATTCTCAACAATGAGTCTGGGTGTTTCACTACAATGAATTTGAAAGTGGGTTGTGACATTTAGGAAATACTGTAAATAAATATTAGTTATTAAAAAAAATAAAGCCAAATAATTAAGAATCACATCACTATCGGAACAGTCTATAATTTTTAATTCTTGTTCTTATAGCGGCCATATTAAAACACCTTGTGTGAAAATGTCAAAAATCAACCTATTATGGTTAAAAACTAAGACCACAGACTTGAAAATAACATCACTATCGGGGGCAGCCGTTAATTTTTATTTTTTATCCTTTTATTTTTTATACATTTTAAATATTCTGTATAAATTTTTGAGTATCTAAATATTACAGTTCAAAAAACAAGGCCACACACTTGAAAATTACGTTACTGCTGGAACACCCTTTAATTTTTAGTAAATGGTATTATAGGGGCCATAGTAATACAACTTCTTAAAAAAAATTCCAAGAGTGTATTTATTACGTTTTCAGACAAAGAAGGCTCTGACAGACGGAAAGACATTGTAGCGAAAAAATATAGTTATGTTTTTTACCCTTTGGGTACAAAATCGTAAAACAGTACTCAGCACCAGTAGGGGAACAGAAAATTTTATTTCGACTAAAATAGAAAATACTGAAAATAGGTAATCCCACCTATAGGTTGGTATGAACTTGAAAAACGAATGTTTAGAAAATGTAAAAGGTACATTTAGACTAATTTAAAAAAGCGCATTTTAAAAAGTACTTTTTAAGGAACTTTTTTGTTTTAAAGGTTATACTTTAAAAAAGTTACTTTATAATGAGGTACTTTTTCTAAAATAATTATTTTTTCGAAAAAAAAAAATAAATATATGAAAAAATATATAATATATATGAAAAGGCGCTTTAAAAAATAAAATTCTTTTAAAGGTAGTTTTCAAAATACTAATTTAAATTAATTGTTTTAAAAGGTAGTTTTACAAAAGGTAATCTTTTCAAAATGCGCTTACTTAAAAAAATAAATAAAAACTATCTGCAAACAGTTTTTCCTAAGAAACTTTCCAAAAGTTACTATATTGGTAAGGTACTTTAAAAAAAAATACTATTCTGATACTTTATTTTAGCCATTTTTTAAATTTTTTATAATTAATTTTTTAAGTCTATTTCAAAAAACTTTTGGAAAAATAGTTCTTATTAAGTACTATTTCAAGACTTTTGTAAACCTCTTTTTTAGATGCTTTCTTTTTTCTTAAGTTTTTGTGCTGTTTTCTATGAAGATACTTTCTGCAAAGAGTTCCTTTTTAAAATGACTTTTTCAAGATGTGACTTTTAAAAAGCACTTTTTTTTTTAATATAATTTTGGAATAATGTTAAAAGAGACACTTTTTGCGAAAAGAAGTTTTGCAAAAGATTATTGTTTAATGAATAGTGGGTCTTTTTAAAAAAAGTACTTTTTGTAAAAGAATTTTTTTAAAGCATTCATTTAAATTATCTCTTTTTAAAAAGTGATAATTCTTTTTAAAAAGTGATAATTTTAACAAAATTATTTATTTAAAAATCTATTATTATTTCAGAATGTATTATTTTTATCAGCTTTACTATTTTTTAAAGGTACTATTAAGTTATGTTTTGGAAAAGGGTTATTTTTAAAAAGGGAGTTAATAAAAAACGTTTTTTTTTTTAATTAATAAAAACGGTTCACTTTTAAAAGGCACTCGAAAGACTATTGTTGTTAAAAGAGTGTAAATAATATACAATATTATTTTATTAATATATAACATACGAGGTGCGTTTAAAAAATTTGGGAAATTTTTAAATATTACACGTCTTACAGCCCCTTTCACAATCTATGATTATAAATTACCATGAACATTAACCGCGAGTTAAGTTATATTGTATTTCACCAAGTATGATTAACTTTTTATTGACAACATTTAACGAAAAAGTCACTGTTAAATATAATCGAAGAAAATGTGCCGGTTAGTATTTAATTGTCAGATTTTGTACAAAAAAAATATTTATTTTAAATTTAATTTTAACAAAAACATTTGAAATTTATTTTATTAAATTATTATTTAAAATCTGCAATAAGATTGAACGTCAGAGCACACGTTTAATCGTACATGGGAAAATGTGACACAGGCAGCATGGCGTAAGTGTTGGGATTATGACACCTACATCAACACCTCCATCATTGGCACCCTTGTGGTCGACCGAAAGATGATTCGTAGTATTTTACCTATTGTCTGCAATAAAAATGGTGTTGTCCAAAATGGACCAATAGGCTATTTGGGGTCGGTTTTCCCAGCGAACGCTCAAGGATAAACCCAAGCAAGCAAACACGCAGCCTGAAAACAATAAAGAAAGTAATATTCTATGAAGACCAATAAATTTTGAAAGTTGGTACTTTATGAATTTTGGGTAAACCATAAACCCATGGAGCTGTTGTTGCGTCGAAAGTTAACTTTCGTTCTTTCCATGATTCAATAAAGCCTCTTTTATACAGTTTAAAAACAATTTCTTTGTTTTATTTTGTAATTTAACTGCAGGGTCTATTCTGATTGATGTTTTATATGTGTCCTTGCCATCCAGTGTTTTTTTTTTTTTTTTTTTTGTTAATTTTATCATAATATTTTTTATACATAGTATCTGTTACCTTTGTCTGCCTGTGTATTCTGTATTTTGCAATTTCATTCATAAATATAGTGGTTTAATTCATAACGGTTTAATTCAAAAAATACCAAACGAATATTTTATTTTTGCTATACATTTTTTTGCTATTTTGTTTTTGATTTCAAAATACAACAATTTTAAAAATTCAATCTTTCATTACACTGTTTTTCGTATACAAATGAGCACAGCATTGCCACACTTTTTATTATATTCTTTTGTTAAGTAACCTTATGATGGTGAAACTCAAATCGGTAACCGGCGGTTACATAGTGCCTGTTAACCAAACCGAGAGATAGTTAATTTTAAATTAAAAATAAAATAATCATACATTGTGAAAAGGGCCGTTATTATTTCTAATAAATTTTTTTTTGATGGGTTGGTCCGCAAACAAACGGACTCGTTAAATTTAAAGAATTTTCACTAAAAACATAATTCTGGGGATGATTTTAAAATTGAAATCAGTTGTGGCAGAGATGTGTTTTAACTTGAAAAAACAAAATTCAAATAACGATTTTTAAAGCAAATTTCGAATTCTTATTAATTTTTTAACACACCTCGTAAATTCGTTTTCAATTAAAATATATATTAAAAATAAAAAAACGAATGTAATTAAAATATTCAGTGAATTGTAAAAAAAATTGATAAATCAGCATCTATTTTACTCAACCTAGACTTAGAGAGAGAGTAAGAGTTTTGATCAAAACGTTCATATTCGTACTTTTACAACAAAATACAGCTGTTGTTATGTGTGACGTTTGTCATATTGAAATAATTGAAAGCTTTCAATCTAATGAGGGTGGTTTTACGCTTTTTTATTTATATCTTAAGCTGCTTGGTTCTTAATTATATTTACAAGTAAATTCATTTTCCTTTTTTATGTACAAATTTCAAGTGTTAAATATGACAGCTAAAGTACGTCATTTCGGAGTGTTAACAAAAAAAAACATAAATAAAATAAAATAAAAAATTAAAACAATAAAGACTCCTTCGTCTGTTATTTTGTTTGCAAACATGAAAAAATACGATTCTGAAAAAAATAATCGTTAAATTCATTCACAAATTACAAATGAATAATGGATTTTTTGATGTTGATGTCGTTTTTTTTTATTAAAATTCAATTCATTCAGCAGATGGTGTCATTTTAAGGGGGTGACTGGATATTTATTTCGATTTATGATTATTTAAAACTTTGAGTCAGACAGACTATGATGCAAGATTAACTTAATTATTTAAGTAATAAAAGATGCTTAGCAATAAAAGTCATATTTTTTAAAACTAATAAGGATGACATTACCCGGAAGTGAATTGGAAATTAATTTTTAATTAATAATTAATTGTGTCAATTAATATAATAATTGAGCTTTAACTTTAAATGTATTAAAACCTTTAATTGGTGCAAAAAATATTTTTTTGTGTACCAATCAGCTGCCTGTAATCATTGAGGACAAAAGGATATCGAAATGGGAGCCATAAAGAACTGTTTCGCTCTCTTCTTTTCATATATAGACAGTGGGTGACAATTAAATGAAGACTCTATACCTTAATTTTAGTTTCTATAACAAAATATTGTTTGATATTTAAAAAAAATAGAAGTTTCGTTTTCCGGTTTACAATATTATGGCTCATTTGTCTGTCTTTAAATTTAAATAAAAGAGAGATTGTGAAATCTCATCGAAATTTTTTTATTCGTTTAAAAAAGCTATCGTTGCCTTGATGTACGATGTATAACATCGTGGAAATGTCTTTGTGTGACGTCCCTCCGAAATGTCCAATTTTCCATGACTCAGAAGCATAAATCAGACTAAATTTAACCAGTGGCAGGGGTTATGTTAGCTTTGAGATCTGCTGTGGACTTAAGAAAACCTTACAAGAAAAAGTCTAAAGGGGTCAAATCGCACGATTTCGGTGGTCAATTCATATTATCTCCACGTGATACGACCTTTCAAATGGAATGACCAATGTGGCATGAGCTGAGCGACATGTATCGACGGCCCTTTGAAACTACATGCCCTTGGTATCCATATCATCCAATTCAGAACAAATAAAGTTGTTAATCATCGATCTATAGCGCTCAACGTTGAGTGCGTGGCCCAAGAGATTCTTAAAAAAGTATGGCCCTGGGGCACCTAGCTAACGTTGTTTGCAAGGAAACATATATGGACCGATGACGCTGCCAGCTATGCAAAACCAATACCAAATAGTGACTTTTTCCGGATTCATTAGACACTTATGAATCTCATGTGAATTTTTATAGTCCCAAATTTGGCAATTTTGTTTGTTGACTTACCCATTCATCCAGAAAGGGGCCTCATCACTGAAGATGATTTTTCAAAGAACTTTGCTTGAACAAAACATTCATATTGATTAACAAAACATCCATTCGTCCATGGTAATTTCATAAATGAAACTAAATAAATGACATCGAGTTCGCCAGTTGTAGCTTTTAAAAGCTTGGCCGCTATCAACTGTAGCAAGTAACCATCGAAGGATTAAACAGTCTTTACGTTCAGCGAACAAGTTTTAGGCTACGGATAAATCCAATAATCCTCCTGGATAATTTGTTCAATGATACCCCAAGCCTGGGCACGCAGAAAGTAGGTGCTCCAAAGCCTCGTTAAGCAGGTCATAGTACCTTTAAGTTTAGATCTCAATGTTTCCTAAATTGAATTGGTACTGATGTGGAACAAGATTAACGTGGACACCTACTTTGATGGCCTAATCCCACGTTGGTCTTACCACCGAGTGAAATTTAAGCGTAGACTAGCGCCCTCATTGTGTAGTATAGCAATACTCCACGATATGACGTTGCCGCCATTATCGCTATTTATGTGTGATACAGTCACAATGAGTAGCAATTTATATAATATGGCAAGCCTAAAATACAAGCCTATAAGACAAGCCTAGATTCCATATTATAGCCTCTTGCTTAGGGGTTTGGAGACAATCCAAACTCCGTTCTGTTGAGAGTACAACAGCACACTTGAACGACCGTGCACCATACCTACATAAATCGATCTTAAACCACAACCACCACGTGTACCCCTGAAGGGGACCTCACCAACAACCGGTCACAGAGAGGATAGGCTCTCTGTGGGGCTACCGATTCCCGTGGTACCAG
Organism: Phasia obesa; assembly: GCA_949628195.1. NCBI lineage: Eukaryota > Metazoa > Arthropoda > Insecta > Diptera > Tachinidae > Phasia > Phasia obesa. Next base: position 151,582,694 of record OX451216.1, read on the forward strand.
TCCTTTGGGCACTGGTCGGGCCTCGAAGAGGACCCGTGTAATAAAACAACAGATCTTTTCTTGGGTTCTAGGAACCCTAGCGTCTGCTGCCCCTCTTTTCTCCGAGTGAACCGCGTCAAAGAATTTGCAATCTTCTGCAGTGACAATTGGAGTTCCCGGGGGGAACTGAATTGGTGCTCACGAATACCACAATATCTATTAAGTGATAGCAGCGTTTTGTTTGTCTGAGGTTTGTCAGAGCTCACCAATGGCAAGAGAACGCCGCTACAGCACAAGAAGCAGAAAGGTTCAGGTCCTATAAATCTAGGTCGGGCCCCTAGGTTGGCTAAGCAGATCGTCTGCCTACATGGACCTCATGACCGGAAACCCAACATAGTGTAAACCTATTGTAGGAACCGAGTTCATATACAGATGTCACACAATTGGGTTAAGACCTTTACCGCAGCTTGGCTTGGTCCAACATCAAATATATTTCTATACCCTTTGTCTTTCTCCTTAAACACAGTGGCCTGGCTCAGATGAGGCTGGCATATAATTTTGCCTGGAAGATCGTCGATCAGTGACTTAAACTGATCACAAACTAAATTGAAACTAAGCCAGAACTGAATAGTATGTAGGTGGTCTAGGGGTAAACTCAAACTAACTGAAAAAGAAGTAGAGTTGAAGTAGAATTGTTTGATCTGAATTGGAATTGATAGAAATTAGAATTAGATCTTCTTAAAGCTACAAACTAAAACTTGCCTAATTCTTTCCATTTGTTAAAGTTCTGCTAAGTGAGGTTAGGAGAAAATCGATATTATGTTACAGTGATTTAGACTTCTGTGATTTTAGTAAAATATTAAATATTTATTTTTTCTTATTAGTAAAGTGCACATTTTAATCAAACATTCTTGCCAACAACCCTTCAATCTTTCTCTCTGTCAAAGCAACTTTAGATTAAACCTTAAACACCACAAGTTAGGGTTAGGTTGGAAAGCAGTAGCAGCAAAACAAAATTCATCTCTAATTTTAGCAAAGTGACAGAAATTCATTTTTAAAAAGCTAAATACAAATGAAATATTAATGAACAACCGAATGTACACATAACATACATATAAACATATAAATAACATCCTTAAACCAGGATTTTCCGATAACACAAACACATTCATGTTGTAGGTACGACACTTTTAATTCTGGTTGCCGTTGCCATCTTTTTGGCATTACATATTTGAAAATGATGTGATGTGTGCCTGCCTAAGTAAAGATGTGAATGCAAATATACTCGTATATCATGATTCTAAATGTTGCATGAAATATTAAGCTGCCTGATGTTAGACTTAATATTAATGACACATCATGTATTAAAGTAGTACGAAGTAAAATCACGTTACTCAATATGCATTTATGCAACATTATGGCAAAATATTCTACTATATATTCTGCCTCTAGTGGTTAATGTTGTATGACACTGTTATCACATACATATATACGACCATAAAGCAGCAATACAACTAGAAAATAAAAATTCAATATGACATGCTTTCCCAGCAACCATTAAAATATAGGTCACAATAAAAGGAGGTCGTAAAAATAGTGATAGAACTGAAAATGGCATATGAGCCGCTTTCTTTGAAAGAGGTGTAAGTCCATTTTGAACAAAAAATTTGTTAATGATAAAAATTAATAACAAACTATGAACTTTTTATATATAAACATTTTCGAAAAATTTTTTATGGTTTTTGTCATTACCAATTTTTGTATTTAAAGCTTTAAACACATAGAAAACAGCGGCTACACCGCTACACGACTACAAATGCCGTGGGCTACAATTGTCGCCGTGTATTCAGCTACTGAATTATGTTGAAGACAGCAGTTACATACTTCAAAACTATGAAAATATTGCAGAAATACAAACATTTTCCTTATAAAAAAAATACTTTTTCTAAAATACTTTTATCATATAAAAAGAAATAAATATATTTGCTCGAAACCTTTTGATTGCACAGTGCAACACGGAAAAAATAACCATATACGGACACCACTACGTAATAAAAGACCAAAAAAAAAGACACCTGTCTCCCAGTTTTGCCCAAAGTCCTCCAGGTTTCTTTTTATGGGCCCTCAAAGATGTGGGGCCTCGATGTCATTTTTGCAAAAAAATGATCATTTACTCAAGCTCATATTTTGCAAACCGTTTGAAATTTTGATATACTCTCTGAGGCAAAGTTGTAGCTCTTGTCATAAAGAACAAAAATTGTTAACATATAAAATCAAAAAAACTTCATCTTCAAGGTCAAAATAGCAAAAAAACTTTAAAAAATTCTATTTTTTTTTACCTTTTTCCCCTGTTCAGGTCCATAGGTAGCAAACCGTTCAAAATTAAAGGAAACAATCAACTACAAAAATGAACCTAAGATCTCAATAAACGCTTAGGTAGCCGAAAAAGTGAAAAATTTCCCGGCTACCTAAGCGCTACCTAAACGGTGTTAAGAATCATTCCTAGGAAGTTCATATGTTCTAGAAAGTTGTTTATTGAGATCTTAGGTTCGTTTTTTTAGCCTAAGTTAGCTACAGCCACAACGGTGGTCGTGTAGCCATGTAGCTATGATGTCGTCAAAATAATCGTCTTCATATAAGCGTGTGTATTTTAATTTTGACAGGTTGTAGTCGGTATCCTGCTGTCGTTTATGTGTTTAATGCTTAATGAAGTTACAAATATTATTACTTTGAAAATGGTGTAAGTCCACTTTTCTCAAAGACATACTAATATTTAGTTGACAATTTTACACTTTTATAATTTCTTTAGTGCATTTTTATATGTGTGGCAACATTGTAAATGACATAAATATTTTTATAGTTTCCCGGAATATCGGTTTTTTCCCCGTTTATTATAAAGGATGGTAAAATTTTAAGGGGCCGATGTTGATTTTGAATAAAACACAAATTATTTAGGAAATTATTGTAATTTCTTTTTATTTTGATAATATTGCTATGGTTCGATTATGTATGGAAAAAAATATTGGGCAAATGGCCGCCGCGAACTCGCCGGCACACCTCCATTCGACGCTCCAAATGACGCTGAGGCGTAATTGAGGTTCTATACCGTTAATGTGTTGAACTATCTCATCCTTTAGCTCTTGAATTGTTGCTGGCTTATCGGCGCATACCTTTTCTTAAAAATAACCCCAAAGAAAGAATTCAAACGGTGTCAAATCACATGATATTGGCGGCCAATTGACACAGCCACCACGTTAGATAACACGGCAATTGAATTTTTCGCTCAAAAAAGCCATTGTTTCGTTAGCTTTGTAGCAAGTGGCACCGTCCTGTTGAAACCACATATCGTCCACATCCATATCTTCCAATTCGGGCCATAAAAAGTTCGTTATATCCTCACAATAGGGAACACCATTCACAGTAACTTCGTGAACGGCCTTATTTTGGAAAAAATACGGCCCGATGATGCCGGCACCCCATAAACCGCACCAAACAGTCACTCTTTGTGGGTGCATTGGTTTTTCGACAATCACTCTTGGATTATTATTCGCCCGAATGCGCCAATTCTGCTTATTGAGGAATCCACTGAGGTGAAAATGTGCCTCATCACTGAAGATAATTTTCTTCGAATATTTATCATCCACTGTTGCCATTTCTTGCCACCATTCTGACCACTGCTCGATTGTGTATCTTTCCATGGTTCAAATTGAGTTAGTGTGTAATTGAGAAATGTCAAATTATATGCAGAAAAAAACTTGACGTTCAGGTGTGGTACACATTCAACATCGGCCCTTAAAATTTAATCACGCGATATAAAGCCTGTTTATTTTGTTATTTTTTATTATTTTTATTGTTGAATTATTTAATACAAATTTCATAAAAATAAATTAGTTTGTAGTTAATATTTTGTAAAAGTAAGATTTTTACTTTTCGCTTACTTTGAAAGTGGTGTAAGTCCTTTTGAAGTCATTAAAAGTATAAATTTTTGTTAATGCCATTAAAAAAATAATTACATTATAAATTTTAAATAAATTTATTAATTAAAGAATAAAAAACTAGTGTAATAACATAGATTTATATTTTACAAATTATTCAAATGCAAAACCTTTAATATCTCCATATTAAATAAAATACACTTATACCACTTTCAAAGAAAACGGCTCATATACATACATATGTAAATGTTGCCACAAACACAAAAAATTAAAAATTTTTATGACAGGATTTAATGGAAATATTTTATTAAGAATAAATAAATTTCTATGAAATTGATATTTATATTAATTTCTTTTTATTTATTGCTTTTTAATAATTTAACACTTTAATTAAAATTTCACAAATTGCTCACTCACTCACGTTTTTCATGAAAACCATTTGCTTAAATTCTTTCATCGATATTTCTATAATTTCATTTATGCTTGTTTTAAAACATAATTTATTTCACTTCAAACATTATTATAATTTATTAGTTCACGTTCACATATTAAATCATTATAATATTTATTGTTGTTTTTTCAACACTTTAATGCTGTCGGGACGGTGCAGTTGCTGCTTAAACAAACATTTCTACCATTTTCAGTTGTTGTACCCAGGAGTGCGCTTTAATTCAATGCAATTAAACAACCATAAATTTGTTGACTATAATCTTCTTTCGACCAGCCGGTTAAAAAAAACAATAATACAGTGAAATAAATACATTAAATTTTAAAAATTCTAGTATATGGGCATTTCCATAGTTACAATGAGATGAACCAAAAAAACTAATATAATTTTTACTATTGTATATTTTAGACTTGTGCTTGTTAGAGCTTATTAGAGTTCAGCGACCTTTTTAATTCAGATCTCACCTTACTGAACTAGGTCGGTCTTTTCGTTCTTTTAGTTCATTTGCTCAGTAGGCAAGTGCATTTTGTGTGCAACAACTCTTTCTAAGCTTAAGCAGAATCAGTATAGAACAAAAGGGCTGTTCTTGTTTGCTTATTTAACTGTGCTCTACTTACACACTGTGTAATTTTTTAAGTCATGGCAAAATAACCATATACGGACACCACTACGTGATAAAAGACCAAAAAAAGACCCCTGTCTCCCAGTTTTGCCCAAAGTCCTCCAGGTTTTTTTTATGGGCCCTCAAATATGTGGGGCCTCGATGTCATTTTTGCAAAAAAAATGATCATTTCCTCAAGCTCATATTTTGCAAACCGTTTGGAATTTTGATATACTCTCTGAGGCAAAGTTGTAGCTCTTGTCATAAAGAACAAGAAATGTTAACATATAAAATCAAAAAAACTTCATCTTCAAGCTCAAAATCGCAAAAAACTTTAAAAAATTCAATTTTTTTTACCTTTTTTCCCCTGTTCAGGTCCATAGGTAGCAAACCGTTCAAAATTCAAGGAAACAATCAACTATAAAAATGAACCTAAGATCTCAATAAACAACTTTCTAGAACATATGAACTTCCTAGGAATGATTTTTAACACCGTTCATGTAGCGCTTAGGTAGCCGAAAAAGTGAAAAATTTCCCGCTACCTAAGCGCTACCTAAACGGTGTTAAGAATCATTCCTAGGAAGTTCATATGTTCTAGAAAGTTGTTGCACTGTGTAATCATGAAAAAATCGAGGTCGGGATTTCGACGGATTTATACGTTTTGAGGTCTTCTGGATCCATTTTGGCTATATTCGCGATGATGCCTGTTGATGGGTGTGTGTATGCCATTATTTGTGTGGAGTTTGTACAGGGTTTACCGTTTTACATATCAAAATTAGATTTAGTATGTGCCTTTGGTATATGTGACCCGGTCTATGAAAAGGTGGCTTATGACTCAAAAACAAAATTTCGAAAAATTAGCTGTTAAAGATAAACAATGTATTTTGACGAAGAAAACTACTTAATACTGCTAAATAAATGTTTTGTGTACAAAACAGCTTTTTATTGATAAAATCGTTTTTGCAGCGTTCAATCCTGTTTTTAAATTTTTCAATTCCATTTATTATCTTGATTCTGGATTTTCAATAAAATTCTGTTTTTCTTTCTTTTGTGCTCTTCTTTCTCTACATTTTTAGTACACTTCTAAACAAGTTAGGACTTTCTAGTTTTCACCACGTGAAAGAGCGTCTCAAAATCTATCGAAACCAAAAAAAAGTCGAAACATTTTTTTTTGAGTCATAAGCCACCATTTCATAGGCCGGTTCACATATAGAGATGAAGAGTTGTGTAAATTTTGGGCTTAATCGGGGTGGGGCAAGGGGAAGTTTCCTTACCCCCAAAGGTCATACCGTATGACATATTAAAGTATGTGCCTTCGGTTTATGGAGATGAAGAGCTGTATAAATTTTGGGCATAATCGGGAAAGGGCAGAGGGTAGTTTACATAACACCCAAAACCGAAAATAATTAATTTTTCGATTCGAATATACTTTAAGCTTATATTCCCTATGTAATATATCCATATAAATATCTGTTTCCATTGGGTATGGTAAAGTTGAATGTAAGGCCACTTCAGATTTTTTTTGTATTATAATGAAACAAATAAGGCAATATGCTAAATCGCCGGGTACTTGCGGCTCTGGTGAATACATCACAGTTACTTTATCAATTAAATTTTTTTTAATTAACTAAAGTTTGTCTATAATATGCTTCAGACTTCTATAACTGTTGCGAGAAGAAAACTATTTTCTAACTATTAAATTTAATTTCAGCTCAATAATTTTTAATTTGTCCTTATTTTCTTTTGAAAAAGGAAAACCGGAAAAAGCATAAAATTAAATAAAACTAACATTTGGCCAATATACCAAATAACCCCCGACTGTTAGACACAAGGGCAGCTGTACTACAACTCGCATACAAACTCTTATACATGCTTCTTTCTACACACCCAACCACCCACCCACACAACCATTAAGAAGAAGAAGAAGTTTTTACTGGCTAAAAGGCTCAATTTAAAAACAGCAAGTGCATTTCGTTTCAAATCCTGGCAACATAAAGAGGCAACTTCATTAGCATTAAAATACATTTAGGAATTACAAATGCAACTGTAACATAAGTAATTCCACAAAAAAAAATCCCATTTGCAAGCAATAAAAAACAGGGAGGATTATAAAATTTTGGAATGGTTGGTGTTTGGTGTCTGAATAAAAAGAAAGAATTTTTTTTTATATTTAGTTGAGCACGTTATTAGGAAAATGATGTCTAAATCTCGATTAAACTTGAAGCAAGTGTGTCAAAATGCACTACTGGCATGTGGACGTGACACACCTCTGTGACAGGCAACACACATTAAGCACAAATATTAATCACTACTTAATTCTATCAAATAGAGGGTGAAAATTACTGTAGAAATTTTGCCAACAAAATGAAAAAAATAAAACAAAGACAACCCCTTTTAAAAGACCCTTTCTAAGCACTTTTTCGATGTGTCTTTTTGATAAAACCTGATAAAATGCTGTTACTTGTTATATTTTGGTAAATAAAGCAAAAGCAATGACTCAAACTGACTTATAACACCTCGAAAGTATGCTTTATAAACCTTAAGCTTATGCCTGCCCTGAAGTATGCTTTAGATTTTATGCAAAATAATGAGGTTCTTATGTAAAGCTACAAAAAGATAAGATTTTAATCGAAAAAAGAATAAACTTCAACAAGTTCCATTGTTAGTTCTTTACAAATCGAAAAAAAAAACGGTTTATACCTCCCTCAAAGGGTGGTTTTTAATTCAACGTCAAACAAATATTTATTTAGTGGTGGTTACTTATTTTAATTGCTTTGGAATTCTAAACTTTTATTTAGTTAAACTCAAATTTGTTGTGTCACTTTGTATTAAATATTTAATATTTCACTGCAACTAATTACACAGCACAAGTAGAAATATTTTTAATATAATAAATTACACCCCTTAACTTTTGCACTCCCTAACTAGCTGCAGCAGCACATGTGCTGTTTGTCGAAAATGCAGTGGAGAGGGTGTTATTAATGGCACCCCTTTGATAATTTTTAACATGTGGTTGTAGGAATTGTATGGAAAAAAATAAAGAAAAAAAAAGTCATTTGAAATTTGATATTTTTTTAAGTGTTTGTTTAGGTTAAATGCTAATTTCGGTTATTGGAAACGGCAATAACGAACTTCAAGTAGAGTAATTTGACCTCTAATTAGTGGGTGACTGTCTGTGGTCAATGATTTCCGGCTGCCGTTTGTTAGCTGTCAATCGTTTGCCTTCTTTCCTCAGCTTTGCGAATTGAATACCATTTTCTTTCTGTTTTAACTAGTGGCTGTTGACTGGTAGTTTTCGGCCTCATTTATCACTGAGTCCACGTAATGTCACATCATAAGGAGAATGAGCAATTGGCTAGAGCTGGAAATTTCTATGTTCAATTACTCGTTACTACTCAATACTTGTCAACTGGGTACTGAATAGTACTCCATACTTCCGTTTTCATAAAAGCAGCAAACATTTATCGTCGTAGTCATCAAATATTTTTATAAATTTACTTCTAAAAATACTACACTAGAAGTATTCATTAAATATTTTTGTGTATTGAGTACTCAAAACAAATTATCCAGTATAGAGTACTCGGTACCCACTTCGCAAAACTTTGCCAGCACTACTATTGACTGGTAGTTTTCGACCTCATTACTCACCACTGTGTCAAAGTAATCGCATAGGATAAGGAGAAGGAGCTGTTGACTGGTAGTTGTCCTTTCTTATCATTAAATACCTTTAATCGCAGAGGGTCAGAGGGATACGGTCCTTCCGCATTCTTTTCGAAGTATGTCGGGCTCTTTATCTTCGAAACATAAAATTTTTGAAGCAACTAGGAAAGACGACCTATCTGAGATATCAGAGAAAAAGCATAGCTGACCTTATTAGGTGTGGGTCGAGATAGTTCCCAGGATCGAATCTGGAATTCACACTATTATCTGGACGAGTGGAATGATGCTTTTTGTCTAAACGGAACCGCCTGATTCTTCTGGATAGTGTGTGCAAAGTAAAGTGCAACACAAACCAACCAAATAACGTCGTAAACGCTAGCCTATATATAACATCGCTCAAATATCCGCCGCGGTTTCGCTAGGTGGTGCGCATTCGAAGTGTCCAATTCTCCATGATTGCCGCACTAATCAGTCCGTAGTTGTCCAAAGGCTTATGTTGGCTTCAAGAGCCGCTGTGGTTTTATGGATTATTCGCAAAGACTTATGACATAAGAAAATTCCACAAGAAAAATATAACATTGCGCAAATTTCCGCCGCGACTTCGCTAGGTGGAGCGCATTCGAAATGTGCAATTCTCCATGACTAGCGCATGAATCAGTCCGTAGTTGACTAAAGGGTTATGTTGGCTTTGAGAGCCGCTGTGGTTTTTGTTGGCATATTCGCAAAGACTTGTGACGTAAGAAAATTCCACAAGAAAAAGTCTACCAGGGAGTCGCACGATTTCGGTGAACCGTGTGATGACCAAGTGCAGAATATGGCATGAACAGTGTATAAATTAGCGCCGTCCAGTTGAAATCACACGCTGTTAGTGTCCATATCACTTAATTCCAACCAAAAGAAGTTGGTAAACAACGAGCGATAACGCCCACTGTTGACTGGCCGTCGATCAATCGGTCCATATTTCTCAAAGAAATATGGTCCATATTTCTCAAAGAAATATGGACCAATGACGCCGCCAATCTAAAATCCATTTTAAACGCTAATCTTTGCGGGTTGCATTGGATACTTTTAGATTTCATGTGGATTAGTATTGTCCCGAATTCGACAATTTTGTTTGTTGACACGCCCATTTATACAGAAGTGAGCTTCAACGCTGAATAAGATTTATAGATAAAATTTGGGATCAGTTTGCAATTGATAAAAGCATTTTATCTTTTACAAACAGGATATAACTTCAACAATATGGCCATTATCAACTGTCAAATTTTGGTAGTCCCTATTGGAAGAACCTTTATTACCCATTAAAGTTGTGGTTAAAGACCCGCATTAAGCCATAGATAATATACTGCTTGTCGTATGTAAGTGGAGGATTATACTGGTTCAGTATAATCCAGTGTTGACAGCCTACTTTTAGGGTTGGTTTCACGCTCATCCTGCGGTAGTAGGGGTTTACGTTGTAGTTACCCATATCAATGGATCTCTTAGGCCATTTTATTCCTTCACGCTTTTCAGCAATCACTTAGTCTTTTAATAGAGTTACCTTACAAGCTTAATCTATCCGCCATATTCAAGGGCTAATTGTCGCATAAAGGTCTTTCAAAATTTGTTCAGAATTTCATGTATTTGATTTTCTAAAATAAAGTCTTCCAAACCACAGCAGATGGTTGCCAAGTTTTTCCTCCAATATCGATTATTATTGCCTATGTTTATTACGAATTGTGCAAAAATGTTGTCTAGTCTTTGGTTTTACACATTTTTCTTGCTTTAAGTATTTCCTTATTTTGTTTTGTTTTTATATTTGCTTTAATGCGGTAAACAATTTGTCTCAATGTTGATTTTGGTCGCATGTTTAACCTTTTCCTAGGACTGACTGGCTTTTCCACAATAGAAACGAATGTTTATTATTTGCTTTTATTTATAATTTCTATCATGTCTCTTTAGTTTATTCAATTTGTTATTTTGGCAAACTTTTTTCTTGGCCAGTAGTTTTTCTTGCTTTTGCTTTTCCTTAATTTTGTTTTTGCCCTTAAGAGTCATTCCAAAACAACAACAAAAAAACAAAAACAATTATAGACAGATACTCATACTTCCGTTATAATTTTTATGATGCGAGTGAAGACAGTAAAGATACATTTTTCCGTACATTGGTTTGTTAAATATTTTGCAAGTTGTCTTGTTTTGAAGAGGTGTCGCCGAAACAACAACAAGAAACATCATTAAAATACAATGTGTGTGTGCCGGTGTTTATCTGAAAAATGATTGGTATCAACAATCACAGCAGCACCAGCGTTGCCAGAACTTTTAACTAAATGAATCTCCATGTCTGTCCTCATCACACGATTTTGCGATTTAATGTTGGGTCTAAATACAATTACGACTACACCTCTGGATTAAGTAATATTTCATTGTAATTATTTGGTAATGGTGGTACACAATTCGTTTTTTTAAGAGGAGGGGGGATTGGTGCTCTGCGATGGTCGTAAGTTCTTAAGATTAACCAATAGCAATTTTTGTTATTTATTAAAATAAGTGAGTGCCTCATTACGCTGATTGGTATTTCGCTGTCTATCAGTCAGTACAAGTTCAATTCCCGCCAAAGATTCTTCTTCAGACAAGCAAGCGGATTCGCAGTTAGTGTCGTCTTTCAAAAAAATGCTTCTCTGCAAGAAAAATGAAGCATAAGCTACAAGTCATGCAAGAATGTAATCTCAATGATATAAAATTAGCTAATGATGTAATAGTGTTATAGGAAATTTTTTCAATAGGGGGAATTTTATTATAGGGGAATTTTCGCAACAGACCACTTTCTAAATATGTCCCCTTTCGTCCCCCTTCCGTCCGCAATAATTATAGCCAGCTGACTTGTAATTTACAGCAACCTTACATTTTTTTTTTACCAACACTCAGGGGATGACCCCTACTCATGCAAACAATTATCACTGGCCATTCGACCACAAATGGATGCGCTCTAAACGAAAAGCGTAATATACACAAAAATGTGCGGGCATCGGGAACAAGTTCCCTAATATCATTAGAGCACATATGATTGTAGTAACGATAAAACAGTGATATAATATATATAATGATCAAGTGAATCAATAGAGTTGAATACCCTACTGTCACCAATGAGCTTCTTGGCTCTCTCTTGTACGCGGTCGAGCAGCTCCAAAATAGACTTTATCGCGCCGACCCATACATGAGTGTTGTATTCCATTTTCGGCCGGATATATGTAGGTGGTATAAATAGTAAGAAGATCGGATGGAGTGAAGTATCTTTTATACCGTTTTAGGAAACCGAGGCACTTAAAGGCTTCTTAAGAGACTTGAAAAATGTGTTTGATCCATCGAACATCACACTGAATTTTCATGCCAAGAACATCAAGAGTTTCCGATTCCTTAATACCTATATTACCCATAATAACAGATGAAACATCATCTCCGAACGTACGCCTATGCGTAAGCATGCAACAACCAGACTTTAACCTAGACTTTTGTGATTTCAGACTGTCGACTAGTAGTTGTCGGCCTTCTTTCTTATCACGGAGTTTCTAGTGATTGCTAGCATATGTCCAAGGCTTCGTTCCCCAATGGCATCCACAATTATTAAGATTCTACCTGTGGTCCTATATCTTATGCTAGCCAGTGCTGGACATTCACACATAATGTGCGCTACCATCTCAGCGTCTTCCAGGCATAGTCTGCAAGTATCATCTTCTTCGATTACACAGTGCAACACGGAAAAAAATAACCATATACGGACACCACTACGTGATAAAAGACCAAAAAAAAAGACCCCTGTCTCTCAGTTTTGCCCAAAGTCCTCCAGGTTTTTTTTATGGGCCCTCAAAGATGTGGGGCCTCGATGTTATTTTTGCAAAAAAATGATCATTTACTCAAGCTCATATTTTGCAAACCGTTTGGAAGTTTAATATACTCTCTGAGGCAAAGTTGTAGCTCTTGTCATAAAAAACAAAAATTGTTAACATATAAAATAAAAAAAAACTTCATCTTCAAGGTCAAAATCGCAAAAAACATTAAAAATTCAATTTTTTTACCTTTTTTCCCCTGTTCAGGTCGTTAAGAATCATTCCTAGGAAGTTCATATGTTCTAGAAAGTTGTTTATTGAGATCTTAGGTTCATTTTTGTAGTTGATTGTTTCCTTGAATTTTGAACGGTTTGCTACCTATGGACCTGAACAGGGGAAAAAAAGGTTAAAAAAATTGAATTGAATTTTTTTAAAGTTTTTTTGCGTTTTTGACCTTGAAGATGAAGTTTTTTTTGATTTTATTTGTTCTTTATGACAAGAGCTAAAACTTTGCCTCAGAGAGTATATCAAAATTCCAAACGGTTTGCAAAATATGAGCTTGAGTAAATGATCATTTTTTAGCAAAAATGACATCGAGGCCCCACATCTTTGAGGACCCTAAAAAAAAACTGGAGGACTTTGGGCAAAACTGGGAGACAGGGGTCTTTTTTTTTGGTCATTTATGACGTAGTGTTGTCCGTATATGGTTATTTTGCCATGACTTAAAAAATTACACAGTGTGTTATGTTATCTTAGCTAAAGAATTGTATAAGTTTATATGGTGAACTTCACTGGTTTTTCTACAGGCTCCGCAAGGCCTTACAATTATTTTTTTATGAACTTAAAGCGTCGCCGTCTTGTCATCCACTGGCTTTTACCCAAAAGCTTCTGACAAAAATAGCATATTAAGTTTATACCTGTATGTATGTACTGACACAGACTGAATGGTAATACCCTACTCTATCAGCTTGGCTGTTGCGGGTTCGATTCCCACGAAAGACTCTGGATGTTTGCTGCAGACACGCCAGAATCTTCCAAAAAAAAGTTATAAACTCTTTATGTGAAAAACGGCAGACTCACAAATTACATTTTTTCTTAGAAAACAAAGATTAGTCACAGGTTACCCTCCTAACATGATGATCGATAAATTATATCATAAAACTTAGTGAAATACAAGCTTAAGGAAATAAATCTATTGTAGAGTTCGCCGCGTATGTCAAATTTCTATATTTGTCTATTAGCTGAAACAAAAAAAAAACATTGATTAATTTTTTCTTAATTTTGATAAATATTTTGCGTTTCATTAAGTCTTTCATTTAATCCCTCGCAGTAATTATTTTGCCCCAAAATTCAAAAAAAAAATCATTATGGCAACGCTGGCTACAATAATAGTAAATATGCAGCCGCAGAGCAGCTTAGAAAATAGAAATTGGTAAGCAAAACAAAAAATACAAAAACATGCTGTAAATTGAAAAAAACACACACGCACACACTGATAATTTTTGTGTTTAGATAACAGTACTTTTTAAATGCAGGCTAGTGTGTAGTTAACATTTATGTTAAATTAGTAGAGACTTAACATTTTCTTAAGTTAAAATTTCCCTTCGCTGTTAATATGGGGGATATTTTTATTTTCTGCGGCAAACAACAAAAACAACCACCAGTTTAACTTTTTTGCAAGACTGTTATTAACATTATCAATATGCTGTTGTATAACATAATGTAGTTTCGTTTAATAACATGATGTTGCTAAAATTTCCCTGCAGTTGTGTTTGGACTTTGCTAATGGACGGTTGCTAGAGAAACTGCTCATGGAGTATGCGGTGGATTTAAACAAATATAATTACGTTTTACGGGCTTTAAGTGGGTTAAACAAATTTACGTATAACTTTATAGTAAAATAATTTTAAAAGGAGTAATTAGTTACTAGCGATTAACTTATGTACATAAAATGCAGCAACAAAAAGTGAATGTTAAAAATAATACTTCTAAGATAAAATCTTTAATAAGAAATAAAAGAGAAGTAAACGATTGAAACAATATAATTTTACGAAATATAAAAAATTATAACACAAAAAGAAGATTATGTCATCTACAGTTTTAATATAAGAAAAAAAAAATCAAAAGGTTTGACAAGTCAAGTGACTGAACCTCAAACATGTGTTGCGGTTTTTTTAATGGCTACAAATTTTAAAAAAAAATTTTGAATCTATAAAATGTCGAATAAAAAAGTTTCTATTTCGCAATAAAAAATTAGTCACATTTATTTGCAAAAATACAAATAATTTAAAATGCAAATTTTATACAAAATGAATGTCAAGTAAATATATTAACAAATTTTTGTTATAATATAAAGTGAAAAAAAAACCGAAAACCATACAAAAGCAACAAATTTTAAAATACCAAAGTTAAATATATAAATTCTATAATAAATTAAGCAGTATAAGAAACAAATTATATACAAAACCCAAAATAATTTTCGAAAACAAAACAAAAAAAAAACCAAAAAAGAAACAATTTAAAAATAATAAAAAAAAATTTTAAAAGTTCTTCTGCATTGGATTTATTTCGTTTAAAACTTGTAAAAATTTACCAAAACATATAAAATATTTTATACGAAATACAACAGCAAATTGTTTTTTTAGTTAAATTTTTGATTAATATCACTTATCATCATGTTGGCTGTTAAAAATTTCTTTTTACCAGAGCGCGCCAAAGCTCCCGATACACCGCAGCGCTTTTCCCGCATGCCCGAAGCTTTTTTGCGCAGCATACGCCGGCGTTCGTTACGTGTTAAACGTGCAAAATCTCTAGTCGTTCCCGATCGGGAAAAACGGAAATCAGGTGAGGTACAGTGTTGCAAAAGGAATAATGATAACACGCTAGATCAAAAGCTTTTAAATAAAAAGAACCTTTTTTATAAATTAAAGCTTTAATTTTAAGATTTTTTTATAAAAATAAAACTATTTAGGAACTGATGGATAAATCAATTGCGTTTCAGTCATAGAAAAGTGATCTCCACCTGCATTTGGTACAGAATCTTTAATAAAAACCATTAGTTACTTTATCTTAGATGTAATAGCTTTTAAGCTTAAGAGATTTTAAAGCTTAAAAAATTTTAAAACTTAAAAGATTTTAAGCTTCTATGATTTTTAACTTAAAAGCTTTTAAAAATTCAAAAGTAATCCTAAGTCATTAGCACTGATAAATGATTGTCACTCTGATAATAAGAAGCTTTAAGAAAAATTTTAGTTTTTACACAAACAAAAAAAAATATTTTCACCGATTAAAGGTTTTAATTAGTTTCAGATTATAACTTAATTTATTAAATAAAAATAAGTCGGGTTTTCCTTCCTGATGCTATAACTCCAGAACGAACCGATTTTGAACAAACTTAATATACATGTTCTATGGGGCGTGTGGAGTTTCTGTGTAGTTTGAAGTTCGTCCGACAGATGGCGCAGTATTTAGTTTTTTATTTTTGAACCGTAACTTAAGAACTACTGCGCCGAATTTGAACAAACTTTATATACATGCTATATGGGACGTGAGGAGTGGTTCTGTACAGTTTGAAGTTCGTCCGACAGATGGCGCAGTATTTAGTTTTTTATTTGTATTTTTGCACCGCAACTCAAGAACTACTGCGCCGAATTTGACCAAACTTTATATACATGCTATATGGAACGTGAGGAGTGGTTCTGTATAGTTTGAATTTCGTCCGACAGATGGCGCAATATTTAGTTTTCTTTGTATTTTTGCACCGTAACTCAAGAACTACTGCACTATGCTGTGTTTCGTTGAAGGCGTTGGGTCCTTAATCAGCGTGCAGTGGCGTTAATTAGCCCGATACTGACTGAAACCCTAAATTTGGGGCCAGCAACGCGCGTATATAATTAATTTAATTAGTTTTAGATTATAATTTAATATATAATTAATTGATTCAATTATTTGTTTAATTATGATTTTTGTTTTGTTGTGTTTTAAGCAAATATATATTTAAATCAATTTTTAAATCAATTAAAAAATTAATTGAACTTTAATTTAAAACTAATAAAAACTTTTAATTGGTACAAAAAATTTGTCTGTACATAAATAAAGAAACTTGAAAAAAAGACGACTTAAAAAAATAATTTTAAATCATATACATATAACAAGATACATATATTTTAAGTTGTTAAATCGTAAGAGCTTTTAAGCTTTAGATTTTTAAAGCTATCTTTGTGCTAATGAGAATTATTAATTTCTAGTTTTAAAATACATTTTTTTACCTTTTAGACTAAAAAAGCTTTTTTTTAATTTAGGTTAAATAAAGCAGGCTTTACTTGACATAATTTTAAGAAAGCTATCGTCAAAAAGTTTACATTATATTATTGCAAAAACAAAATTTTTCTAGAAATTTAGAAAATGTTTATAAGTTCAAGTGATCATTCCATTTCAGAAAAGTTCCAACATGGGATTAAACGGGTGTTCGGAGTAAAAGCTTTGCAGAAAAAGCTTTTGTTACTGCTCAACCCCAAAAACACTTTTTAACTCTATTAAATTGATTGATTTTTAAGCTTGTTTTAATGAAAGTTTTATTAACATTCCTTGATTTCATACAAATGAATTTTTAATGTTAGGCTTAAGTTCATTATATTCTCTCTCAAGTTGAAAGAATATTAACTACAAATTAGGTGATTAACTTTAAAGAAAAAAAAAAATGACATTTTATTTTTAAATTCTAGCAAAAATTTCAAATCAAGTCAAATTTCTAAATCCACTAATGTTTATAACTTTGATTGAGTATTTAATTTCAAAGAGCTCTTAAAAACCAGTTTGTACCAGAACTAGGTATAGAAACTTCTAGAAAAATGTTTAAAGAATTTTCTTAAACCGCGGTTTAGTTACCAAGTACCAAGATGCCATGAAGTTGTCAGGTTGCTAAGCATTCCATTCCATCTTTTGATTAACCCGAAGCACTTTTCACATCGTGTTTTCAATTTAGACCAGCCCTCAAGGAATGGAATTGTGGTGGCACTAGGAAAAAAGGTTGTAGGAACAAGAAAAGGTGGCAGGAACAAGATAAGGTTATTTGAGAAATTAAATTATTCCAATAAAAAGGATGGACCCCTTTTAGCAAGTTTATTCCAATTTTCAATATTGTACGACGTTACGTCAATAATAGGACGAGCCGTTAAAGAAATTTATGCCAAAAAGTGCACGAATTGGAAAAAGAGTCCCTTAATTTATTCAAAACATATTCCATTCTAAAATGTACAGAACAGTAAGTAAAACAAATTACACATTACATCGGTGTTCTAGTAGATCAATAAGCGAATACTTTGTCGTCGATAAGCACGTTCGCTCTCTACTATACTCGGTGGAGAATTTCGATAGACCGTAAAAGACATTTTAACATTTTAAGAGTGATCAAGTTAAGCAATAAAGTTGATGAACTTACTGCTATCGCCGATATGTATTTTACTTGGTTAAGAAGATTCAAGTATAGCATGATGGGTCTTCAAGTTCTTAATTCAGATCATACATAAGCCATACTACGGCTACCTTAGTAAACTGTTGAAGTTTTAATATTAAACAAGATGTAAATTTTTGCGTGCTGCCAAGAGATTTTTTTTTATATAGAGATCAGCTTCGGTTTCTGGCCTGCTTGATCAGGAACTTGCTTCCTGACAAGTGAGACTCACTCGTAAATATTTTTAAATATTTTTTTTATTAATCTAGTATTAGCTCTAGTTTAAATACTTATAGCTAGATATTTATACAAATCAAGGACCTTTGATCCAAGAGAATTTTTATTTTTATAGAAAAAACTTTTCTTTGTCCCATTTTGTTTTAAATTCCTTATCGATGTGCAATATTTCACACAAAACCATGCTTTGATCGTAGCAGTTTTACAAGCACTTGTCTTATAATTAAAAGAAGTACATATGAACAACAAATATTTTAGTTAAGGAAGCGATTCAAGGCTCTTTATATTTTAGCATAAGCAGAACTGAAATGAAGTGGCTTTATCTTTTTGGCGCTTGGTAAAGCTTATCTCCTGTCTTCTGTTACGGTCAAAGTGCCCATTAATGAACAATATTTTAATGCGTCTTTACACTTACTTTTTAGTGTTGTTTTTTAATCGATTACAATTATTAATTAAAAACTATAAATACAGTGTGATTAAAAATGTCTGTAGGATTTAAAAGACGGCGATTAAAAATTTATTGCCTTAAATGGTTTTTGCAAAATATAACAAGATAAGAAAATGACAGAGACAAAAGCTACAATTGAAGATTAAAACTACACCGTGAAATATGTTAATAAGATCCTTTGTTATAAATAAATAAGGCTAAAAGCATAAAATATACTAAAAATCTTTAAACTTTACTCTCTATGTTACCAATCAGCAAGAGCTTATTCCTCGTATTTTAACAAAAGCTTTAAGCTTTATCAGTAACTAAAGCTATTTTTACTTAATTTTATCACTACTAATATAAAAACAAACTTTTTATTAAAATTTGTTACACAAAACTTTAAGCTTTTACTTTTCATACTTAGAAAGCTTAAAGCTTAAACTTAAAGCTTTCGCTTAATTTATTTATTATTTTTAACTTTCTTTTTCATTTTCAAACAAATTTATTGCTCTCATTGCAACAATATATTATTATTAATTTTTATGTCATTTTCTCATAGAGTTTCCCACAACAATAATTCCATTAAATATGCACAAAACGTTACTTAGTTCCTCTGAACATAAAGTCTGGAGTCAATATCATAAACTATTATGATTACAATTGTTAGTCATTTTAAAAAGAAATGTTGCTTTCAAAAAATCTAATTGTCTATAAAGTAATATGTGCATTTGACAAATATTTGTGTCTGGCTGTGTTTATAAATAAGAAAAAGGAAAATAATATAAAATAAAATGAATTAGAAAATATATGGCAAAAATGTATACAACATAATTGACAAATTTATACATTCATGCATGCAAGCCATGGGGTCATCGGAAGGTTTACATTTTTAATGAATAATTTATTTATTTATTTGAATCATATGTACGATCATGCACACTATTTTGATGGTACACACTATTAAAAAATTTTAAAATATTTTAAAGCTATTAAAAAAAGCTTTAAAAGCTTTGTAACAAATTTTTAAAATTTACAAATTTAAGTATTATTCTTTTGATAATTTTATTAATAAGTTTAAAGTTATCAGCTTAGGAGAATAAATATAAAATTGTTTTAATTAAAAATAACTTTTAATAAAGCTTTAATTGTGCTTTTTTTATAAAAACAGCAAAGAATCGCTTTGTAATTTACATATTAATCGAATGTCCCTCGGTCAAATATTTTAGCTTTATTTTCTTAAAACTTATTAGAAAAATCATTTGAAAATATTATAGCTTTATAAAAAGCTTTTTCAAAAAAATTTTAAAAAATCATTGAAAAATGTTACAATAAACATGGTTAACCGCACGACCTTTGCTATACCTGCTTTTCTTCTAATCAAAGAAAATTTAAAAATAAGCTTTTCTTAAAGCTTTTACCAATAAAATAAAAATTTTTTTTTTTAATTTTATAAATTAAGCTGTATTGGTTGCTAATATAGTATAGATTACTCTATGTTTTTCACATTTATTTAGCCTTTACCAGTTTTGTAAAAAAGCTTTTAAGTTTTCCTTAAATAAAATAAAAATAATTGCTAAAAAGCTGCGTTAAAAATGTTTGCTTACAGATCTTTTAATCATAAATTTAATAATTGTCGACCGGTTATTTATACCTTATGAGACTTAAAAGCTTTTTGCACAATTCTCAAATATAGGCTTATTTTCGAATAGAAAAAAATATAGAGACTATTACTAATTCAGAGGCTTGAGCTAAATTTATTATTTAAAAAAGCACCATAAAAGGAGCTTAAATAAGCTTTGAATTTTTTTTTCTTCAAGAAAACAAATCTAACCATTTAGAAATTGCATAATGAGATTTATAAATATTTTGCGTTAAAAATAGTCTAGAAACCTTTTTTTGAATATGACTTTTAAAAGTTATGATAACTCAACATAAAAACTACAAAACTATAAAACATAAACTTTTTGTTACGCATTCTATAACTAACAGAAATTTAAAGCCTTTTGAGATCATTCATCTTCTAATAAAAAAGCTTCTAGGGAAACTTAAAGTACGCAAAAAGCTTAAGAAGCTTTTAAGCTTTTTCTAACTCAGGTAACAAAGTTTTTTTTAGGAAAATATAATTAAAGCCTTTGGCAGACTGTTATATGTAAGTAGTTTTCAAAAAAGTATAATCACTTACTATGGAAAACTTGTTGCAAGCTCTTTCTTATGCCTAACTGCCAACTGCCTAATCAAAATCTTCTAATTTCTGGTTAAAACATAAAGAAATAAGCATCTCATGTATTTTAATCTTATACTTACATTTTCTTCCAAGTGAAAATTACATTTTATATAAAACTGTTCTTCATAAATTAAAGGAACAAGATAAAGTTTTCCTTAAAAGCTTTATTTTTCAATTGTTGAGTTAATTTCATAAAAAAAAGTTATTTTTAATATTTTATTCATTTTAAACTCATTGTGTATAAATTTCTCAAAAAAAAAAAAAAAATATTTGTTACATTTTTTATTCACTACTTTTTTTAAAACTAACATTTACTTTATTTGCTAATTTTGTTTTTCACACATTTGCGGAAGCATGAAAATCACAGATCAGTGTGAAGTTTTTTCATGCAGGGAGAAAAATTTTAGTTTATAAAGTATAAAAGTATGAACTACTAGTGTCAACATTATAACCAGCTACTAAACGAAACCCGCATAAAATTTTTATAATACATAAGAGACAATTTTGAAATTATTAATCAAGTGTGAAAAGAGGTTTTGTTTTCCTTTAATTAACTAAAGATTTGTTGAATTTTATTTTTAAAGAAATTGAAAGTCCTTTAATGACCCTCATATAACTTAATAAAAAAAACGCTTAAGAAATGTAATAAGAAATTATAAATTTATGACTTTAGAGGACCTCATTCATTTTTATGGGAATTTAACTACTTAAAGAACTTATTTGTTTCAAATCATATAAAAAATGAAAGAATTTGCCTAAATTTTGGGGTTGTCATTTGTCAGTAAAGTAAAAAAATAAAAAATTTCTAGTGTTGCGAAATTAAAAAAAAAAAAATTACAAAATTTTGTTTAAATGCTCTGAAAAGTTTATTTAATAATAATAAGCTTTTAGTTAGTAACAAGTTTTTTTTAATCTTTAAAAAGCTTATGTTTTAAGCTTTAAGTTTGTTAAGCTTTTATTAAATTCCAATCAAACTTTCTTTAATTTGAAGCTTGCTTTGCATGGTCACAAATTTATATTAAGCTTTAAAGCTCTTTTTAGAGTGTAATTCTTTGTTTTTTTTTTTTACATCAAATGTTCTTTTTTCTATAATCTTTTTACGAAATCAGTTTGAATGAAACCGTTTGTATCCAAAAAATAAAAGAAAAACTGTTGTCAAGACTGTGTTAGTCGTGAGACCATTTTTTATTGCCTTCTTTGAAACTAAAAAGTCTACTGCTTTGACTGTTCCTTGATCCGAGGTACTTTTGTGATTTTAACCTATTATGTGATGTTAAACACTTTTTTGAAGAGGCTATACGAAATTGATTATGGCCAATCATGTTACTTATGTTACTGTTGCAAATTTTTAACCTAATCAAAATAATGGTTTAAAAATTTAAAAACATTTTCTGTTTGAAAGCTCTTAAAAGATTTCACTTTGAACAAGTTTTTGCTAAAAAGCTTTGAAAAGTTAAACTTTGAAGCTTTAAGTTTGTTAAGCTTTTTACTAAACTTAATATAATTGGAAGTTTTTTGTGCATGGTTAGAAATTTATCTTAAGCTTTAAAGCTTTTTTTATAGTGTAAGGCCATTGTTTTTGACATCAAATGTTGTTTTTTTATAACCTTTTCAAGAAATTAGTGTAAAAGAAACGGTTTTCATAAAAAAAAGAAACACTGTTGTCAAGACTGTGTTAGTCGAGACATCTTTCTTTATTGCCTTCATTGAAACCGAAAAGTCTAATGCTTTGACTGTTCATTGATCCGAGGTACTTATGTGATTTTTCGTTTTAACAAAAACTTAATGTTAAACTCTTTTTTTAAGAAGACCACGCGATTGTAATCATGGTCGAGAGTAAGCACTCACGTTACTTATTAAGCGGATAGCTTTTATATGACCAAATATTAATGTGAAATAGGATGTGTGCGTTCAATAGCGATACCTGCAGTTTCAGTCATCTCCCCTATTTATATTTTTCGATATATAAGTATATCGTCCCATAGCACTAAATGGATTTAACCTATAATTTTTAGCATGTTCTTTTGTCCAGGGTCCCTTGTTCTAGCACAGCCCCTTAGAAAGGGAATAGGCCATTTTTCTATTTTAATTAATGGTCGCTATAAAACTAAGCAAGCCTTTCTTTGCTTTCAGTGATGGTTTAGTTACGCCAAAAAAAAAGGATTTGCGATAGTAAAAGTCACTTATACTATTGTCGTTTAAATTTACAAAGTTTTCTGCTTTTAAGTCTAATAATTCTTGCACACTACTTGTATGCTTAAAAACAAACACAATTTGAACGCAAAAGTGTTATCCATGACTTAGTTTCATAAACCCTTTCTATAACCTCATTACATATTATTGGAGGTGAAGGGTAAATGTGCTTTAGCTTTGTTTTCCATCAGTCAATTAATTGGATTAAGAAATACTTTATGCTACTTGTTGTTCAATTTCTTTTGCTTAACCACTTAAGAGCTTTTTTGCAAAGCTTTTAAAAAAATGAAAAAAAATTTTAAGTGTGATAATAAATTTATTGCCAATTATGATTTCAACACTTTTGTAAGTAAAATTATGTTGAACATTAAACAAAAAATTAAATAACCTTTTTTCTCTACGATAATCATTTATTTCATCTTATACACGTAGTGTTTATTAAAGCAAACAAAAAATTGTTAAGTAATAATAGTGACTGACATATACGAAATTTAAATTTTGAAATTCATGTTGTGTTTGAACTGAAATGTGAGGTAATTGAAATAAAAATATATAATCATTGAATGCATGAGATGTCATTTAAATATAAGTTCAATTAGGAGGTACTTTTTTAACTACAATTTCGGACAAAAAAATGCAACGCTGATATTTAAATGTGAGTATTTGATAATAACGGCATCAAATTTACCCTCTATTTTGTTTTTTTGTTTATAGAAATATACTAAATGAGTATTAACTTTAAGACGAAATTAATCTCGTGCTAGTTGTAACATTTTTAATAAAATTATTATTATTTTTTTTAATTATACTATACACATTAATAATATGTTTCGAAAATACCGCACGGGAATCTGGAGGACATAGAGTACAAATATTTTTATAATATTAGGGGATATTTGAGCCCTTGATTATAAAAGTGGTATAAGTCATATATTTCTTGTTTCGAGATATTAAGAGGTTGGCATTTTAAAGGATTAAAAAATATTTTTTTTATTGTCGAATAAAATATTCTCACAATTAAATAGTGCCAACAAATAAGTATTTATTATGATTGTGAAATTTATAACAATTTTTAAAAGGAAATGTGGTTTTGAAAGGCGCAACAGATGGCGCTGTTTTAAAATAAAATTAAAATAATAATAATGCCAAAATATGAATTGAAAGCGGGATATGGCGCTATTTTCAAATAATGACAAAATATTAATTGAAAGCGGGATATTTTAAACACGGTTGCGCAACAGATGGCGCTGTTTTAAAATAATGACAAAATATTAATTGAAAGCGGAATATTTTGAACACGGTTGCGCAACAGATGGCGCTGTTTTAAAATAATGACAAAATATGAATTGAAAGCGGGATATTTTAAACACGGCTGCGCAACAGAAGGCGTTGTTTTAAAATAATGATAAAATATGAATTGAAAGCGGGACATTTTACACACGGTTGCACACCAGATGGCGCTGTTTTAAAATAATGACATAATATGAATTGAAAGCGGGACATTTTAAAAACGGTTGCGCAACAGATGGCGCTGTTTTTAAACAATGACAAAATATTAATTGAAATGACAAAATATTAATTACTTACTGCCAAATAGCCAATTGAATAAAATTTGTATGTGATTTGTGTTTTGTCTTTGTGGAATTACATTGTTATTAAAATATTTTAAACAGCTTCTACAGAGCTTTATAATAATTTTTAGAAATTTAGAATTTTATAAAGTAAATACATAAGAGTCTTAAAAATCAGTGTGGAGTACTTTCAAGGCAAAATCTATAAAAATGTTGTCAGGACGCGCACAAGGTGTGCTAGTAAATAATAAATTAAGATTGGCTTCATCGTTACGAGGCTACTAATGTTCATAAAAGCTGTAGCGGGTCAGAAAATGAGTTGCATTCTTAACTCGTTTTGTTTTACAGCAAAATAACACACTCAATGAAAAAGAAAAATTATTAATAAAAATAAGTCGAGGTTGACATTAAAATAATTTATTTGAATTTTATTTCTTCTCAGAAATTTCAATTATGAAACGGAAGTTTAAAGAGAGTATAATCTTTTTAGGTCATAAGTCATTAACTACACAGGCTAATTGATGGCAGTGAGATAAGAATGACATGCAATATTTTTTCCTACACATGTTTTTAGTTAATGATTTTTTGTACCAAAAAATTATGAACCTTTATTGTTTGTCATTTCAATAATTCGTTTGAAAACTCCCTAAAATAATTTATTAATAATTTTTTTTTTTATAATAAATACTTGCACAGGCCAAAGAAGCCATTAAGCATATTTGTTAAAAACAAAATGTGGGCTTTTTATAGTTTTTAATAAGAAAAAAATTAGCATATTTTTTATTTCAAACAGGAATATTAAATTATTTACACAAATTTCATGGTCAAAGCGTGCCACAATAGAAACTTAAAAAAACACGATGTAAATTGTAGCAGAAAATAAGAAACAGGTGTTAAATAAAAATATAAATAAAATTTAAAACCATTAATTTTTTTTTATAAGTTTGAACATAAGCGGTGCTAAATTTTTATAGCGTTTTTTTTTCTGTGTAATATCATTAATCTTTATGAGTTTTTTTCTCCTTTACATCTGGAAGACATTTCATTTTTTTTTTTTTGTTTTTTTTTTTTTTTTTTTTGTTTAGAGTTGCAATGATTTGTTAAATTTTCCTTTGTAAAATAATCATTAAAAAATTTTTAAACAATTAAAATTCGTAAACAATGAAATTCTCAAGTGCTGTTGCTATTTTCTTTTTTCAGCAACATCATTTAAAAATCATTAATTATATTTTTTTTTCTTTCATATCTTTTACTTTTAATCCTTAAGGACTACTCCTACTGAGCCGCTTAGATTACAGGCGGACACAACAATTATATTAATTTGTTTGTAGGCCTGATGCCACAGACATTTCAGACAATGAATTGTATAATTAAACATTTTAATGCTGTAGCAGGCAAAACTGAAAACTCTATAGCATTTTGAAATTAATTTGTCATAATGCGATGAATTGTAATCTGCTGAAAGAGAAAGACAGAAATAATAATGAATTTTAGTTCAAGACAAGATGTTTAAATATTTATTACTTTTAATTGACACTGCAAATGATCTCAAGTAGGGAACTGTTCATTAAAAAGCCGGAAGCTTTAAGAATTTTAATGAAAAGACAAAATTTAATTTATTATAAGAACTTTTACAATTACAAAAATATTTCATCAAATTATCAAATTAATTGTCATAAGAAATTTTTACTGCACAGTAGGGGATTTGGCTAAAAAAAAACGAAAAGAAATCTGTACATTCTAGTCCGTTTTAAGTAAAATTGAGTAAATATTTTAAGTACACTCAAGGAAATATTTTAAGTACACTCAAGGAAGGTTATGGTATGGTCACAAGAACCATTTTATGTTCTTTTCAACAATATATTTGTTTGCAGTGAACAACTTACAGTTGTTTTAATCATTACTATGGTCACGACAAACAAGTTATTGTTACTATTTGGTCAAAAAATGCAACATGGTTGGTTTGATTTATAATTTCTTCATACCACAACCAAGGTTTTATTAGTATTCAAAAATAATATTTTATTTATAACCATAATATTATTATTAGTAAAGAAATTATAATTAATTTACTTTTATGTTACCACAGTATTAACGAAAAGAAACAAATAATGTTTTGTTATTATGAAGTAATGTGTTTAGTATTTTTTTAATTATTAGAATCTAATTTTATTTTATCTTTAAAAAAATAATAATTTATAAATTGAATCTTTTCTCATATCGAGATAAGTGTGCGTTAGATTATATTTAATTTTTTTTTTAGTGTTGTTGTACCTTTCGGTGAAGACCGTCGTCACTGGCTGTTGTTTGGGTACGTTTGGCGAGCGCTTTCGATGTGAAGACATAATTTTCAAGCCGCGTTTAAAATAGTACCGGAGAGTTAGTATTACCTGCTTTAGTATAAATATTAATGGGTTTAGGTAATTGTTCATTATGGTGGTGTTTATTTAAATGGTCTTGTACATGTAGATTGCTTGCTACCTGAAATATTTATAAAAGGTCAGTTGATAATTTAGTATAAACAAGAATATTTTTTTTTATTCATAAATAATTAAATATATTTTTTTTAATTTGTTTCATAATAAAATTTTATATTTTACAATAGTATTTTTAAGTTATAAAAGAATATGGTTCTGACATAAGAATGTTATTGTTATGTTAATAATATGGTTGTACTACAACCATATAATTCAATCATAATATGTTGCTCCTATATTATGGTTACCTCAACCATGTTTTTTCTTTGCGCGTATAAGCGCTTTATGAATCATTTAGGACAAATTCAAATTCTGATGTCGCTAAATACATGTTAACAAAATTTTAAGAATTTAATTAAACATATAAATTGGTCCCAGGTATTAAATAATTTTTTTTTTCATATTATTTATTATTATCTTTAAAATATAGTATGGATGAAGGTATGAATTTATAAAAATTTTTCATAACATATATGTAATATAATTTTCAGTTTATAATTCAAATTATAATACACAGCTATATTGTGCTACACTAATACAACCCATACAACAATGCAATGAACTTGTGACTTGAATAATTATTTTTGTTGTATCTTCAATTTAAATAAAACATTAATTATTAAGTCTAAAAAATTATATTTAAGTCTAAAAAATTATATTTAAGTCTAAAAAATTATATTTAAATCTAAAAATTATATTTAAGTCTAAAAAATTATATTTAAGTCTAAAAATTATATTTAAGTCTAAAAAATTATATTTAAGTCTAAGAAATTATAGTTAAGTCTAAAAAATTATATTTAAGTCTAAAAAATTATATATAAATCTAATAATTATATTTAAGTCTAAAAAATGATATTTAAGTCTAAAAAATTATATTTAAGTCTAACAAATTATACTTACAATTTATTTTCATGGTTGCTATTATCATTTTGAATTCATCTGTCTTTGGTTTGCGGACAAGAAAAATAATGTATACCCTTCTCTAGAATTTTAAGGGCCAGCGGGTTTGAATGCGTTTTAAAATTCTTTAAATTTCTACTGTAGTAGAACGTTTATTTGTAAAGGGTGGTATTTTTTTAATACCGTGTTGGTATTAAAAAATGCTCCTATTTTCAAGTTTTAAGCTAAGACAAGACTGAATTTCATATAAACATGTTGGTTTCACGACTAAAGTACACTGAAGAAGCTTAAAATCTAAGCTTAGGGTGGGTTGAGTCTCTGCCGATAAAAAGCCATTTAATGCTATAAATACAACTGGGACGAATGACGAATTTTTCGTTCCGAATATTCGTCGAAAAATAATAAAATACATTTGTGTTTATGAAAATCCACAAACAAAATCAGTGCGTCGACGAAATTCGTCGTGCGTAAAGAACTCTGCGATAGGTTTATATCTTTTTCATATATTGAGAAATAATGACTAAATTGGTGCGGAGTGACCGTTTTTTTTTTTTTTTTTAATTTTTAAGTTTTTTTGTAAATAAAGTTACTTTTTATTTAAAGAATGGTTTTCTTTTTTATTTATATTTTAATTGTATCAAATAAAGATATTTTTATTTGGATAATTTTGTGTTAAATTTATTATTTTTTTTTAATTTCTTCTCTTTTAATTTATATTTTTTTATCTCTTGAAATATGGTCACACTATCAACTGCCAAATGTAAACAAACATTTTTATTTTTTTTTTAAATTAATTAATTTATGAAATTTGGTGTAATGTTTTTATAATTTATTTAAATTTTGTTCGTATTTGTGTTATATTCGACGAATTCGCAGTACTGTGCGATGTTTGTCGTTCGTCCCAATTGTGTTTTTACCATTATTAGTACTGTTTTCAGCTCTGCTTGTGCCAACTTTACTTCTATATGGCTTTTTAATTTTAGGCCTACATCAACGAAGTTCGTTGATCGGACTTCGAATACGAAGACTGCAAGTTCGAGTTCTGTCAAGTTCGCCATATAAACCTTTGTCACAATACCAATAAATTAAACTACCAGTGTTTCGAGTGGTGAAGCTAAACTGCTCGTCATAATTGCATTATACGATTACCTTTGAGGTTTGAAGTATTATCTGATTATTAATTCAAATAGGAGATCATGATACTCTATACAGTGAGAAGTTTAAATGAGTAAGAGAACAGTCTCCATTATTTCAACCTATTTTATCAATGGGATAACTGCTATGCTGTGTCGTCATCAAATATCCAATATCACTGAGGCGACCTAAAAGATTCTTCTTTAAGTATAAACCTATTTGTAACAGCTTTTTTTATTTATTTTAATGTTGCGTGAATATCGCAGCAGAGCACTTCCTCAACGGGCCTTATGATTGTAGACAACCGAAATGTAATTTACGGTAACTTTACCCTCATAGAGTCACGTGCTGCAACCAGGCTTTCATCTTGACTTTAGTGATTTCAGACTGTCGACTGGTAACTGTAGGCCTTATTTTATAACAGTTTACTAAAATGTTAGGGCAAGCTTTTCCTTTAATTTATAAAATAAGCCTTCATGCCATATTTTGTTAAATGCTGGAAAGACGTCTATGAAAAGCGCACATCAATATTTTAACTCCTCGGAAGCCTTTTTACTATATCTGTAAGTTTATTTTTGGAATTTTTTTTTCCTTCCGAATTAAAAAATCAGTTCTCGCTTAATTATTATTATTATTTTTAATAATTTTGACAAATTTGATATTAGACTTAAAAGTTTATGTGATCGTGAGATCTTTTCCTTGTGCAATACAGAGCTTTCGAATTTTAAAAGAACTATTTGCATATTTTTTTTTTTTAATAAATTTAACTGCAGTTGTTTTAGTCAAAAATTAAAATGAATATTGTTTGTTTAAAAAACACTGGAACATGTGTTAAATTAACAAAGAGAAAAATTTAACTAAGCGTTTATGACGGAAAATAAAAAATGTCAGTAAAAAGGTCGTTAAAACATTAAATAAACAATGAAAAGTGTTTTTTTAATAAATGTTATTTTTAAAATACGAAAAAGTAAAACTATGTGGAACAAATTAAAAAAAATAATTTCAATTTAGCCAAGGGTGTCCCAAAAATTACACCAGATTTCGACTTGGAAAATAAAGCCTTATTTTCGCATAAGTTTGGCCCAATGATAGCTGCAGGCCAATGATAATCATTTTGTTCTATTTATTTTCTTTTAAAGGTTTTCGAAAATTTTATTAAAACTTAACTACATTTGTTGAACGTTAGTGGTGCGAATTTTCTGATATTTTTTACTCACGAGTAGAAGGCGAAAAAATACTCAACACACTACCCGTATGTGTGTCGACTATTATACGTGTTGCTTTGTTTACCTTTCAACAACGACAATCATTTGAGTTGCTTGAGCTGCTTCTGATACAAGTGTGAAATTTGATTAGAATATAATTACATCTGTATTTGTTTACCACTAGTATAAACCTAAGAATTTTATTATTTTATTAAATTTTACTCATTCAACATTGCAATTGTATTTTTATAAATAAATCTTATCTTATCTTATCAAGGGGTAAATTCCGCAAAGTAATAAATTATAACAAAAAACTTTGCAAAAAACAATACTTGTCTAAAAAAAAACTAAAGTTTTGCTGATAAGATAAACTCAAATAAAAGATAATTGATAAGCAAAACATAATAATAAATTTAAAACAAAATATCAATAAACATTTAATTTCATTAAGACGCAATAAAAAAAAAACTTTTGAAGGAAAAAAATTAAAATTAAGCTTGAGGTCAAGATGTTTTATTTAATATAAAAGAGAAAATATTAAAAATGCCAATATTTCGCTACTCCTTTGGGTAGCATCATCATGTTAAGTATTTCTAAACCTTTTTAGCCCTGATGATGCTACCCGAAGGAGTAGCGAAATATTGGCATTTTTAATATTTTCTCTTTATATTAAATAAAACATCTTGACCTCAAGCTTAATTTTAATTTTTTTCCTTCAATTATACTTAAAAAGGTCGAATAAAACATAATTTATTAAAAAAAACTTTTATTAAAACAAAAAAAAAAAAATTTATTAATTTTTTAAATTTTGCAGAATCTCTCAAAATATAATTTGTAACGCTTCTTAAAAGCTAATATTATTTTTCAAAGCGTTTAGTCTACTCCGTAGAAAAGAAATATAAAACTGTAAATTAACTAAGTTTTTGTAATTTATATGGGCTTGTTTTTTTTTAAGGCTAATGTGTAAAGCTTTCTGAAGCTTATATTTTTGAAGGCTTTTATTAAATTATGTAGAGCTTATGAAACATCTATATATTTATATGTATATTACTGTAAATTTAGAAAGCTGTTGTATATAATTTTTTTGTAAAGCTTTATGAAGCTTCTATTTTTTAAGCTTTTATTAAATTCTATAAAAAATATATAAATAAACTTTTAGTTTCATTAGTTTCTCTTAAACACAAAGAAATTTTTAATTAATTTTCAACTTTTAAAAATTTTGCAGAATCTCTCAAAAAGTAATTTGTAAAGCTTTTAATAGCTGATATTATTTTTCAAAGCTTTTATTCTACTCCGTAGAGGTTATGAAAAAAACTTTAAAACTGTAAATTAGCAAAGTTTTTGTAATTTATATGAGCTTTTTTTGTAAAGCTAATGTGTAAAGCTTTCTGAAGCTTATATTTATTTCTTAACACTTTTATTCAATTATGTAGAGCTTATTAAACATCTACATATATTACTGTAAATTTATAAAGCTGTTGTAATGTTTATATTTTTTTATAAAGCTTTTGAAAGCTTTTATTTAAATCTGTAAATAAACATTTAATTTCATTAAATAAACATTTCATTTCATTAAGACGCATACAAAAAAACTTTTTCTTAAATATGAAGAAATTTTTAAATAATTTTCAACTTTTAAAATTTTGCAGAATCTCTCAATAAGTAATTTGTAAAGCTCTTATAAGGTAATATTATTTTTCAAAGCTTTTATTCTACTCTGTAGAGCTTATGAAAAAAAAAACTCTAAAATTGTAAATTAAGAAAGTTTTTGTAATTTACATGAGTTTTTTTGCAAAGCTAATGTGTAAAGCTTTCTGAAGATTATATTTTTTAAGGCTTTTTTATTCAATTATGTAGAGCTTATGAAACATATATGTATGTAATATTACTGTAAGTGTAGAACGCTATTGCAATGTATATAATTTTTTTGTAAAGCATTTTGAAGCTTATATTTTTTTAAGCTTTTATTCAATTCTGTAAAAAATATATAAATGAATTTTTAATTTCACTAAAACGCATAGAAAAAAATTTATTAAAAATGATTTAGTTTTACAGAATCAATCAAAATTTAATTTTTAAAGCTTATTCTATTCTGTAAAGCTTATGAAAACACTATAATATTGTTAATTTAGAAAGCTTTTGTAATTTGTAAAGCTCTTATTTTCACCCTGTGTAGTTTTACAAAATCTATCAATATGTAATTTTTGCAGCTTATTATTTTGTGTAAAGCTTGTGAAAACACTGCGGATAACTTAAAAAGCTTTTGTACTTTATGAAATACTTTAATGAGTTTTTATTTTCTAAAAATTTTATTCAATTCTGTGGAGCTTATGAAATATAGGTATATTTAAAAAACTTTTGTAATTTATAAGAGCTATTTCTTTATTTATTTTAAAGTTTATTTGTAAAGCTTTTTAAAGTTTTTATTCAATTCTGTTGAGCTTATAAAAGAAACTGTAGTTTACATGAGCTTTTTTTTATATTTAACAAACTGAGAATAACGAACGTTTTCAAGCTGAAAGTGGACGGAGTTGAATGGACGCCGACGGGTACTCTTCAATCAAAGTAATTATTAATTATCCTGTATTTGTTGAAAATGCATTAGTTATAATCAAAACATTATTGTCTTTGAGATCGTTGGTTAAAAGTACAGGTAATGATAGAATGGTTAGTGGAGAAGTGTAAAGTGGACCGTAGAGCAATAATTCTGTTCGGAAAAAAACCCTTAAAAAACCGTTGAAGAAGAGATTAAAATCATGTCAGGATAGAAAAAATTATTAATCGCATTAAATCCGTTGTATTCATTCCATTTTCTTAAAGGAGGATTTCTTTGTTGTATAGTGTAATCTTACGACGTGGTTGGGAGAAACATGAGCATACCATCTGTGTAACACTTAATTTTGTTTAGTATATTATTTTATGTGTGCGCTTATGTGGCTGGCAAGTAGGGTTGGAACCTCCTGAGTTAATATAGAAAGAGCTTGATGGAATCGTTGCTGGTCTAACCGATCCGTTTTTTTAAGTTCAAAAAGCTTTTTTATAGTATGACTGTACTTTCATTTTAAATTTCTATTTGTTCCAATTTTTTTTTTTTTAATAGAAAGAAATTTATTTATTTCTAATTGATTTTAGAAAGTATTTTTGGCTTTTATTTAAGACCAACCATTTTTGTTTAGATTTTACTTATTTAGTATAAAAGATATTTAGTTGTAAAAAAATTTTAAAAATTTCTTTTCCCTTTTAATTGCTTTATTTCTTTATTAAATTGGATTTTAACTTCCTTTTGTGTAATAAAAAATATTTTTTTATATCCCACAAACGACCTACACTAACTATTTTTTTTAGGCACATGACTTTTGAACTTCCTGTATTAACCGATTACAATTTTTTTTAACATAATTTAATCACATATTTAAATATTTGTATGCAAATTAGCTTAACAATTGTGCAAGTTGTAATTTGAAAAAAAAAAATTATATTTACAAAAGTCATTAAATTACAACAGAAATAAAGAAAAATGCGATTAAACCCCACAATTGTAAATAGTAACTTTGTATTTAATGAAAACTTCCGCTTAAATTAATCATAAAAAATAAATAAAATTTTACCTCTTTTCAATTTTATTTATTTATTTTTTGTGAATTAACCTCCCCACTTATTTGGTTGTGATTTTTTTTTTTTTTTTTTTTTGAAAGCAAGTGCCTACTCGAGGGTTGGGCCAAATGACCGAACAACCAACATTATTTTCAAATACCTTTGCATAGTTCTGGCATAATTTAAAGTTATGCCTTTAAAAGGGCTTCTATTTAAAACAAACACACTTCGTTCTAAAATGCTTATGCTACCAGTAAATACTCATACTATAAGTTTTGCGTTATTTGTTGGAAAAAAAATTATTTTAAATATTTTTCCCTTTTACTTTTACATGTGCTTTGCATTTCAATTTTTTTATTTTATAGTTTTTGTTCTTCCTATATGCTCTACTCATTTAATTGTTCAACCATAACAACATAATCATCATCATCATCGTCATCATCAGCGTCATAATCATCAACATTGCCTTCGTGCTACATAATCGTCATTATCATGGCTTTACTCGTTGCAGTCATTACAGCATGTGTTTGTTTGGTTAGAGAAAAAATTACCATGCGTTTCGTTTTTAAAATTTTTTTGTACCCTTCACTACAGTTGGTATATCAGTTTCAAATAGTGTTTGTAACAATAATTTTGAATAGGAAAGTTGTTATATCGTTGTTCGTCTGTTCGTTAAAAAAAGATTTTCTAAAGATTCCATATAACTTACAGGCCTATTTGTTCGGCCAAGCTGTGAATCATATTTTCTTCTTGAAGCATGCATGTATATTTTAGATTTATTTGTTGGGCCCATCTTTCCAATATTGCTTCTAATCAAATTATTAACGGAATTCATTTTTTTAGATTGGTATATCTAGTATCTAGCACATAAAAGGCGTAGCTGATATATATGTATTTGAATATATATGTATTTTGACGGTGGTTTTACGAATGGGTAAAAGCAATGCATCTACCATCGCTCTTGCTGATATCGACACAAGAAGTAGCAATTTCATAACATGGCTCGCAGGACCATGCTATACCCCTTGTTTAGGAATTGGCGACTATCTAAACTCATGATATGCCGATCTTTCCCAAAGGATTTCACCAATCAACACAGAGTAAAAACAATCATTCTACCAACGCCCATGTTGCTAGCAACACAGGAAGTAACAATTTATATAACATGGCTCGCAGGACCATACTATACCCCTTGCTTAGGAGTTGGTGACTATCTCAACCTTACTGTGCTTTTACCACTGGATAAAAACAATTCGTCTACCAACCCTCTAGTGACAACAGAAGTAGAAATTTCATAACATGGCTTGTCGGACCATACTACACTCATACTTGCTTAGGAGTTGGCGACTACCTAAACTCCTGATACGCCGATCCTCCCCAAAGGGCTTCACCAATCAACACAGGGTAAATGCAGTGCGTCTACCAACGCCTATGTTGATAGCAATACAGGAAGTAACAATTTGTATAACATGGCTCGCAGGACCATACTATACCCCTTGCTTAGGAGTTGGTGACTATCTAAACCTTACTGTGCTTTTACCACTGGATAAAAACAATTCGTCTACCAACCCTCTAGTGACACCAGAAGAAGAAATTTCATAACATGGCTCGTAGGACCATACTATACTCATACTTGCTTAGGAGTTGGCGACTATCGAAACTCCTGATACGCTAATCCTACCCAAATGGGCTTCACCAATCAACACAGGGTAAAAACAATACGTCTACCAACGCCCATGCCCATGTTGACAGCTACACAGGAAGTAACAAATTTTATGACATGTCTTGCAGGACCATGCTATACCACCTCTTTAGGAGTTGGTGACTATCTTAACCTGACTATGTTTTTACTGCTGGGTAACAACAATACGTCTACCAACGCCCATGTTGATAGCGACACAAGAACTACAGAATTTTATAACATGGCTCGCAGGACCATAGTATATCCCTACTTTAGGAGTTGGCGACTATCTAAACTTCTAAAACGCTGATCCTCTCCAAAGGGCTTCACCAATTAACGGATACAGGGATTGGGAAAATCCCTGTAGGACTGCCGTTTCCCATAGTATCAGCCGTTTGGACACAGGTCAGTCCTCGAAGGTTATAATTTTTCAGTATTAGGTCCCGTGCAAGCTTCAGAGCCTGTTGTCTCTATATAGGTCGAAAGCATTGGCTTTAGTGTGTTAGAAGTAAACAAGAAAATATGCTCCCGGGGGTACGTATGTCAGGAGTTTGTGTCTGATAACAAATCATGCTTTTTTATGTTCAGAAAATTTTAAAACGACGCGCTTTGTTAATCTAAGCTTTCGCTTCTTGCTATTCCAATAGCGTAAGCCTTGGCTGCATAATAAAATCGCGAAAATATAAAAAAACTCCTATATCACGAATCGTTAAAAAATCGTTCAAATCAAAAAAAGAAAAAATGGGCAAAAAGAGAAAATGGGCAAAATTTAAAAAACCAAGACCAGAAGTTAACGAAAAGCTTGAGACATTCGGAAAGAAAATTAATAAATAGTACGAGATCCGCGAAAAAATCATTTAAATCATAGAAGAAATCCCAATCGGGAAATTGTTAAGGAAAAACGGCAAAATCTTTTATATTTTTATTTTCAATAAACGAAAATCAAATATTTCCAATAGCAAAACAAACAATATATAAATAAATTAATTAATATTGATTTTGTTCTTACAGGTTTATGATCGGCCCATATTCTTGAATTATACCTAAAATAAAAGGGTACATAAGATTCGACACAACCGAATATAGGCCTCTTACATGCTGTTTTATTAAAACTTATTTTATTTTATTTTTTTTCGTAATTTAAATATTTACATGGTTTAGTGCTTTGTTATTATTTTTTTATTAAAAAAATTACAATTGGAGAAAAAATAGTCAAAGAATTTTTTTTGTGCTGTAGATTTTTTATGTAGATTTTTATTTTGTTTTTATTTTTTACCGGCTTTATAAGGGGGGGCAACAAGTGCCACTCGTATTTGATGGCATTGTTTTAGTTGTGTTTGTTAAAGGAGATTTAGCCCTTTCGGCTATAAGCGGAAGTCAGAATGTTGGTAGCAAAAAATTATATAAAAATGGACAGCACGAGGATATAAAAATAAAATGAGTAAAATGTAATGAATTTAAAAAAAGTAGAATTGAAATTCATTATTCATAAAAACGAAGCTTTATTTTTAGCACCTTTTTAATATGGGAAAAACCTATAAAGACTTTAATATGTTTTCGCAATAATACTTTGGCAAAATGTTTTAAATTGTAAATTTGTAAATAGTAAATTGTAAATTTTTTATTGAAATATTATATTAAATAAAAAGGAGCTTTAAAGAATTTTCTCTAAAGCTTTTAATTTTTAAGATATTTTAGCAAAAACTTTTTGGGTTTGAAAAAACATTTAAAATTTTAAATTTGTCTGCAGGTGTGCCTAATTTCTTTATATTAAATAAATATAAGCTTTATAGAATTTTTTTAAAGCTTTTCATTTTTATGATATTTTTTTAATAAGGGGCAATGCTTAAGCTTATGTGTTAACTTGAGCGAGTATAAAAATGTTTACGAATATGTCTTACTAAAAGCTTTTACAAAAACCTTATTAACCAATAAATAGCTTAAAAGCTGTCTAAGCTTAAAAGCTGTTTATATCAGCTAACATATTTTATAATGTTTTTGGGTTTATATTTATTTTTTAACAAGTATTTTAAAGAAATCAACAGTGAAGCTTAAGATAATTTTGACTTATTTAAAATTTTCTGCTTGTTTTGTTGAAAATTAAAATTGGTTACTTAATATTTTGTAGCTTTTTTGTTTCAAAGTTTATTAAATGGTTAAGCTTCATTTCAATAATTTTTGTTTTTTTTTTTTTTAACAAAAGCCTTTTAATAGATTTTAGCAAAACTGTCTGCAGTTTTTTTCTCATTTCTTTATATTAAATAAATAGGAGCTTTATAGAATTTTTTTAAAGCTTTTAATTTTTATGATATTTTTTTTAATAAGGGGCAAAGCTTAATCTTGTTGTATGTTAACATACGAGTATAAAAATGTTTACTAAATACATATTACTAAAAGCTTTTACAAAAGCTCTTTTAAGCAATAAATAGCTTAAAAGTTATCTAAGCTTAAAAGCTTTTTGTAGATATTTATATCATCTCACATATCTTATAATGTTTTTGGTTTATATTTATTTTTTAACAAGTATTTTCAAGAAAGCTACAGTAAAGGTTAAAATAATTTTGACTTATAACATTTTGAAGCTTTTTTGCTTCAAAGTTTATTAAATGATTAAGTTTTATTTTAAACATTTTTGTAAAGAAAATCTTTTTAATAGATTTAAACTAAAACTTTTTGGGTTTAAAAAATCATTTGAAACTTTAAATTTGTCTGCAGTTTAGCGTAATTTCTTTCAAGCTCTGAACATTGAGATTGTGTAAGCTTATTTAAAAGTTGAATTTTAGTTTCTAATTAATTAATATTTTCTTAAGCTTTTTTTGTACTTAAAAGTTTTTTTTTCAAGTTTTAGAAGAGCTTTTTAGGGTTAAATTAAATGGTGTAATGTTTGTTTTTACTTATTATTTTTGAACTTATTATTTTTTAACTTTGTTTGTTACTTAAAATTTTTATTAATTTTACAAGAGCTTTTTCTTAAAATTTTAAATTAAATGAAAGCTTTATTATTTTTTTACTAAAGTTTAATATCAGCTAAAGATTTTTTTAGTAATTTAAAATTCTTAAATAGTTAAAAAAAACAATTATAAAAGCTTTTTTTTAATTACTAAAGCTGATTTGATAGGACTTGCTACTTCTAAAGATTATTTTGGGTTTTTTTTTTTGGAAAAGAGAAAACATTAAATGACTGCTTTTTGTTAACGGTTTTAAGTTAAAAAATTGGTTTTAATTATTTATGCTCTTGTCCTGTAGATTAAAAGCTTTTGTAAGCTTTTTTCCTCCTTTAAAAGATTGCTTAAAACTTGAAAGTTTTTTTTTCTAAAATCAGACGAGTTTTTGCTTTAAAATAAAAGCTTCGGTCTGAAAGCTTTTTTGACATATCATATCCTATGAATACAATTATTTTAATTAACTCTGTAAATTGTTTGAGAATGTCTCACTTAACCTAATTAACCGTAAAAGAAACCATTAATTTGTTTTAAAATATTTTCTTAATTTTACTACTTTAATGTTTAATTCCTTTTGTATAAATCACAATTATTTGTCATAATCTAGACAAAAAATATGTGTCATCTTTAGCTACAATTGAAATGAACTTCTTTGTTTTAGCTTTAAGAGAAAGTGGGCGTCTATTACAGCCAGTTAAATATGAGTAGGTTTTCCTTTTTTTATTAAATGACTAAAGAATTTGTTGTTTAAATATTAAACCAAAAGTTTTGTCAAGCTTTAAGGTTGGGTTTAAAATTATTGTTAAATTTAGAAAAAAATTTTTATCTTAATTATACTTTAGCAATTAAATAAATACTAATTTAGAAATTTAAGAAGACACTCCTTTACCACCAACATTAACAGCATTTCCCAAACTGTTTGCAATCATAGAGCCATTTGAGTGGCAAAAAAGCTGTTGGCGCCAATTTAACTTATTATCAGTTGTTTTCTTCTGCGTGCTGCGTGGCAGCTTAAAATAGCCATTTTAAAACTAATTAAACTGTATATTTCTTCATACATTCTTCACTCTTTGCTGCGTTTAAATGTCACTTTTACACGCAATTTACTCATAACAACAGCCTGCCTCTTGTTGCCATCTTTTAACTTGTTTTTTTTTTTTTTGTTTTCTTCTTTTTTGCGTTTAAAAATAAATTTATATTGAAAATATTTTCTTACCCGCAACATATGGCCAAGAATGCCAACCATGATCCTTATGATTTATAGTCATAATTGCCATGTTAAAAGCTTTCGAATGCCAAACTACAACAAACCAGTAGTTCAAAGCAATTAGATTTTTTCGTTTTTGTGTTTGGAATATTTAATTGGAAAATACTCGTAAGATTATGTCTAAACTAATTAGTTAAACGGATTTCAAAATGAAAATGATCGTAACAACAGCGACAACATCACAATTTTTGAAATCAAAGCAAAGTCTTTAAGACACCTTTACAGCTCAAAAGGCAAAAGAATAAACACAAAGTTGCTTGGCGTTTCTTTTCTTAGGAAATTCAAATGTGTAAATGCATAATTAAAAATAAAAATACATTAAATACGAGGGGTGCTAGAAAACGCAAAGTTAATTTCGTCAGGTTTAAAAAAGAAAACAATTTCGTAGAGTCATATCTGTGAACGTACGCTTAAGCTGTCGTAGGAGGAAGGGAGCCAACACATAACTTGTTACGTGACTAGCTCTTCAGTGATAGTTCGAAATGTAACTGATTCTATGTAAGAGACGTGTCAATTTAATATAGAAATGGAGGTGGTTAATTTGCCCAATACGTTACTCGGTGATAGGTCCTAGAGCTAACAAGAAGGTGCTTTTTTATGGCAAGAGCTCGGAAACTATTATAGTACTCTCGGATAGTATTTTAGTACTATCGGACCAGGGGTCCAACTGGTAGTAATCTAGGTTACGAAGTCTGGCCGGAGACCTAATTCTAGTACCACGGGTGTCAGGAGCGCCTGGAACCTTTGTTCCAGCCTGTTAATGTTGCGGACCTTCGGTGGGAAACGTGGTTTATATCCAAATCGCGGGTAGAGCGTAAGCTCAGTGTGGAGTTGCAATACAACCGGGTGCCGTGACACAAAAATCGGCAGTAGTTTTAGATAGGCGACGCTCCAAAGCAAGTGGTATGTCATGACCACAATCCCGGTATTGCATTTCTGAAAATAAATAAATAAAAAAACAAATGTTTTTTTATGTCACTGCGAAGCTGTCCTAGAAGTAGTTTATTCAGTCAATCTATTTTCCGGATTTCGGATTCTATCTCTCTAATGGCACCGAGAATATTAACCCTAATAGGGGTGTGGTTCGTTTCTGGATTATTCGAATCGCACCGGTCTTTAACGGCACCCCATAAGAAAAAGTCTAAAGGGATCAAATCAAGGCGGGCAACTGACATCGCCAAGAATACTGATAAACGATTACCGAACTTAAATGCATCAAATATCGATGAGCTGTGTGAAATACTGAGCTGTGTGAAATACCTGTAGTACGCTATCCTGCTGAAACCAAACTGAGATTATCCCAGGTAATATCTTCCATTTCAGATCATAAAGAGTCCGTAATCATGGCTTTGTAGAAATGCCACCTCTTCGAAATCCACATCATACTGTTATTCGCAGAGGATGCATTAGCTTCTCGACATTGATGTGCTGCTGG
Source organism: Phasia obesa (assembly GCA_949628195.1). NCBI lineage: Eukaryota > Metazoa > Arthropoda > Insecta > Diptera > Tachinidae > Phasia > Phasia obesa. The sequence continues at coordinate 151,623,865 of OX451216.1, forward strand.
CTTTCCGATCCTTAAATGCGGCAAGTTTATTTGTTGACACAGCTTCCGAATTAAAAATGCGCCAGAATATTTAATTTTCCATCAAAATTCGATATCCGATTGAAGAGTCAATAAAGTTCAGGGACTCATTGCGATCCGCAGATGTATGACACTGACTGAAGTCAATATTAGATAAAAAAAATAAAATTGCCAGTACTAAACAAAAACTGTATGATTCACGGTTACTGTTATCATTTGTTGGTCACCTCTCTGATGTCCGACCAAGATAAGCCGTATTCCTGCTTAGTCGAACGTCGCCACGATCGTTCAGGATGTTACGGGCTAGCGGATATGGATGTGTTTCTAGCTTCGTTAGATTCTTTTCTGCATGTTTCGCTATTACTGCCTTAGATCTTTGCGTATGTTCGAGTTTTTTATATACAAGGGTGCGACTGTAATCATTTAAAAAATCTCATTTTGGCCCCTTTGATTTTTTTTTTAAATTTAAAGCTGAGAACCATAGCAACATATTGGTTTATGAATGAATTAAAAGTCATTGTTTCGTTAGCTGTGTGGCAAGAGGCACTGTCCTGTTGAAACCACATATCGTCCACATTTATATCTTCCAATAAGGGCCATAAAAATATCATTATCATTTCACGATAGCAAATAATAACTGCTTGACTGGCCTCATTTCGGAAAAAATATGGCCCGATGATGCCGCCAGCCCATTAACCGCACCAAACAGTCACTCTTTGTGGGTGCATTGGTTTTTCAACAATCACCCTTGGATTATCATTCGCCCAAATGCGGAAATTCTGCTTATTGACGAATCCACTGAGGTGAAAATGTGCCTCATCTGTGAAGATGATTTTTTTTTTCGAAATTTGATCATCCAACGTTGCCATTTCTTGCCACCCTTCTGACCACTGCTCGATTGTGTATCTTTCCATGGTTCAAATTGAGTTAGTCTGAAATTGAGGAATGTCAAATTAAATGCAGAAAAAAGCTTGACGTTTAGGTGTGGTTTACATTCAACATCGGCCCTTAAAATTTAGCCACCCGTTGCTTTGATCATGTTTCTTTTCGCAGTAGGACCAGTAGTTTTGAAATGGCTTATTTATTTGCTAGATATATGTATTTGCTTCTGGCCCACTGTGCTCTTTTTAACATTAGCCTCAGAACAATTGTATTGCTCTAATCCGTTTATTTTTATAAATATCGTAGCAATTTTTCAATTCTTTTAATTTTATTAAATCATCTTGTACTGTTTTAAATTGAATTCAAATTTTACGCCAGTTTCTTGTGCTTGTTTTTGTGTAAATAGTCATAAATAAACCCTTTTCCTTGATTATGCAATATCAATTTCTTTTATCAAAAAATCAGGTAGTTGAACCTGATACACCCGTTCTTTTATTTTCTATAATTCCTACCAAAAAATTATATTTTTTCTCATAAAAAGGACTTTGTAAAAAATGAGTCAAAAATGAGTATCAAATTTATGAAATTACACACACATTGAAATAATATCCAAGCATTGTAGACCTATACACACAAGCATATTATAAATATCCTTCCTAGCACACATTTACTATTTTCTACAACAAAAAATAATTGTATTTGTTGTTGTTGTGGGATTTTTTTTTTTTTTTTTTTTTTTGTGAAAATTTGTTGCTGACTTTTTCTTTGTCAATTTCAATTCATATTTTTCTCAGTCAATCAGTTTTGGTTTTTACTACAAAAAGAAAATATTTACTTAAGATTTTCATTTGAAAATTATGAATTGTGGACTCTATTAAATTTGACATGTTTATGAAGTGTTTTTTTTTTTCAATTCTTTACCTCAAGGTCTTGTAACAATAGTAAGAATGCAATGTCGTGGCTGTTGCGTCTGCAAGGCAGCTGCTGCAAAATTATTTGTTTACTCCTTAAGGACTTTAATATCGAATTAATATTTCATTAGAAATAAATATGATTTTTGATTGTTATCCTAACAAGATTTTGTGGTGGAAAGAAAAATTGTATAGAAAAATTATTATTGCCAGACCAAAGGACTGCTAATAAATTTTGAAATTGCAAATAACAATTATTTTCATTTGTCATGTGCAAAGGACATAGTAGTCGTATTCGATAACAGCAAAAAGGACTTTTAATAACAAAACAAAAATTTATTTCATTATTTAAGTAAATTTCCAAATTTTAAACACACACCGCTTGAAGTCAAAACAACTTAAATCAACTTTTTTATTTATAAAATTATTCAGAAATATAAAATAGTGCTGGCACAGTATTGAGTGGTGGGTATTGAGAATCGAGTATATGATCCCTTTTTGAATACTCTATACTCAAATCTAATTATTCGATACTTTTAGCGTCATATTTTTAAAAACATATTGAATAGAAATCTTAACGCGATCATTAAATCTCTAATTAACATAAATTTTCCGTTTTGTAAAAAAAAAGTATTGAGTAACCAATTGACAGGTATTGAGTAGTATCGAGTAATTAAAAATTGGACAAATTACCCGGACTAATAAAAAAGCTCGAGAGCCAGGTATCAGTCCGGGGTTGTGGGTTCGATTCCCACCAAAGACACTGGAATTTTTCACTACAAGTTGGCAGGAAGATCAAGAACGAATCTGGGTGCCTACAAATGGTTAATACCGTTAGTAGCGGTCTGTTAAGTATTATCTGGCGAAGTTATAAATCGAGGTAAGAGGATACTTGCAGACTGCGCCTGGCAATAGGCTAACATAAAAAGTCTTTGGACCACCGCAGATACATATTAAATGGAGATAATGTAAAGACCTTAGCCTCAAGCAAATGTTAGCAATTACCATAGACTCTGTGATGAGGAAGAATGTCGAGATGTATCAGTCACCAGTCTGAAATCACTACAGTCGATAATAAAAGGCTAGTGACAGCACGGCACTCAATGAAGGCAAGATATTCCTAAAAATCCAGTCGGTTACCAGAAATCATTGTGGAACGAAGGGGGTCAAAAAGGGAGGTATGAAGTTAGTGATCTGCCGTGGTATCCCCCCTACAAAATAATAATAATATGAAAGGTCCATAGATTAAATATCAAAAACATAAAGCCTGTTCCATACTAACAGATTTTTGTTTCTTTGTTCTTAGGAGCATCTTCACATCCTGTCCATTGTTTTTGTCACAGATGGTAACTCTTTTGTAGCCTATGGTAGGATGATGCGGCTGCCATCTGTCGTTGTGTAGGAACGACGCTTCCATATGATTGTTTAGTGGTGCAGATTCTTGCTTTCGGGTGTGAAGTCTTGCTGAGCATTTATCATTTGCTGTTTCCTGTGGATACGAGGTAGCGTTTACTGATCGTCCATGTGATGATGATATTTCTTTGATGCCAGGAGTGAGCTGGAATGTAATTCTACTGTAGCCTGTCCTATCATGATGAGGGTGCCGTCTGTGATTGCCTGGGAAGAACGCCTCCATATAATTGTGTAATGGTGTGCATTCTTGCTATGTGGTGTGGAGTCTTGCTGAACATTTTTCATTTGCCATTTATTTTCCCTGTAAAGGTGAGGTGGCTCATCCTGAACTTCCACGTATACTGATATTTCTTTAATGCCAGGAGTGAGCTGGAATTGCAGGGGGTTTTCCCATTTCTTTTTGAGTAGATTTGTCTAGTGGGGATTTTTATAAAACTTTTTTTGAACTATCAGAAAAAAATTTGTTAAAAAATTTCATGATTCATGATTGATACCAAATTAAAGCGTATGAAATACCCTTTAAAATGAGCTATTACTCAACTTTCTAGGACTTATAGAACTGGATTTAGAATATATTTAATCCTCGAGCACATATGCAGAAAAGGGACATTTTTCAATTTTAATAACTGTGTAGCGGAAAAACTGTAAGATATAAAATCATATTTGGATTCAGGGAGTCAACAAATATAAATAAAAAAGTTTCAATAAAATCGGGAGTGGTAAATTTGAAAACATTTTTTTTTTTTTTTGTTGATTTGACTTGGAATTACCCAAAAATATATTTTTTAGCCTAACGTGGGCCTTATCTGAATTGAATCGAATTTGGTCAAATCATTAAAAATATCACATCCAATTACTATAAAAAAAATTCATACAGTTAGCAATTTTTCTAACTTTTATGACACTTACAAATTTCAGGATATACGGGAAGGACACGAATCCTTGCTTCGAATTTTTTGAAATTTTAAATATTGTTACGTTTTGCCAACCTAAATATATGTGCCAAATTTCAGCTCTTTTGTAATAACTTTTTCTATTTATGGCCGCTAGGTATATGAAGTCACGACACTGTCCGGCGCTTGTGGTCGTGTAGCTATGTAGCCGTTGTCGTGTATGTGTTTAATACACCTGTTTTTTTTTACTATTTAAATTAAATGGTAAAAATCTTAAAAAAAATCATTGTCAAACCAAAATTTCTTTTGATATAAAATTCTACAAAAATATTCTAAAATTGATCTGTTTAATTTAATTATAATCACAAAAAAAAGAGAATTTTCAAATAAAAAACAGAACTATTAAACAACAAAATACCAACAACAACAACAACAAATAACAGGCAAAAAGCCAATTTAAACTTGAAATAAAAAAGGGAAAAAATCAATTTCAATTACAACAGCTAAAATAGAAACAAAAGCTTTTATGCAACTAAATAAAAGGGTTTCAGAAAAAAATACAAAAAACAAGAAAATAAAAAATAGAAGAAAAAAAATGACAAAATTAAAATTAAATTAAGATCCAAATTAAATAAAGGTTTATTATTCTAAGAATTATTGTAACATTCTAACATTTGAACATAATTCTCTTGAAGAAGAAATCATTTAAACAAAAGCTGGTTATTTGGTTGTTTTTGATAATAAAATTTTCATTTGTTTATTAAATTAAGAGTGTATGTGTGTGTGTGTGTGTGTTAGTTCATATTCAGTTTAACCAAGTTCTTGGGAAAGTTCAATTTTGTTTTCAAGTGTGTCCATAGATAAACAAGTTTTTCAGATACCGTGGAGGCAGAGAGGCAGAGAGGCAGAGATAACAACCTCCAAACTGTAATTGTATTTTACAAGTTCAAGGTTAAATGTTATTGCCATGTAATTTTGCGTTTAGTTAATAGTTTTCCCAAACACGTAAATGATTAAATGAATTAAATTGCACGAAATAGATGGACAAAAAACACGAAAAATTTAAATAGTTTTATAGGAGAATAGAAAATAATACGAAAAGTAGAAAAAACTGTATTGCTCTAAATAAAAAAAAAATTAATTATTTTTAAAATTAGAATGAATAAATTATTACAACTTTGAAATAGTAGAATATAATTTTGGGCCTGAAATGCCTGTTTCGGAAATAACTCGTATCTAAAAAGCTTTCAAAAGTTAGTTTAAATTAGATTATATTATACTAGTGTGCGTCCTGACAATATTTTATTCTATTTTGCTTTGAAAGTTATCCACACTCTTACGTATTTAATTTAGGTTAAGGTACCCATCCCTGGATAAAATTCTAAAATTTATGTAGAAGTCTAAAAATTATTGTAAAGGTCTGTAAAAGAAAGACAGCAAATTAGTTACTCATTATTTTAAATCAGCGCCATCTGTTGCGCAACATTGCTTAAAATATACTGCCTTAAAGTATCGGTAAAAAAATCGGCCTACTTTCACTGTTTTTTCTCCACATTCTCTTGAAAATAAGATATTTTTGCAGAAAAAAAAGTATTCTATATTGATATCAGGATACTAAGGTACCTCCTCACAAAATTTTGTTAAAATCCATCCATTAGTTTTTACGTGATGCGAACACAGATAGAGAGACTGACAGACAGGAAATGAGGTACTGTTTTACTATATGTATAGATTTTTTAGTAGAATATTTTGGGTCGGAAATAACTCTCTAAAAAGCTTTCAAAAGTTAGATTAGATTAAATTAGATTTATTAGACTAGATTTCCTTTGAAAATAATCGATACCAAATTTAAAGTCTCTTACTTTTATATACAGGTACCCATCCCTGGATAAAATTCTAAAATTTATTATATAGCTCTGTGAAAGTTGTTTAATATATCCCGCTTTCAACAATAAAAGGCGCTGTAAAGTATGCAATACCTTTAAAATATCCCGCTTAGAAAAATAAAAGGTGCCTTTTTTCCACTTTCTCCTGGAAATAAGATATTTTTGCAGAAAAAAAGTATTCTATATTTGAATCAATATACTAAGGTACCACAAAGTTTCAATAAAATCCATCATCTATTTTTTACTTCAGTTATGGTTTATGTATTTACTTTATATAAAGGTACCCATCCCTGGATAAATTTGTAAAATTTATAAAAATTTCTAAAAATTATTGTAAAGCTCTGTAAAAGGTGTTTAAGTAAAAATACAAATCAAATACAAATTTTATTCAATTGGCGCCTAATGTCACGCTTTAGTGTTTAAAATATCCCAGTTTTAAACCGAAAATTTCAGTACCTTTAAACCGCAAATTACAATTGAATTTATTTTTTCGCAACTTTTTCTCCAGTTTCTTTTGGAAATGAGATATTTTTTGCGGATAAAATTATCCTATATTGGAATCAGTATGCTAAGGTACCTCCTCACAAAATTTTGTTAAAATCCATCCAGTAGTTTTTAAGTGATGCGAACGCAAAAGAAAAGCAGACCGGCAGACGGAAATGAGTTACTATTTTATTATATGTATAGATATAGATGAATAGATTACAAGAGAATAACACATCACTATATGTGTGTAATTTTAGCAGACCATTATCGTTAATTCATAATGACTCTTCTCTTATTGATATTTCTCCACTATACACAGCGCCGTTATTACTCGATGTTCTCAAGTAGCTTAAGTATAATTAACTATAATCATCGAGTGCAGCACACCCACACTTGAAACCCTCTGAATTCCGAAAGAAACATGATGCAAAATATTTATCACGACTATTTGATAAGGCGAGGTATTGGCAAAGAGAATGTAAAACTTTTGCCTTTTTACTCTTCCTAGACATACTATCTGCAGATAGCTCGTCATTATAAAATTAAATATTGCCCTCTAATATACCCAAATGCATTTTTAATTCAGACTTCATCTTACATATAAGTTGTTTATCTTTTGACAAGATTTCGTCTGTATACTTAGCGGTTTGTTGGTTATCATTGTGTCTATGTATACTTCTCATCATCCTTTAGACAGAGTTGGCATTGAGATATACATATATTAAACAAGCTCATCTAATAGATGTGCTCCTGAGCAAGTGGTCATAATCGAACACAAACTAGCATACTGAAACTCATGGCTACTCATACCATACTAATTTTCAATAAGAGCGCTACAAATATATATTTTTTTTAATAAAACAAACACGGTTTTGGATATCAATGAAATTCTTTATTCCTGTAAATTTCCTGTAGATTTCTTTTGCATGACCACCACGGTCACGCTTGCAGAAGTCCAGACGCTGAACCCAATTTTCGACTGTTTTCAAGCATAAATCGGCCGATACTGCTGCAATTTCACGTTCAATATTCGTACGAAGTTCATCAATCGTCGCTGGCTTGTCGGCATAGACCATAGACTTGACGTAGCCTCACAGGAAATAGTCTGACGGCGTTAAATCGCACGACCGAGGCGGCCAATCGACTGGACCATTTCGTGAGATAACACGTAATCCAAACTTGGTTGAAATTCGGTAGTAAATCTTAATAATTTCGACTCGTTGTTGGCTCGTATATCCTTCCATCATGAAATGGCAAACTTTACTGAGGAGAAATGTCAAAAGAGCGGCAGGAAATATGGCGTCTCCTGCTGTCCCTGTCGCTCTACTTTTGTAGCGTCCCTGTTGAAGAACCCCGTATTAGTGAGCAAACCTTTGTTCGTATCATAAACGCAATGAGCTGACCAAGTATAAATAACTCTCTATAATAGTGTTCGCCGTGTTTACTCGTCTCTTGTTCGAAACACTCAATGTGCTATTTTGTTTAGTAGTTGTGTAAAACTTTTGAATAAGATTTAGTGCGTTTTGCTTGTGAGAGATTTTTTATTTTTTTTTTTTTTTTATTTCTTAAGAAATGACGACCTTAAGATTAAAGCACACTTGAATTGTGTTCGTTTTTCACTCAAAGCTGCTTGAACTCGCCAAAGTTTATTGTTCTTATGTTTAACATTTACTCATTCGTATACAAACTTGCTTGTGGAACCTCTGCAAACTCATTGCATTTAGCTTGCTAGCTGGTCTTCGCTGTTTATTATAGTTCACACATCGTTACTCGTGTGTAATGAACAGCCATGAATTCAATGCAATATTATTATGAGCGTCTTAGCAGCTAAGTTTTTTTTTTTGTGTGCTCATGCAGTGTTTTAATAAGTAACTATTATGTATAGTGGATTAAAAATTTGATTCTGGTTAAAAATTTTATTCTTAATCATAATAAAAATAAGAATATTTTTAAAAATTATTATTAATGAATAATTTGTTTTTTTTAATAATTTGTTTTAAAAAAATGGTTCATTTGAAGTTTCTTGGTAATTTTTTTTCTTTTTTTTTTTTTTGTTGTTTTAAATAATAACTTTTATTTGGTTATATTTAGTTTTTTATATATTTGTCTTTGATTTCCTTTGTGTTTAATCTGACAATCCCCTTCATGATACTGTTTTTTTTTTACTGCAATAAATTTTCAACATGTTTGTTTCACAGTTTTTAAACTGATTATCTGGTTATAAGGAAAAACAAAAAACAAAAACAAATAGGCAATGTGTCAGTTACCTCCTACAGGTGTCTTTTATAAAACCAGGCAAGAAAGACACACAAATAAGATTATGTAAGAAAAAAATATATAAATTAAAGGAAAAAAAATCAGGAACAGGCTGCTGAGAAACATAAAAAAGTAACAAAGTAATTGTAAAAGACAAAAAAAAAAAATACTAAATAAAGTCTTTTGTGGTAAACGTATCAACGAAATGACCTTAAATATATGAGAAAGACAAAAAACATTTTGCAGCCTAAAAATCTGGTTAATACATACTCCAGCTGTAGATCGCTGCTACCCAAACACTGGATTTCTGTAGCAGTTTACATTTTCTTACTACGTAGAAATTTTTATAATGCAAAATAAAGTCAATGACTTTTTATTATTATCTTGAAGCCAACAAACCAAAAGAGCTGTTAGTAGCGCAGGAAATACAATATAAAAAAATTATAATAAAGAAACAAAGAAATTATTTAAAAAATATTTTAATAACCTTTCTTAAAGTTTGTAATTTTTTTTTTATACCTAAAAACGTTAAATAAATATTTTATTAGCGGTTACACTATGTACGAAAGGTTTATATTTAACGAACAAGCGAGTTTTCCCTAATTTTTTATATTTTTAAATTTAATAAGAGTTAAACTAATTTTAGATTACTTCATCTGGCAATACAAATTTTTAAGGAAATTTGTTTTTAATTCATTTAGTATTAAATTATAATTAAAACATGAACCCTTTTTGAAAGGGGTAAAATATTGCAGACTTTTTAAATTGGACGATTAAAAAAAAATAATTCAAAATTCTGAAGTGTTACAGTTCAGAAAATTATTCGGGGTCTCATAAGACTTAAAATATGGTGTAGTACTGGTTGAAGTACTTGTCTACAAAACCATGATCGGTACTAACACACCCCACCCCCACCGCCCTCCTCCTGGGAAAAAAAATAAAAAGGTAGAAGTCAAAGATCAACAAGGTTTTCTACCACTACACCAAATACACGGAGGGCCTTGTTGCTGCTAGGCAACGACAGATGGCAGCCCCAATTTCCTAAGACATGTTACCCCGCATAATGAACTCCAAGCACTAGAACAATCCTAGTGCAATCTTATATTTGAAGATACGTAAACAACTACGACAAAACGTGTAATATGCAGATAATACTTTGTGGAAGCCATATGCTCCCAAAAGGGGTAATTTCTGAGGAAATGCACAAACTGCTGTTTCTGAAAGCTGTAAAGTACACATAATCGTAATACTATCAAAAATTATATTATTATAGCATCGCAACAGTCGCCACATACAAATACAAAACACTTGAGCAAACGAGAATATGACACATCGTCCTTTTACTGAGGACACTTAGTCATAATATGGGGAATATGACACATCGTCCTTTTACTGTTGACACTTAGTCATAATATGGGGTGACAACGTAAATAAATAAATAAGAGAGTTGTGCCACATAAATGGGGTTGCTAAGGCCTAGTTGGTTAGCACTTTGGCTAACTAAGCATGCAATTAATGTGACATATAAAATGTTTTTCTGACACATAAATAAGCTTTTATTATAACGCTCTCCAACATCGGTATATATCAATAGCAGTAGATTTAAGGCAAAGTAAAATAATTAATAAAGCTGCTATCAACTTCATATTAGTTCCTCTACTTAACACTAGTGGCGCTGCAACATTGTTCTAACATTAAACATAACCTCCGAAATGGCCGTTATCAACAAGACATTTTTGCATTGGCGATAAAATGACCAACTAATGTAAAGGATAAAATCACAAGAATGACAAATGTCACGGGATCAAAATCGAACACACTTGTCTTAGTATTAATGTCAAATTACATCAGGTCATACCGTTTGACATATCAAAATTTAGTATGTGCCTTTGGTATATGGACTTAAAGAGCTGTATAGTTTTTGTGCATAGTCGCGTGGGGGCAAGGGGTAGTTTATTTACTCCCAAATTTTGTAAACGCTATACAGGTCACATGTATGACATATCAAATTAAAATGAAGTATGTGCCTTTATTGAGATGAAGAGTTTATGGAGATGGGCATAATCGGGAAGGGTCAAGGGGTAGTTTGTGAACGCTCTAAAAGTCATACCGTATGACATATTAACACGAAATTTAGTATGTAGATTTAGTATGGTATATGGAGATAAAGAGTTGTGTAAATTTTGGGTATAATCGGGAAGGGTCAAGGGGTAGTTTATTTACTCCCAAATTTTGTAAACGCTATACAGGTCACACCTGTATAGGTAACATATCAAATTGAAATTAAGTATGTCCTTTTATTGAGATGAAGAGTTTATGAAGATGGGCATAATCGGGAAGGGGCAAGGGGTAGTTTACTTAACACCCCAATCCGAAAATAATTAATTTTTCTATTCGAATATACTTTGAACTTATATTATTTATGTAATATATTTATAAAAAAAAAATCTGTTTCCATTGTGTATGGTAAAGTTGAATGTATGCCACTCCAGATTTTTAATTATATTTTTAAAAACACACCTTAATTATCAGATAATACTTGACATAGTAGGAGTAGCAGACACAATGCTGAACCTTGTCACTGTCAATTTAAAACAAGTGCTAACGATTTGATATTTTTATTCTTTATTTTAAGCTTCAAAAAGTTGCCACTATGCTCTAATGTAATTATTTTAGTTAGAGTAGCTTTCAAGTATAGCCAAGTACTTTTAGGACTGCCTGCGTAACTTTCACAATAAATGTTCGAAATATTGAATGCATAATTAGAAAACCGGCTTTCAACGATATCTAGAAAATAAGCAAAAATATTTTTTTAATATATTCAGAATGATCGTAATTAAAATATGTTCCAAAGTTTGCAACAATGTTTTAGGATTAGGTTCGCATTTAATTCTAATTTAATTCACCAAATAATTAAGCTGCCTGAATAAACTAGTTTTTTTGGTTTAAATAAAAACTGGCAAAATAATGACTAGTGACATAAACAGCATTTTGATTTTATAACATTAAAATGGAAATTTCAATCAACCAACTTTTAGCAGGAACTAGAAGAAGAAACTCACACATATTTAAGCAGTTACCTCGTCTTTTGTTGAAGTGTCAAAATAAACGTTTGGTATTTGAATGGAGTAATAAATTGTTAATTTAGTTTGGAAAAAGACTAATTAAAAGCAACACAACCTCTTATTTTACATTTGAATTTGTATGAAAAAAAAAACCGAAATTTTTTTGAAAAGATTCAAACGTAAAGTAAAAGTCATTGAACCACATTAAGTAGTTTTTAAAAAATCTCAGAAACACCCATCACTATACTTGTTGCTGGCAAACAAGTGCTTTGTGTATCGTGTTTTTGAATCATCTTTTAAAGTTTTTAATTTACAAATTATACATGTATCGTTTCTCAAATCACACTCTTTGGAATCACCATTATCATCATCATCATCATTAAGTCAATTTAATTCAATAAGTTTTTTTTTGTAAAGTTGTATTAAAGCAAAGATTATGGGAAAAGATCAAAAAACGACAAAAAATAAGTTTAACATGTGTTGTTGTGTTGCAACATAAAGCACTATTATCGCACGTATGTGATTGCCGCATAATCTGATTTAAAAGTAACTGAAATCTGTTTTAATGACTTGAATTTAAGACATTTTTTTTGTTAATGACAGGTGGTAAGACAATTAATTTTGTTAACAACAAACAGTAAACATTAAAATTATCTTGGAAGTTTCAAACCTGGATATAATAATATCTCAAGCAATTAACATTTATAAGTACTTTTTTGTTTGAAGGTACTTTTTATAAGTTTCACAGTGCAACACGGAAAAAAATAACCATATACGGACACCACTACCTGATAAAAGACCAAAAAAAAAAGACCCCTGTCTCCCAGTTTTGCCCAAAGTCCTCCAGTTTTTTTTTATGGGCCCTCAAAGATGTGGGGCCTCGATGTCATTTTTGCAAAAAAAAAATGATCATTTAATCAAGCTCATATTTTGCAAACCGATTGGAACTATGATATACTCTCTGAAGCAAAGTTCTAGCTCTTGTCATAAAAAACAAAAATTGTGAACATATAAAATCAAAAAAACTTCATCTTCAAGGTCAAAATCGCAAAAAACTTTAAAAAATTCAATTTTTTTTACCTTTTTTCCCCTGTTCAGGTCCATAGGTAGCAAACCGTTCAAAATTCAAGGAAACAATCAACTACAAAAATGAACCTAAGATCTCAATAAACAACTTTCTAGAACATATGAACTTCCTAGGAATGATTCTTAACACCGTTTAGGTAGCGCTTAGGTAGCTAAAAAATTTTCGGGAAATTTTTCACTTTTGCGGCTACCTAAGCGCTACCTTTTCTGGTCTTTTATGACGTAGTGGTGTCCGTATATGGTTATTTTGCCATGACTTAAAAAATTGCACAGTGTGTTTTTATTTTCAAACGAAATAATTTTTATAGAATTGGTACTTTTTATAGAAAGATTTATTTGGAAAACTTAATTTTTAAGGTACTTTTTGTTGTGCTTAAAAGGTACTTTTCTTTAGCAATACCTTCTATAATGGTCTCTGATAATGTATTTATTAATATAATAAAACAGTAACTTATTTCCTGTCTGTCTGTCTGTCTGTGTTCGCATCAAGTAAAAACTACTAGATGGATTTTAACAAACTTTTATGAGGAGGTACCTTAGTATCCCGATTCAAATATAGGTTACTTTTTTCCGCAAAAATTTTTTATTTTCAAGAGAATGGGGAGAAAAAGCAGTGAAAGTACGCAATTTTACCGATAAGCATACTTTAAGGCGGTATATTTTAGTGGGGATTAGATCCTTTATATAAAGTAAATACGTAAACCATAACTGAAGCACTAAAAAAGTAAGGGTATTTGGTGGGGATTGCTTTCAAGGCTTACAAGGTTAAGGTTTGTAAGGTTTTTCTGCTTAGATTTGTATTAAAGGCCTTAATAGAAAGCAACACATATAGAGGTAGCCAATAGACGCACAGGGTGCTCACTGGTAATCAGGAGGAATCAAAAGGCCCATTAGGGGCGGTCAATATGAGGAAGTTTTTTTTAAGGATTTTTTTGCTTTAGCCTTACCAGTCTACCGCAATATAGATTTTAGGAAGTTCCTAATTTTTCCAAAAAAAAAATATACAAAAAATTTTCAAAATAAATTTTTAAAAAAAGTTTCCAAAATTTAAAAAGAAAATTTTTAAAAATTACAAAAATATTTCTGAAAAAAAATATTTATAATTATAAAAGTACCATATTTTATATACAAAATATGGTACCATATTTTATATACAAAATATGGTACTTTTTACTACACACAATTCAATTAGTATGCAATTGCCAGTAAAATATTTTTTTTTTCAAAGTGTCTTTTTATACCATTTTGAAAAGTACTTTTTCCTTACAAAATGTGTCTTTTAAAATTTTTCTTTTTTATATAAAAAATTTCCTTTTTACAAAAGGTACTTTTTTAAGCGTAATTTTTAAAAGCATTTTTCGTGATGTAAATATTCCTGTAATAGCTTTTTGTAAAAAAAAATAGTTGCTCCAGAAATATTTATTTATTTAGGAGGCAATATTTCTTAAGGTCCATTGCTAAAAATAGTACTTTTTTACTTCTTCTACTTGATAAAAAAAATACTTTTGGTAAATGCTATTTTGTCCAAATTTAAATTTAGTTAAAAGGTACTTTTTAGGTTTTTAGCCAGATTATCATTTTAAAAAAATATTTTTACTTAAATTTTTTTTTTTTTTTTTAATCACATTAAGAAAAAGTACTTTTTGTAAAAGGTTACGTATGTTATGTTTTTAAATAGGAACATTTTTTTTAGAAATTAGGTAGTTTTTGTAATGAAAAGGATTTTAGCGAATAGCTACTTTTCTTAACAGTACCTCTTCTCCCCCTTTTTATTTATTTATTTATTTATTTTTTTTTTTTTTTGTTTAAACTAAATGACCCAAAAATAAAAAGGAGCTTGTTACATACATAAAAAAGATGTTGTATTCTGGAAGGGCATTTTGAAAAATACATGTTTCAAATATTTTAATGGTTTTTTTTTAACCCCAAATTTTTTAGGTCATTTTTGTTTTATTTTTTCACGTTCACAGAAAAAATTGTTTGCACCAATTAAAAGTTTTAATTAGTTTTAAATTAAGGTTCAATTATTTTTCTAATTGATTCAAATATATAATTGTTTAATATAATTGTTAAAAAAAATGTTCTAATTAAACAATTAATTGTATCAATCAATTAATTATTTCATTAAATTTTAATCTGAAACTGTTCTCATTAAACAAATAATTGAATCAATTAAATATTTAGTTAAATTTTAATCTGAAACCAATTAAAAACTTAAATAAGCGAAATTATTTTTTCTGTGTGTTTTAGAAGTTTTTAAGCTTTCAAATTATTTTTAAAATTTTACTTATATTCTTTAAATATTTTTTTATCTTTACAGGTATGTTCGACTGTTCGATTCCCTAACGATATAAAGATTTTACCCAGGTAATTTGCAAAAAAAAAATAGCCGCCATTTACAGATTCTCTAAAAAAAAAGAAAACAAACCTTCTACTCTCAACCAATGAAAATGCCACAATCCTTGCCCTTAGCAACCAAAAGGCGTGTTCAGATTCCAAATAAACTTTAAAGAATCTCATATTTTTAAAACAACAATAACTTGAAATAAAACAAATAACATGTGGCTGTTGTTTTTCTTAAAAACAAACTTTAAGACAGCGAGACAAACCTTAAAACAAATATAAAAGAGGATCGACAGAAGGAAGAAAGGGTTAAATCCACAATCCTACCAATTTTTTCTACTCTATAATTTTTATTTGCAACCCCTTTGTGTTTTTCTTTTTCAATAAAAATATTTTTGTTTTTCTTTTGATTTCTTTAATGTTCAACAATGTAATTACAAACATAGTATGTTGTTGCTTTTAAAAACAAGGATAGATATCCTTGTATGCCTTGTATTCCGTAAAGATGTATCATTTTTATAATTTAATTTTTTTTTTTCGATTTGGGTATAAAGCATTTGATGAGCGTCATAAGTGCCATTGAGTTAAAAAAAACATTTGATTTTGAAATTTTTTTTTTAACAGAAGTGTCTTGAGCTTCAGTACTGAAATGTCCTTTTCTAGATGTTGCTGCTTCTTTACAGCTTATGACTGCTATTTTTTATTTAATGTCATACATTAACAATTGTTTTGTAATTTTTTATTTATGCGTTTTTAATTTAACAAAAATTCCCCTTTGATGAGTTTGTCATGTTAAATTTATGAATACGAAATTTGAATTTTAAATTAGTTATTAAAAAGGATTTTGTGTTATGGAAGAATGAAATTATTTGAATGAAGTTGTAAGGTTTGGCAGTAAAAGAAATCATAAGAGTAAAATTGATTTAAAAAAAAATTTGAAGTTTCGATGATAATGCAGAGAATAAATAAGTTTTTACGTTTGAATTTATTAATCCACTTTACAGGTAAGCTTTACCACACAGAGCAACTATTAAAATTCTTCCCGATTTTTTGTTGAATTCTTAATCTTTCGGCTCATATTAATTTAATCGTGTTTTATTTTTTAAATTTCTATGTTTTCTTGCACAGACAGAAATAAATTTTATTTTAATAAACATTATTCGAATAAAAAATATTCGAATAAAAAAAATTTGTATAAATTTTATTCGAATAAAAAATATTCGATTAAATATTATTGAATTTCAAAGAAAAATTTACAACAAAATAAAACAAATATTTATTTAAGGATGATGGAGAGAAATTTGGGTTACAAAAAAAGTAGATAAGTTTTTACGTTTGAATTTATTAATCCACTAAATCAAGCTCGAAGAGACCGAATAGGACTACTTGTAGCAGGAAAGTTCTTTATGCTATAGTGCAATTCGTTGCTTTAGTAAAATAATGATTTTTGGTGATACTTTGATGTTTTGGTGATATCTTGCATTTTTGGTGGACTTCCGATCTTTTTAAAATTTTGATTTTGATTTAGTGAAATCTTTATCTTTATGTGAAATTATGGGTTTTTTGTGAAATCGTGTTTTATTTTTTAAATTTCTATATTTTCTTGCACAGACGACTTATGAAAATTAAAAAAAATGTTGTAGAAATTAACAAATATATTATTAAAATAAAGAAAATTCATTGCAATAAAAATTATTCGAATAAAAAATGTTCGAATAAATAATATTCGAATAAAAAATATTCGAATAAATATTATTCGAATAAAAAATATTCGAATACATATTATTGCATTTCAAAGTAAAATTTACTACAAAATAACACAAATAATTATTAAATGATGATGAAGAGAAATTTAGGTTACAAAAAAAGTAGATAAGTTTTCATGTTTGAATTTATTAATCCACTTTGCAGGAAAGCTTTACCAAGTATTAAAATTATTCCCAACTACAATCAAGCTCGAAGATGATCGCTGGACTTCTTGTAGCAACAAAGTATGCTATAATGCAATTCGTTGCTTTAAAAAAAAAATAATAATTTATTGTTGACACCTTGATGTTTTCGTGATATCTCTTGATTTTTTTTTTTTTTTTTTTTTTTTTGTTGTTGTGGACTTCCGAACTTTTAGTAGAATTTCGATTTTTAATGTGAAAATTTGGGTGTTTTGTGAAATCGTGTTTTATCTTTTAAATTTCTATGTTTGCTTGACATCTTCGAATCGTATATCCTACCGTGTGGGGGTCCTATGAACATTGAAAATAAAAATTGTTGAAATTAATAGGTAAAAAAATATACATTTTTAAATATATTATTTGAATTTTATTTAAATATATTATTCGAATAAAAAATGTTCGAATAAAAAATGTTCGAATAAATATTATTCGAATAAAATATATCCGAATAAATATTATTCGAGCCCTAACCAGTGGCCAAATGACTGATAGTCATAGGACCCTAGTATCATGGGATACTAGGGTCCTTGTTAAGTTAGTTAGGCCCTTCGGGGTGGCCTAATTAAATCGCAGAAATGCTTCATTTTGGTGCCACTGGTGCAGTAGAATTCAGATAGTCCTAATGGTTCGGTGGAATTTCGATGGTCTCCAACTTCTAAATATGAGATATAAGTATGGTGCTGCAATTTGTTTTTAAAAATGCTTCTTATTATTTCGCTATCGGTAATAAGTTAAGTTAGTAGACGCACATTATTTTCACAGTGGTAAGACTATTATCAGGCTGTCTTCGTAGCTAGGCACTGACGTAAATCTGTATCAACTCTGTTAGCTGTGTTGCAGTGCAATATCACATAGAATGTATTAATTGTCTTTGATTCGAACATTAAACCACAAGTGCCATGTTATTCCTTCAGACACGTGTCACTAGCAGCTGGAGTCTTTCATCGCTGGGCTACTTGCTCACGTAGCACCAGTATCTTATGTCACTGGTTGAACGCTTAAAGTGTTCTTTTTTTAGTTTTAAATAAAAAAAAGCTTCTGGTTTCTCTTAAGTTGACGTTGACCTTCTTACTAATCACTGAGTCCTGCGCCGACAATATTAGTCGTTTGCTTCTGGTCGCGAGTATTTATTGATTAAGTGAAAACAGTTTTTAAATATTGATAGAATTTAAACATCTCAATTCAAAATGTGATGAGGCCTTCAAATCTTTATCTTTCAATCCTTACTTGGGACGCTAATTGACGTCAAAATCACTATTTCCGAAAGATTAAAACAATCACATCACGTGCATTCATTAATAGTATTGACACCATTAGTATTTCAAACCGTTACCCTCAATTTATTGTTTGCATTTTTTTAAAAGGGTACTTCAATTCGAATTGTATTTTAAATTTTTAAAAATATTTTAGTTCTCATGCTCATTAGAGCAGGAGTATTTTCCCATAAGTTGTAATTGAGGATTGTTAAAGTCTTAATTAAGTTTTTTCTGGTGGCAGAAATAGTTATTAAAATGTAATTAATCATAATATTGTATTTAATTAAACTAATTTTAGGGTTTTTAATGAAGACATTTACTCAACACAAGGATCTTTAAAAAAATAAACATCTGTTTTAAAAAAAGTTTTAAAACTGAATTGAGACAAAAACATTTTTCTATTGTCATTATTAAACTGACTATTCAAACCTTATTGTATGTAATTTTGGTTTTAAATATTTAGAATATATTTTCTATAATTTCGATATAGTTTTAGTTAATTTTTTATTAGTTTTTGAGCAGCCGTAGTAAGAAAAATTTCGAAGAAGGCACCAAAGAAAAAAATATGGCATCAATGAAAGGTTTTAATTGTTTACAGATACATGTTTAATAAAAATTTTAATAGATTCCATTATTGATTTAATTAGAATATTATTTACTTCTTTCTTAAATTGAATCAATTAAATTGAATTGAATCAATTAAATTGAATTGAATCGATTAAATTGAATTGAATCGATTAAATTGATTAAAAATAAATTGATTAAAAATTTATTTAAATTTTTATTAGTTAGTAATTAAAAATTTTAAATTCGTGCCATAATTTGTTCTGTGAAGCCAGTAAAAAACTTTTTTTAAAGAATTGTCTGAGGAAAATTTTCTTTTGTCTGATTCGTGTTAGGTTTTCCTCAAATATAAAAATTTTGCAAAATTTATAAAAAAAATACAAATACAAATATGCAATTATCAGGGTGTGTTTTCTTTATTAGCAACTATTATTACAAATCTATAAAAAAAATAATTAAAAAACCTACTCAATTCTCATTGTGATTATTATTCCTACTTTTTATATCTTATTTTCAGTTTTTACATTGCGTAAAAAACTAACGCCCCTTTTATTGCGTGTTTTACCCTAAAAAAAAAACAATAATTTTTTTCTTTTTTTTTTTTTGTGAAAGTTACCACACGTTCTTTTCGATGCCTTATTTAAAATGTAATATTAAGCAAATATGTATCTTTAACCCATATAACTCGCCCTCCACTACTAATTTGTACAATACAAATTATTTATTAAAATCAATAGTTTTTTGTACTTGCCATGCTAAACTATTCAAGCGCAACTTAGATATTCAGTTTCACATAAAAATTGAAACGTTATGAATATTTAAAATAATAAAATAACCAAATTTTTTTTGATTCTTGAAAAAAATAAGCAGATGTTGGAAATCAAATAGTTTTGAGTTTTACCCAAAGAAATGTCAGAAAAAAAAGACCAAAACAAATACTTTTTTTATATTTTCAATTTATATTATTATATGTTGCAATACAAATTATATTCTTACTTAATTGATCGAGCACATTTTAGTAAGAGTTGGAATCGCACCCTTAACTCCAACACACTGCCTACTAGTGTACTAAGTCATTATATCTGGTGGTTAAATTTAAAGAGCCGATGTTGAATGTGAACCACACCTAAACGTCAAGTTTTTTTTTCAGCATTTAATTTGACAGTTCTCAATTTCAGACTAACTCAATGTGAACACAAAGATACACAATCGAGCAATGGTCAGAATGGTTGCAAGAAATGGCAACAGTGAATGATAAATTTTCGAAGAAAATCATCTTCAGTGATGAGGCACTTTTTGATCTCAGTGCATTCGCCAATAAGCAGAATTGCCGCATTTGGGCGATTGATAAGCCAAGAGTGCTTGTCGAAAAACTAATGCACCCACAAAGAGTGAATGTTTGGTGCGGTTTATGGGCTGGCGGCATCATCGGGCCGTTTTTTTCCAAAATGAGGCCGATCAGGCAGTTACTGTGAATGGTGTTCGCTATCGTGAGATAATAATGAACTTTTTATGGACCGAATTGGAAGATATGGATTTGGATGATATGTGGTTTCAACAGGACGGTGCCACTTGCCACACAGCTAACGAAACAATATCCCTTTTTTGTGCGAAAAATTCAATGGCCGTGTTATCTCATGTGGTGGCGATGTCAATTGGCCGCCAAGATCATTTGATTTGACACTGTTGGGCTTCTTTCTTTGGGGTTACTCGAAAGAAAAGGTGTACGTCGATAAGCCAGCTAAAGAATGAGATAATTCGGCACCTTAACGGCATAGAACCTCAATTATGTCTCAGCGTTATCGAAAATTTGGAGCATTGGATGGAGGTTAGCCGCCGAGGTCGCGGCGGTCATTTGGCCGATATTTTGTTCCATACATAATTGAACCATACCAATATTATCAAAATAAAAAGAAGTGACAATAATTTCCTAAATAATTTGTGTTTTATTCGAAATCAACATCGGCCACTTAAAGTACCTTTTTAACAAAAGGTACTTTTAATCCTCAACTTTATATTTGGTAAAAAAGAGTTTTCAGAGAAAAAACTTTCTCTTAAAAGGTACTTTTGTTATTAAGAATGTGCATTTTAAAAAGAGGTATTTTTACAAAAAGGTACTTTTTATAAAAAGGTACATTTTAACCATTTTTATTTATTTTTCATACATTCAATAATATAATTTGGCTATAAATAAACTAATAGTTCACTAAATTCTAATACACACACTGGTCAATAGTCGAACACACTCCATCGTATAAAATATGACATTAAGGATTCTTTTACAATATTGTTATTTTCAAAATATATGTATTTAATGTATATAAAACAATGTCTATGGTATAATAAAAAATATGTAAAAAAAATTTATGAGAGGGAACATTTTATAAAAAAGAAAGATATAAGAAGGAAGTTTTTATAAAAAGTAGTTTTTACAAAAAAGTACTTTTTATAAATGGTACTTCTTTATAAAAAAAAAATAAATTTCAGGTGATTTATAAAAAGATAATTTTCTTTAAAAATATATTTAAATATACTTGTTATAAGAAAGTTTTATTTAAAAAAGGTGATTTTTATAAAATAGTAAATTTATGAAAACGTACTTTTTTATAAAACAAAAATCAGTCTTAAAAAGGCATTTTAATCAAAGAGACTTTTTTTAAAATGGCTATTGTACACAGAAAAAATATAATTTAATATTTCTATTATTTATTTTACTAGATTTTTTTTCTGTTCTTTTTTAATTAAATATATAATTAAATCAAATAAAATATTAATTAAAATTCCATCTGTAACTAATTAAAAGCTTTAATTGGCGCAAAAATTTTATTGTGCAACACGTTATTTTTTTACTTGAAAAAAAAATTTTGCAAAAAGTAATTTTTATAAAAAAAGCTTTTAGTAAAAAGATACCTTCTTAAAGAAACCATTTTTTTGTTCAAAAGCCTGCTTAATTGAAAACACTTTTTACAATAAGTCAAATACACTTTGTGTTCACATGTAGGAATTTTGTTTAAAAAACATTTTTGTAAAAAGATGTTTTTATAAGACCGATTTTTTTTTAGAAAAATGTACTTTTGGTAAAAAAAAAATTAATTCTTATACACAAAATGTTTTGTAAAAGGTTTTTTTTTCGCATGAAAACTTTTTATTCTAAAGTATTTTTTTATAATTAAAAGAGGCCTATTATTAAAGAAGTACTTTAAAAAAAGTATTTAAGAATACAATTTTTATAAAAAAGAATCTTTTATGCATAAAGATCCTTCTTTCAAAAAGGTTTTTTAGGCTTTTAATAAAATTCAATTTTTTAAAGAAGTATGCTTTTGTTAAATGTACTTTGTGTACATAGCTAAAAAGTACTTTTTATAAAAAGTACTTTTTATAAAAAATAGTTTTTATTATTAAAATGTATTTTTTTTTTCGTCATATGAAATGCTATTTTTATATAGGTTAGCAAATCACCGCCAACCTAAAAGTATGACGGATTCAAAGATATGCTCACTTAATAAGTAGGTGGCAAAGTGAAAAAGATGGCTATGTAAATGACGAAGGAGTTCAAATCGTTTAGTCCTACTGCCGACACTCTAAAGAATCCGTGAAGTGAGGAAATTGTCAATTTATAAAAGGGTACATTTTTTAGAAAAAAGTACTTATTATAAGAAAATAATTAAAAAAAAGGTCTGTTTTATAAAAAGGTAGTAAAAAATATACCTTTAACATAAAAGTACTTAATAAACACTTTTATAAAAGTTTAAAAGCATGAAGGGATCTCGCTCTTAATTGATATAAAACCCACGTTAAGAGCTTTTTGCTTTAACCTTTTAAGGCCGTTTCACAAGGCCAAAGCACCAGAATATGATTTTCTTATATTCCTCCAAAAACTGCAACGCGACTTTTATACCTTTGTATAGGAAGTGAGACTCCAAATTCAGCTCGGTACAAATAAAAAGAGTTTGATTGTACTCCTGCAGTGAAAAAAAAGTTGAGTTTAATGGTTCTCCTCCAGTGAAAAATTCAGTTAAGTGTTAAGTTTTGAGAATGAGTTTGTAAAATGGAGCTCCACTAATGTTCGACTTATTTAATTAAAATTTCTAGGTTATATACGATAACCGAAACGATTACAGGTGGCTGATTAAAACAACCATCAATAACAGTACCACATTACAGCTATTCGAGGAGACGCAAACCACTCAAAGGCCGAGCAACAAGGACGGCCTGATTGACTTTAAGCGATAATGACAATTACCTGCGCACGTGTTCCCCAACCCAGAGCTGCTTCAAAAGTATTAATACTTGTATTAATTGAGTATCGAATATTTGATCCATTTTTAACCGACTTCAAAAAAAGAAGGAGGTTATCAATTCGTCTGAATGTTGCTTTTTTATGTTTGTGCCCGCAGAACTCAGTCATTTCTGAACCGATTTTAAAAATCCTTTTTTCTTTATTAGAAAGGAAATGCTTACAGATTGGTCCCATTTTAAAAGAAGTTCAGAATTTTGAAAATTAAAGGGTGTCCCCATACAACATACGTGTTTTTTACGTGTATTATGAACCGTAAAGGGCACCCTTTTAAAATTTAAAAAAAACTGCATATCACTATAGCTGCCAATAACAGAAATTAATAAAAAAAATAAACTTAAAAATTAAAGGGTGTCCCCATATGTGACGTCAATTTAAATATATGAACCATTTGACCCATTATAGACAATCACTTGAAAATTGGAAAGAATGTCCAATATTTATAATCAGAAATTAAATATTTATAATTAGAAGTTAAAGGGTGTCCCAATAGTTGATGTATATTGCAAAACTTTTGAACCGTAACAGAGAGACGGTTGAAATTTACAAAGAACCTTTATATCTAAGTCCTTTATAACATCAAGTATATAATTTAAGTTTGGAAACTAAAGGGTGTCCCCATAATTGATATAATTTTACCTATCTAGCCCTATCTTTTGAACCGTTATAGACAAACACTTGAAAATTAGACAGAATCTCCACTACTATGTCCCGTATAATAATATTTATAAATATTTAAAATTTTAAAGGGTGTCTCAATAGTTGATGTAAATTGATGCATATCGCCAAACTTTTGAATCGTTTTAGACAGACATTTGAAATTTACAAATAAGCTGTCCTTTAAAATAAGTGTTTAATTTAAAATTGTACATTAAAGGGTGTCCCATAGGTGATATTGTGTAAGCTATATGGCCATATCTTTGTAACCGTTTCTTTTTATTACTGTGTCAGTAATAATAAGTGTAAAAAATAAAGGGTGTCCTCATATCTGATGTAATTTGTCGTATATGGCTTTATCTGCTGAACCGTTATGGATAGAAATTTGAATGTACAGAACGTATATTACTATGTCGGTTAGAGCAACAAGTATAAAAGTATTTGATTTGAGTACTATTTCCTACAGATTACTTCCTTTTAAATTTTTTAGTTTAGAATTGATGCACATATATTTGTTTTGTAGTCGGTTTTTTTTAAACAAATTTAATGAGTTTCAATTAAGTAAACAATGGCATTGAGTACCCAATTAATAGGTATTGAGTAACAACGAGTAATAAAAAGTAGTAGAAATTGCCAGCACTAGTGTGAAACGGCCTTTATTAATGTAGTACTTTTTTGCAGGTTAAAATACCCCACACTTTTTAAAATCTTTTATATACCTGTCAATTTTATCTAGCATTACCTTGCCTAATATTTATTAAAAGTATACACACTTTCTTTTTTGAACTTCTTTTAGGCCTTCAGAGTTTCCTTAACGGAAATAGTACTGCCGTTTTTGCCTTTCATAATTGAATTTTAGTACAATCTTTTGTGTGCTGCCTGCCTTTTGTCTTAATCTTAGAACATGTTTGTTGTTCTTATTTCATCTTTCTCTTCTTATTTTTCTTCCTATTGTCTTGGTTGATTGTATTTCTATTCTTCTTACTTTTTTGGCAATAACAAACAATGGGCCCTAAAGTAAATCAGTGTAGTGAGTGTATGTACATATGTATGTACAGTGGGCTCTTAATCTGTGTAATCTTAAAAATAATAAACATCTGCACCTTTATTTAATTTGGTAAAACTGCGCGCCTTTTTTTCCTAAGAAGACGTTCTAACATATTTAAAGAATATTTTTAAAAAACAAAACAATAATGAGAAAAAGTCAGCCACGCCAACGCTAAGGGGAAAGAAAAAATATAAACAAAATAATTTTTTTTACAGAATTAAATTATTTTAAATTAGTTATAGTAAAGAGGAATAAAATAGCAAATAATAAGGCAGGCTGGCATAGGAATACTTGTCTTAGTAGGGATATTACAAGAATTGTAGAAAAATTACATTATTTTCCGTAAAATTTGTTTCCATCTTTTGAATCAAGTTTTGCCATCTGTCCTGAAGTGGGTCATACCATCTGAGATTATTTAGAGGTTCCAACCAGGGAACGATCAACAGTTGTAGAAAAATTATATTATGTATTTTCCGAAAAATCTCCTTCCGCGTTTTTTATTTTTGCGGTCCAGTACTCGGGGGATAACCTCTACTCATGCAATGAATTTTTCCCGAACTGGGAAATTAGGTTATAGGAAGGTGTTTGTGGACATTCGATTTGAATTTATTCAACATACAAGCCGTTCTGCTAAAAAATAAATTTTCCCTGTAATGCGTAGTGCAATTCTCTGGTCATTCGACCACAAATGGATGGGCTCTAAACGTAATGCGGGTATCGGAGACAAGTTCCCTAATTTCATTAGAACACATACCATTATTGTAATGATAAAACAGTGATATACAGCCCACACAATATCGATGCTGCAGTAAATTAATAGAGTTGGATACTCTACTGTCACCAATGAGCTTCTTGGCCCTTCTTGTACGCGGTCGAGCACCACCAATATAGACTTTGGGGCGCCGGCCCATACATGAGACTTGTATTTTAGGCCGAATATATAAGGTATAAATAGTAAGAAGATCGGATGAAGTGAAGTATCTTGTACACCGTTTCAGGAAACCGAGGCACCTAAAAGCTTCTTTAAAGACTTTAAAAATGTGTTTAGTCCATCGAACATCACACTTGATTTTCATGCAAAGAATATCAAGAGCTTGCGATTAAGCCTTTGCATAAGCATGCAACATTGAGTCTTAAGGCCTAGTTAGCCGACCGTAAGGTAAATAGAATGTAACACATGACAATTGTTGTCATTCGAGATTCTCTTCCTCTCTGTTCACTCTTTCTTGTATGTTTTCGAAAAAGATGCAAGCCAATCTATTAAAAATAGATTGGCTTACATTTTAACGAGTCATTGATAAACAAAGCATTAACGAAAGCAAGAGCCTTGCTTAACCTAATCTAACTAACACAAAGGGACCAATACTTGGACACAGGTGAGCTGTATTGGAGCTGCCTGCTTAACCTAAGAGCCTCAAAAACAACAATTTCCATATGTTACGTTCCGTTAAAGTAACGATTGAATAACTAGGCCTTTACGGGCCTTAAAATCGACTCTATTTGAAGCAAGTTTTGCGATCTAGCCTAAACTGGATCAAATTGTCCCAGTTTATTTTGATATTCCAACAAAGGCAATGGAAGATAAAATGGTTACTTTAATCATACACTGTAGGTTTGCTGAACAGATCAGAAAACTGGGTTCAGCGATAAACTCCTACGACTACTAAAAAGTCGTCTCTTTGAGATTCAACCTCTTCTGCTATCAAGATCTCACTAATTCTCTTGACAGCAAGAATGAATAAACTTTTTCATGAGAAGTTGTAAGTGGTACTTATTAACCATCAAAATTCCTACCGAATGTTCTCGTGATTAAAAATTTCTAATCTTTACACAACCACCCTCATAGTTTTTTTTTGTTTTTGTTTCTTCTTTCTCTTCTCACCTACTCTATGCCCTATGGCTCTTTGCATTCTTCCGCACAGATAAAAAAGAAATCCAAAAGCGAACATGCTCACCTTATACTGCGGCCTTTCATGATTCCTGCGAAACTCACCCTTGACCTAATTACTTCACATTTTGTTTTTTGCCAAATACAGTCTTATTGTTTTATTAATCAATATCTGTGTTAGCTAGTCAATGAGAATTATATGGTTTATACAGTCATATTAATACGATTCTCTTCCTCACATTCCGCTGTTCATATTGCACTCTTTAATAGTAAGTGGTTATAAATCGACGTGGAACTCGTATTCGTTTCGGAATATCCAATCGGCCAATCACTCGATTAATATAACGACTGCTTCTTGGTCTTTCTGCCAACTTGGAGTGAAAAATTCTAGAGTCTCTGATGGGAATCCAACCCACAACCCAGGACTGATAGACTAGCATACTACCCACTAGCGCACCCAGGTAACCTCCTCAAGATAGGCTTAAGATTGTACAATGTACATTAGTGTGTCAATAAATTATTTTAGACTGGAGTAGTGTAAATTTTAATTAAGCTACGAGGTAAGTTCAACAAGTCACGGTAGTTTTCGTCTTCTAATTATTTTATCTTCTACTGGTTACTATATTTGCCAAAAATCTGAATTTCACCTTATTCATGTTGCCAAATAAATAAATAAATTTCCTTTATTTTTAAATTGTTTTAAATTAAAAATTTTTTAAATTAAAATATTTGATCTATATCCTGTTTTTTTTTAAGGAAATATGTTTCCTTTTATTTTAAACTATTAACCCACTTTCCATTGTTTGTTTATTGAGATCTTAGGTTCATTTTTGTAGTTGATTGTTTCCTTGAATTTTGAACGGTTTGCTACCTATGGACCTGAACAGGGGAAAAAAGGTAAAAAAAAAGAAGTTTTTAAAGTTTTTTGCGATTTTGACCTTGAAGATGAAGTGTTTTTGATTTTATATATTAACAATTTTTGTTCTTTATGACAAGAGCTACAACTTTGCCTCAGAGAGTATATCAAAATTTCAAACGGTTTGCAAAATATGAGCTTGAGGAAATGATCATTTTTTTGCAAAAATGACATTGAGGCCCCACATCTTTGAGGGCCCATAAAAAAAACCTGGAGGTCTTTGGGCAAAACTGGGAGACAGAGGTCTTTTTTTTGGTCTTTTATCACATAGTGGTGTCTGTATATGGTTATTTTTTTCCGTGTTGCACTGTGTTACTAGCTGTGCCCACACACGTTATTTGCGTTCTGACAATATTTTGTTCGATTTTGCTTTGAAACTAAACCACACCAAATTTTAAGACTCTTATGTATTTACTTTATATAAAGGCACCCATCCCTGGATAAAATTCTAAAATTTATATAAAATTCTAAGAATTATTGTAAGGCTCTGTAAAAGATAGACAGGAAATAAATTATTTATTCTTTTCAAACAGCGTCATCTGTTGCGCAAGCGTGCTTTAAATATACTGTTTTCAAAAATAAAAGATGCCTTAAAGTATGCAGCACCTTTAAATCGGTTAAAAAAAATAATCATACTTTCACTGCTTTTTCTACACTTTCTCTGGGAAATAAGATATTTTTGCGAAAAAAAATAGCCTATAATGTAATCAGGATACTAAGGTACCTCCTCACAAAATGTTATCAAAATCCATCTAGTAGTTTTTACGTGATGCGAACACAGACAGACAGGAAAAAAGTTACTCTTTTATCACTTGATTTCTGGAATCACATTGTCCATATTTTTTTACTTCTTAATATACTTCAATCGCGAAGTGATTGTTTTAGCGCTTAAAGCTTCTGTTGAAACTTGAGGAAAGCAAAAAGAAAACAAATTTACTTTTAATATTATCCAGTGAAAAATCTCACCCCTATTAAAAATCATTTTAATAAACATTTACATGCATTCATAAATGCATATGTACATACATATGCACCTCCAAAAGGAAAATACAAATCCTGAACATAATGAAACATGAAATTATGAGAAAATGTTAATTGTTTTTTTTTTTTTTTTTTTAATAACCATAAACTATGTAATAAATTTTTATATTTTGTAATAATTTTCACAGCTTTTTATTTTTTTTTTTTTTTTTTTTTTTGTTTTTGTCTGCATCAAGGAAAACATGTTTATTACACAAATTAAAAATGTACTACATTTTAATAAAATTTCATATCAAAAAAACAAGCAACCAGCCGAAAAACAAGCAACGAATTTTTTAATCGAGAATGTTAAGTATGAGAACATGTGGTATGAGAACATGTGATATGAGAACATGTGGTACAAGAATTTTTGTGTTTTGTGGCACATTATTTATTTGTAAAAGAACGCAAGTACTGTTTTCTTCAATATAAAATGATTTTTTAATCCTTTTTAATGTGGCCCCTACTTCCTTATTATTTTGGGTTTTTAGAAGATTGCATGTCTGCCTTGTCTAAAAAATTTGTATAAGAATCACTCAAAAATTTGAGTGCTTTTCATACAAATTTTTTGGACGAGCTGCTCGCCTGTAATACAGAAACCGCACAAAGTGTTTTTTTTGTATTTCCGCCAATATTGTGAATTATTTTGGAAAAACATTTTTACCGACAGAGCACTGTGGCCAATTTGGCTTCGCTAGCGGTATTAAATTCAAATTTTCAAATTTGAAAAACCGTGAATTTTTTTTTAACAATCGATAACAAATACATTCACTAGATTTGTATCGATTTTTAAAAGCTCAGCTTACAGGTGATGAACAGCTGTGAGCTGTCAAAGTCAGCATATTTTTCTGCAAGTGTTGTGCAAAATATTTCCGCCTTTTTGATCATCGTTTTGCTATTCGTGTTAAACTTGCAAATTTTATTATTTTCATTAAAAGTTTAGTTATATACTAACGCCAAGGTATGTATTATATAAAAAAAACTGTGGTTGTGATCTGTGTATACTTACGCCCATTGTAACGTACACCTGTCTTTCGTGGAGTAGAACTTACAAAATTCACCTGCATTCAGTGTAATTGTAAATTTTCCTATATGTGTAAACCATTGTGTGTCCAAAATGTCCAAAATTTACTGCGAGTACCTGCGAGCTTTCAATTTATTGTACTTTTTAGGCAAAATGTCAGTGACAAAACGCACCCTTTTTAGGGTTCCGTACACAAAGTGTAAAAACGAAACCCTATTGTTTTCGCTACAATGTCTGTCCGTCTGTCCGTCTGTCAGCGCCTCTTATCTCTGGAACCGTAATAGGTAGACTCTTGAAATTTTCACAGATGATGTATAGTTGTTGCCGCTATAGCAACAAATACTAAAACTTATAGGTTGTTCCAATAGAGAGGTGTTATTTACGAAAATGTATTTATTTCTTGAACTGTAGGATGGATACACTTGAAATTTACAAACAGTTATTAAAACTTAGTTCACTATATAAACAAGTATAAAAAAATAAAACTAAAAATTAAAGGGTGTTCCGATAGTGGTGTGAAATGCATGTATAAGGCATAAGTTTTGAACCATAATAGGTAGACTCTTGAAATTTTCACAGAAGGTGTATAGCGATGGCCGCTATAACAACAAAAATTAAAACTTATAGGGTGTTCCGATAGAGAGGTGTTATTCACGAATATGTGTTTATTTCTTGAACTGTAGCAGGAATACACTAAAAATTTACAAACTGTAATAAAAACGTAGTTCGCCTTATATACAAGTCTAAAAAATAAACCTAAAAATTAAAGGGTGTTCCGAAAGTGGTGTTATTTTGATTTATAAGGCCTAAGTTTTGAATCATAATAGGTAGAATCTTGAAATTTTTACAGAAGGTGTATAATTTTGCCCGCTATAGCAAAAAATAATAAAATTTATAGGGTGTTCCGATAGAGAGGTGTTATTCACAAATATGTGTTTATTTCTTGAGCTGTAGGAGGCACACAAAAAATATGTAAGCAGTAATTAAAACTTAGTTCGCTATATAAACAAGTCTAAAAAATAAACCTAAAAATTAAAGGGTGTTCCGATAGTAGTGTGATTTGCATGTATAAGGCCTAAGTTTTGAACCGTAATAGGTAGGCGCTTGAAATTTTCACTGAAAGTATATAACTGTGACCGCTATACTAGTAAATACTTAAACTTATAGGGTGTTCCGATAGAGAGGTGTTATTCACGAATATGTGCTTATTTCTTGAACTGTAGGAGGAATTCACTAAAAATCTGCAAGCACTAAATTAAAATTAGTTCGCTATATAAACAAGTCTGAAAAAAATAAACCTAAAAATTAAAGGGTGTTCCGATAGTGGAGTGATTTGCATGTATAAGGCCTAAGTTTTGAACCATAATAGGTAGACTCTTGAAAATTTTACCAAAGGTGTATAACTATGGCCGCTATAGCAAAAAATATTAAAGCTTATAGGGTGTTCCGATAGAGAGGTGTTATTTACGAATATGTGTTTATTTCTTACAAACAGTAATTAAAACTTAGTTCGCTTTATAAAGAAGTCTAAAAAAATAAACCTAAAAATTAAAGGGTGTTCCGATAGTGGTGTGCTTTGTATGTATAAGGCCTAAGTTTTGAACCATAATAGGTAGACTTTTGAAAATTTTACCAAAAGTGTATAACTGCGGCCACAATAGCAAAAAATACTAAAACGTAGGGTGTTCCAAAAGCGACGTGTTATTTACGTTTATGTCTTGTTTTTGAGCTGTAATAGGAAACCACTTACAATTTCCAGACTGTAATTAAAACTATGTTTGTTTTATAAACAAGTATACAAAATTGAACTTAAATATTAAAGGGTGTTCCAATGGTGACGTGATTTGCATGTATATATCCTAAGTTTTGAATGAATAGGTGGAATTTTGAAATTTTTACAGGAGGTGTATAACTATGTCCACTATAACAAATAATAAAAATTAAAGGGTTTTCCGTCAGTGACGTGATTTGCATGTATAAAGCCTTATTTCTTGAACCGTAAAAGGTAGACTCTTGAAATTTTGTACAGAAGATGTGTTGCCACGGCCGATATGACAATTACTAAAAATTAAAGGGTATTCCGACAGTGACATGTTTTTCACTTATAGTAACTTATTTTTTAATCGCAATAAGTAGATCTTTTGTATATTTATAGAAAGGAAGTTGCTATGGCCACTATAATGAATAATAAAATTAAAGGGTGTTCCGACAGTGACAAGATTTTATAAACCGTAATATAAAATCCGACAGTAACAAATACTCAAAATTGAAGTGTGTCCATGTAACGTGTTTTTCACGAATATTACCTTACTTTTTAACCGCAATAGGTAGGCTCCTGATATTTTAATAGAAAGTGTATTACCATGGCCGCTATAAAATCAATTACATATTAAAATTTAAAGGGTGTTCTAATTATGATGCAATTTTTGCGAATATTACTTTAATTTTAAAATTTAAGGGTGTCTCATAAGACATAAAGAAATAAACAACTGGAATTTTTAAATTATACTGAACATAGTACGGAACCCTACGTGTGTGAGTCTAACTCGCACTTGACTAATTTATTTAATATGGCATGAAGAAGCGATCCCCACCAAGAAGTTTCTCGCCGTGGAAAATTATGTTCTTGGTACCGTTTTGAGCAAAATTACCTATACTCAGAAGGAGCAGTGCGAAATTGGAAGTAAACTGCGAAATTTTGCTAGTAGGCTTATCCAAAAGTGGAAGGCCTGTGGCAGAAGTAAGGTGTTTTTCGAAAAAATTAACCAAGAATGGCTAGATACACCATTGGTATTATTGGGAAAAAAAGCAAATGAAAATATTGGACGACCGGAAAAAGAGCTTTCTGAGTGCTGCAAAAAAACGCAAGTCAAAAAGAAATATTAGTTTCGATAAGGAAGTTAAAAGCTTGCTTATAATGCATCATTTTGAAGATGATTTCTCTGAATCTGATACTGAAGAATCTGATTAATATTTCTTTTATAATATGGTTTCTCTTTGAGTTGACAACTTTTTTTTTATATATGAATATATGGTGGAAAATCTTTATTGAATTAAAAACAAAATAAAAAATTAAAAAAAAATTAAAAATAAAAAAAAAATTTAATTTTTTTTCCAAAAATTGTTTCATTTTTTTCTGAATTGAAGATACCTTCTTTACTTTGGAAGCTATGAATAAAATGCCGCTAGCGAAGCCAGCGTGTGTTTGAAAGACACTCATCACTGCTTAGTTAAATAGCAAATGAGTGTCTTTAAACACACTCATACAGACTTCTATTTACAAAATTAAAGGTCATTCTATCTTTTTCAGGTACAATTTGCGCCCGATTAGGATCTGAATTCCCGCGTAAAAGTTTGGCTAATTTTGACGGACTTGAAAAGGAAATGGTTTAGGGTATCTGTGTTTTTTTTTTACCTATAATATATGAATGCAATAACTTATAATTTATTAAAAAAATTTATTTAAAAAATTTCCTAAGTTGTCAAAAATCTTATTTTTTTAGCGCTCAAAGTCAAAAAGACAATAGCCAAAATACTATTTTTATTAAAAAAAAATATATATTTGCTTTTAGTCCGTTTTATAAACCTTTAACTAACTGCGAAAATATTTACATTATACGCATTACCTACTGAGCTATTTGAAGGCATTGCAAGGAAGGTTGGCAACATTGGTGCGTAAAATAATTATTAAGTTGTCAATCTATACATACATATAATAAAACTGTAACAGGACCATTTCTATACATATATTTTTTGAAAATTTTGTT
Organism: Phasia obesa; assembly: GCA_949628195.1. NCBI lineage: Eukaryota > Metazoa > Arthropoda > Insecta > Diptera > Tachinidae > Phasia > Phasia obesa. The sequence continues at coordinate 151,657,490 of OX451216.1, forward strand.
GCTGGTGCTGGTAGCAATTTTTCACTTTGTACGTCAGGTGCCACGCCCACTGTTCTAATCCAGCCAGTCTTATTCTTTACTATTAAAATTAATATGAGAGTTACTTGTATATACTTTCAAAATTCTATCTGTTATAGTTCTCTTTGTTCCGGATAATAATTGTTTACTTTGTGTGGTAGCTATCACGCCCACTGTTTCAATCCATTTAGTTTTTTGCTTAACTATACACATTAATGAGGTAGTCATGAGGGTAGTCATGCAAAATTACAACATTCTTCCTGTAGCACTTCCCAGGTACAGGATAGCGACCGTGGTACCGCTATTCCAATCCAGTCTGTTTTTTTCGTATTAATATGGGCGTTAGTTATGCAAAATTTCAAAACTTTAGCTATTACAGTTCCTTAAAGTACACGACACTATTTTATCACTTTGAATGGGAGTTACCACACCAGCTGGCCCAATTTAGAACGTTTTGTTTTTTACTAGACTGTCCATATTAATATGGGGCTTAGTTGTGCACAATTTCAAGATTTGAATGAAAAGAGTTCTCTAGTTAGACGATAATAATTGTTCACTTGATATGGGAGGTACCATGCCCATTATTTTAATCCGGCCAGTTTTTTGATACTCTATGCACCTTAATAAAAGAGAGTTTCTTGCACACAAAATTGGTGATTATTCCAGTACCGTTCGCAAGTAACACGATAATAAATATTTATTTTTTAGGGAAAGTGCCACGCCCACTTGAAATATCAAATAAATATATTTATAGCATATTTTTCCCACCCAGTATGTAGTAACAAACTATACAAATTTTACAAAGATCGGTATCACTTATAGCTGTCCGACAAACAAACATACCAACATATTTTGAACATATTTTGTGCTTTATATAGATTATTTGTTACATTCACAATCTGTCGTAAGCGTGCTGTCTTAAGATTTTACAATAGTAGTACATTTCATACTTACCAAAAATTTTTATTATTTTTTATATACTTTTATTATTATTTTTTTTTCTTTTTTTAATTTTAATTTTTAAAAGTTTTACTTACAACAACTTTTTTACAACTGTCCTGTTTGTACAAGTATATCGTACAATCTTCAATAGGCTGTTAATTGAGCAATTGCATTACATTCTGCTAGTGTCTAAAAATTAAATTTTGCCATTATTTCTTTAAAATTAATCACCTAATTTGTAATTAATATTTTTTTTAACTTAAGCCTGGTACTCTGTTCAGTTTTTCATGGGGAATGCTGTCAAACTATATACATAAAAAATTCGTGTGAAAAAGTCATGAACAAATGTTGCAGAAGGAGTACTCTGTTTTAACTGTGGAAAAACATTGAAATGTTTCTGGCAACATTTTATCAAAGCTGTGAAACAAAGCAAATCGCGAGATAGACACCACATTTTAAATGTCAAATTTTCCTTGTGAAATAATAAATGTTGCTCAACATTTTTCACAAATTCGAACAGAGTACTAGGCTTTACTGTGGAAAAACATTGGAAATGTTTCTGTCAACATTTTATCAAAGCTTGAAAATAAAGCAAATGGGCATTATTTCATGTGGACTTTTTTGTAAAATTTTTGGTGGAAAATTCATCTAAATCGCCAGATAGACACAACATTTTAAATGTCAAATTTTCCATATGAAATAATTAATGTTGCTAAACACTTTCACAAATTCGAACATAGTAAAAGACTTTAGAGAGAATAAAATGAACTTAAACCAGACTTTAAAAATTCATTTTTGTATGTATTTGTTGCTATTTAGATATTTTTAATTTTTTAAATTTATAGCCGAAAAAAAAAATTCACATTGATTGATAGCAACCTTTTAAGAAACGCTATACCAGGTGTAATATTAACAACTTTTTAGGAGATTTGTAAAAATTGTAAAGATATACCATAAAACGATCGATACAATAATACAAAGAGCTTGTGAATCGCCCAATTTTTAAAAATATTAATATCTGATTAACCACAACTATCTCTTGCGAGCTTAGCATCTATCAACATGCTACAAATAAAATGTAAGATCGTACTTAAGGTAGCTTTTTATATCGATGAAATACATACCTTTTAAACTGTTTTTGTATTAAAGAAAAATATCGTTTTATTACTTTCACTTTTGTTAGATAAATATTGGTATCCTGTCAACACCTCGCTCGTAAAAACTTTTTTATGTTTATATTATATGCATTTTAAAAGTAACCGCCATAGTTTTAAGCAATGCAAGGAAAAGAAAGCGAAAATGATAATAAAACCAGAGAGAGGTAGAAAAAAAAGACAAAGAAAGGTCATATAATTTTTATGCCTTCACACTGTCGTTAAAGTGTCTTGTAATCTCTCTTTCTCTTTCATTAACTATTTGTTTCGCATATACAATTTTATGACCGGTAAAATTACCACAGTCTTAGGAAAGGTGTCTTTTAGGGCTACTGTATTTGGCTTTGTTTAAGACCACAAGTCGGTTATTAAATTTTATGATCTTCGTTTTATTTATGTATATATACATAGTTAAGTATGAAATTGTTGATTTTGTTTCAAAGCCAGGTGAGATAATTAAAAATTTTAAACTGCTAAAACACCTTTTAGGCGAACTAAAAAAATGCTATAAAATAATATATATGATACACGGTTTATAATCTGCTCATGCCGCTGTAAATTTAGAAGTATTGAATTTTTAAACTTTTTTCTAAATAATAGAATCTCATTAAAAAAATCGTACCAACACTTGACTTAAAATCTTATTACTTACATATTTTCTTTAAATAATTTCCAGCCTCCGTTTTATCTTAACATCATAAATAATACTCTCCTTAAAGCAATTCTCATTTACTAAAAAGACACTTAAGCAAGTTTTTATTTCGTTAGCTTTGTAACTTAACTTTTTTGTATGCCTTAGTTTCCTTTTGCTTCTCCAACATTTTCTCACTTTTTTTGTTTCTTTAAAACAAAACGTTTTCGGAAATGACAGCTGTCAAATTAAGTAAATTTTATGCTCTTCTAAATCTTCAACTCATTAATCAGCATTTAATCCTCAACCCAATCAAAATTAAATGACATGTGTCAAACTCTCTTCGTAACTGTGAAAGCTGAAAAATAATTAATCTTCGCATTTTCAGCGATGCAAATGTGTTGAAAAATTAAAAAAAAAAGAAAAAATGTGTCAGAAATGGACAAGTTTAAATTGTCAGTAATTGAGCTTAGAAATTCGTTTAAAGAAATTAAGATTTTAATTCTTTTCTTAATTTTTTATTTAAAAAATCAGCATAGAATAATGTAAAGTTCGTAAAACAAGATTCTAATTTAAAACGTACTCGATACTGGCTGATCGCAACGATTTATAAACTTTTCTAAATCAAAAATTTATAATATGTAAACCATAAAATAATCTTAATTAAACATTAAACTAATAACTTGCCAAACGCTACCAAATTTATTTTAAATAAACTTTGCTAAAAATGGAGCGTCTTCTGTCTATAAGAAGAATCCATAAATCCTGTTGGCGCTTAAAAATATTTATATCAGAAAAATATAAAGATTTTAATTGTAATATGTTTTATCACTGTAAGCTTTTAAAAGTTACATAAAAGCTTCTAAACGTGCTTTGAAATTTAGAAAAGTTAAATCTCAAAAGCTTTCTTATCGAATACATTATTTGTTTTGTGGTTTTAAAAGCTTTTAATACACATTAAAAACTAAAAAGTGCTAAAACAGTGTTTAATACAGTTATCCCCCTTATAACACGGTGGATTGGTTTCACGTTAAAGGAAAGCGCGTTATAAAAGTATTCTTTTGGACACAAATTTGGACTTTGGACACAAATTTAATAAAATAATTAAATTTTATACAAATTACTTATCATTCTAGGTTTTATAGTACAGAAATATATTGTGAAAATCCCCGAGTTATATGAACGAATACCCGCATTGTAATAGGGAATAAAATCGCTTAATATAAAAATGCGTTGTACGAGTACCATGTTATAAGGGGGTTTACTGTATATTGATTTTATATGAATTTGAATCCTTTACAGGGCTATTCTGGGTGTTAACTTTTAGTAAAAAAAGCTGTTTTTTTTCAATACTAATGTTCTGGCTGTTTACTAAAAACTCTTTTCTTTTCAATTTTATAAAATGACATTTCAGTTTGGTCACTTGCCACTTGACTTTCAATTGTAACAGTAAGCTTTTTCATTATAATAACTGGGCAGAGCTTTCTCCATCTTAATTTACTAATAGAGTAATAATTTAAAAACGATTAACAAACGCTTAAAAATGTTTCTAATTTATAAATAGGTGTTAAGTAAATAAATATAATAGTCCAGTTAATGTTTATTTTTGCATTCCAGGTAAAATATTCTTCCAATTTTTTTTTTTATGTTCATTTGTTATTTACTATATCTTCAATTTTTACTCTTTTAATCGCTTTGTTGATCACGTTCATCTTCAGAATGATCTTAATAACTCATTTTTATGGTGTAATTTCAACTTGATGGAGCTGAATTTAAAAAAAAAATGTAAAGGCATGCGTTTTTTCCAGAAATAATTACCTTTCCGCAAACTATTCTTTGAGAGGCCATCAACTGGAGTTGGTTGATTCATTTATTGATCTTGGAATATTGCTAGATCCCAAATTAAACTTCGTTTCTCATATTACTATGGCTGTTAACAAAACTAGAAGTACTCTTGCCTTCATAAAACGTTTCTGATCCATACATTACGAAGCAACTCTACATGTCTCTAGTTCGACCTATTTTAGAATATAAATCAGTTATATGGGATCCTTATTATAACATTCACAATGCTCGTATTAAATCTGTGCAAAAGCAATTCTTATTGTTCTGTTTACGTGGTTTTCATTGGAATTACACTACAAATGTCCCTTCTTATTCAAGTTTATTAGCATTAATAAAACTGCCTACTTTTAAAAGTCCTCGTACAATGTTAAATATTTCTTTCATGATGAACCTTATCAATGGTAATATTAGCTGTGATTTCCTATTAACTTCTGTTAACTTTTCCTTGTCGTAATACACGTCATTATTATCCTATTTTTATTAAATTGTGTAGAGCTAATTCTGTGGCAATAAGGAATAAGTGCTTAAGTCGACTTAAGCAAAATTTTAGTTACGGGCACCTTTGCAATCTCCGTAATTGAAAGTACCCATGTGCAAATTTTCAATTATTTTGTACCATTTTTCAGGAAGTTATAGCGAAATTACTTGCTGCTTATCTTTTTTCAATGTCTAATCGCATTTGGAAAAAAGCTTAAGAAACTACTAAGTTATTTTTTAAAGCATAAAAACTTCTTTCACAACTTATTTATTGCAACGCTTGCGTACTTTTGATAGATATAAGCTTTTTTTCCAAAACATACGTTTGACTCTCTTATGAAAGTTTTAAGATAAGCTATTTAAAAAATAAATTAATTTTAAAGTTTAAAATTGTTCTCCTACAAAACTTAAAAATCAAACTTAAGCACTTTTTCCCTATTGCCACAGAATTATTCTTTTGCTGACCCTTTTACGAGGTTATGTCGTACATATAATTGTTTGTTTCAATTTGTCGATTTTTTCTTTCTTTTCTTTATTAACCGACTTCAAAATAATTCTTGCAAAAAAAACCGACTTCAAAACAGACAAACTTAAAATCATGTTTCTTTAAGACGGTAATTATACAATGATTATATTATATTCGAGGAAGATTGTAGCGGGATTTTTTAAATGTCATTGCACAAACTGTCAATTCAGATAAAAAAAAACTAATTTTCGAATTCAATAATCTAAAACAAATATCAGTCGATTATCTACCTGGGGAGCAGTACTTCCGGAGTATATAGGGGCACAAGACCCCAGGGTTCTGTGCTTTTTCAGGTCAAACCAATGCCAAACGACTGTCTGTATACAGCGGATAAAAAGTTTGGCTATATACATAAAGTTACACTAACTATTACGACACCCTGTAATTTCCAAGTTCAAATTTTATACTTGTTATAGCGGTCGTAGCAATACAGGTTCATTGTAAATTTCAACCGTCTGTCTGTAACGGCTTAAAAGTTTGGTCATATATATCACTTTAACATTAACTATTGCGACACCCTGTAATTTATAATTTTAAATATTTATACTTATTTGAACACACATAGTAATGGATATTCTGTCTAATTGTTAAGTGTTTGTCAATAACTATTTAAAAGATATGGTCATATATATCAAATGACGTCACCTATTGGGACACCCTTTAAATTCAAATTTTAATATAAATACTTGTTAAAGAGAACTTTGTCATACAGATTCTTTGTAAAATTTAACTTTGTGTCCATATACATCAAATTACATCAACTATTGGGACACCCTTTAATTTCCAATTTTAAATATTTATACTTGTTGTTATACCAGACATAGTAGTGAACACTCTGTCTATTTTTCAAAAGTTTGTCTATAACGGTTCCAAAGATGAGGACATAATGGTCAAATTACATCAATAATTGGGACACCCTTTAATTTATCCAAATTTTATACTTGTTGTAATAGCGGACTAAGCAATATAGGTTCTTTGTACATTTCAACTGTCTATCTATAACAGTTGAAAAGTTTGGCCATATATATCACTTTTACATTAACTATTGGGACACCCTTTAATTTCCAAATTCATATTTTACACTTGTTATTTTAGCGGACTTAGCAATACAAGTTCTTTGTAAATTTCAACTGTCTGTCTATAACGGTTCAAAAGTTTGGCCATATATATATCAAAATAAACCAAGTAATGGGACACCCTTTAATTTTTAATTTTAAATATTTATACTTATTATAACAGACATAGTAACGAACATTCTGTGCAACTTTCAAGTGTTTGTCTATAACGGTTCAAAAGATAGGACCATAAAGGTGAAATTACGTCACCTATGGGGTCACCCTTTAATTTTTAATTTTATTTTTTAATTACTTTTTGTTATTGGGAGCTATAGTGATACGCACTTTTTTCTAATTTTAAATGGGTGACCTACAAATTTGATAATACACCTAAAAAACGTGTATGTTGTATGGGGACACCCTTTAATTTTTAAACTGTTTTTAAAATGGGACCAATCTGTAGCCATAACCTTTCTAATGGCGCAAAAATTTTTAAAATCGGTTCAGAAATGACCGAGTTCTGAAGGCACAAACATAAAAAAAAAGCAACATTCAGACGAATTGATAACCTCCTTCTTTTTTTGAAGTCGGTTAAAAAGGAGGTTATCAATTCGTCTGAATGTTGCTTTTTTTATGTTTGTGCTCGCAGAACTCAGTCATTTCTGAACCGATTTTAAAATTTTTTTTCTTTATTAGAAAGGAAATGCTTACAGATTGGTCCCATTTTAAAAGAAGTTCAGAATTTTGAAAATTAAAGGGTGTCCCCATACAACATACGTGTTTTTTACGTGTATTATGAACCGTAAAGGGCACCCTTTTAAAATTTTAAAAAACTGCTTATTACAAAGAATCTGTCTTTTAAAATAAGTGTTTAATTGTTTAATTTAAAATTGCAGATTAAAGGGTGTCCCCTAGGTGATATTGTTTAAGCTATATGGCCATATCTTTTGAACCGTTACTTTTTATTACTGTGTCAGTAATAATAAGTGTCAAAAAAATAAAGGGTGTCCTCATATCTGACGTACTTTGTCGTATATGGCTTTATCTGCTTAACCGTTATGGATAGACATTTGAATGTACAGAACGTATATTACTATGTCCGTTAGTTTAGAATTGATACACATATAATTGTTTTGTAGTCGGTTTTTTTTTTTTTTGCAAGAATTATCTTTAAATATAAATGTAATAAAGCATAAAATTATCGTATTTCTTAATTCATAACTAACTCATTCATTCAAATAATTTTAAGAATTATTGTTACTAGTCTGTAAGGATTATATTCTATTGAATAAAATAAAAATAAATAAAAATTGTATTTTAACCAACAATAATTACTCATATCTGAAGTCTAAAATAAAAAATATACTTTTAAGTCCAGCCATTGCTAGACAAAAATATTGTTTGTTTCACAGCACCAACTGTGAAACAAACATTCTTTAGAATGATATACGAAACACATTCACATTTTAAAATATTTTTGATTTATTAGAATAAATTTTATAGCTGGAAATATGAACATTTCTTTAGAAACCTGAAAGCTTTTTGTAAGCTTTTGTTATGCTTTAAACAATTTATATTATTTGCTTTTTTAGCTTTTAGCACTTACAGCTTAAAGATATTTCGAACGTTTTGCTATAAAAATTTAGAAAAAAAAAACAACAAATTAAAAGCTTTCGAAAGAAACACAAATTCTTTTTAAGTAACTTACATATGATCCTTATGGTATAATTGCTTTTAAGCTTAAACGAGTTTTTAGTTGATTTTGTAAAGCTTTTGTGAATCGTAAAGGTTTCATTTGTTTTACCGTTTTTTTTTTCATTTCTTTTTAAGCTTTTGAAATTTTTAGTAAAACCTTTTTACATATTTTAAGAACACCAGAAAGAGCTATAAAGAGCTTTTGCTGCAGCATTTTTTGGAAAGCTTTTAATATTTGCAGTGTAAAGTTTAAAAATATTATTCGACTAAAATAACTAAAAAAAAAGCTTTTTATACTTAGCAAGGTTTACTTTTATATGTGATTAATTTTATAAATGATCGTTTTAAAGCGGAAATTATAATAGCTTGGGGAGTTAGCAACGTGCTTAAATGCTTGTAAATTGCAAACTTTTACTATATTATTTATTTTAAACCTTTAGAACTTTTTTTTTAAATAGCAGTAACACTCAGGCAATTAATGCCGATATTAACCGTAATACTTCCTTTGGAAAGGGATAGGAGTAGATAAGACAGATGGTTAGTAAGATAGTAAAGCTTCAATTAATGTTTAAAAATAATTTTTATTAAAAAAACCGCATGTTATGAGCTTTTCACGGCTTTTTGCATAACTTTTTAAAAAGCCTTCAAGTTTTTTTTTATTAAATTAAAAATAGCAATTAAATAAATTCATTCATAAAAAGGATCCATCCTTAGTGTTATAGTTAGTGTGATAGTAAAGCTTTACTTAATGTTTAAAAATATTTAAAAATAATTTTATTAAAACAAAGCCCACGTAATGAGCTTTTCAGAGCTTTTTGCATAACTTTTTCAAAAGCCTTCAAATTCCATCCATCCTTAGTGTTATAGTTGGTGTGATAGTAAAGCTTTACTTAATGTTTAAAAATATTTAAAAATAATATTATTAAAAAAAGCCCACGTTATGAGCTTTTCAGAGCTTTTTGCATAACTTTTTCAAAAGCCTTATAGCTTTTTTTTGTATTAAATTAAAAATAGCAATTAAAAAAATTTGTTCATAAAAAGGTTCCATCCTTAACATTAAAAAATAAAAAAAAGCTTTTTTTTCAAATATTTTTTTAGCTAATCCTCACAGAGTGTTTTTACTTCAAACTGGTTTTTGTTCGTTTTCCCATACAAATTTAACAGCTTTTAAAATGTTTTAGCAAAAAATAAGGCGTTTTCAAAGACCCCCCTCTTGCTAGTAAGCAGAAAAACCATAACAAATTAGTATATAATGGAGTAGTAAAAATAAGTAAAATTAGAGCAGTTTTTAGACAAACAAAACTTGTTTTTCTTTCGGAAAGAAATAAGACTAATAAATGTGATATCAATTTCATATAAGACCACCACTTAAACATTGTTTTGTATTGTTTTTTTTTTTCTTTTATTTAAAAAAAAAAAAATAAAACACATTTTACTCACTCCTTAAAGCAGCTAAAGAAAAGAGGATACCACAGCCAGCGAAATAAAGGATGAACTAATGGTTGCATGCTTTTCAAAAAAGGGTTGAAAACTTGCAAACTGACCATTATATGAAAAAAAACAAATTTGTTTTAGAAAAAAAGACACGTGAAAATTACTGTATTAAGCGTCGTTAAAACATCGTAAAGAATATGTTTGGGAGTTATGTTTGAATTTATTGGAAACAGGGGTCAGATTTTCTTTTAACAGAAAAGCATTGATATGGTTAATTTTGATTTTAGTTATGTTTTCTTTACTGCGTTTTAATAAAATGACAAGCAACAAGTTTAACTGGTTGTTTTGTTTAAAATGGAACACAAAAAAAACTTAATTTCAATTTAAATACTATAAAACATTTAAAAGCATAAGAAATCATTTGCAGAATCTAAGACAAAACTAACAGCAGCCCTAAAGTGGGCTTTGAATTTAAAGCATAATGTGAGTAAGAGAGAGAGAGATAGAAAGGCAGAGATCTTGTACAGTTCATTTAACTCTTTTAATTTGCCGGATGTTTACAAGAGGTTTTAGATTTTAGTATGTTAGTTTGCCACGCCTTTTTTATTTATATTAAACTACTTGGAAGCAATACTAAAATTAAAGACAAAAGATTTGATTATCTATGATATTTTGAATATTATTTAAAGAATTAGGGTGCTCCGGTAGGATGGTATAAAGTGTGCTAGTCTATCAGACTCAGGTTGTTTCATTACAATAATTAATAGAATATAATTAGTAATTGTATTGTAACATTTAATATAAATCTGTACATATAATAAAATAGTAACTCATTTCCAGTCTGTCTATCTGTCCTTCTTTCTTTGTGTTCGCATCACGCAAAAACTACTAAATGAATTTTAACAAAATTTTGTGAGGAGGTACCTTAGTATCCGGATTCCAATATAGGATACTTTTTTCCCCAAAAATATCTCATATCCAAGAGAAAGTGGAGAAAAAGCAGTAAGAATGCAGTAAGCAGTAAGTAAGAATGTGACCCTTTATATAAATATAAAGTTAATGCATAAACCATAACACTAACCGGATATGTATACTTTATTGCGGCAAATGGCGCTATGCAGCACAGTTTAAGGCGGAACTAGAAAAGTAAGGGTCTTTGGTGGTGTGAATTGCTTTCAAAGCAAAATCGAATAAAATATTCCAAGGGTGCTCACGAAGTGGCGGACACAGCTAGTAATAAAATATTTAAAGAATTTTTTATTCAAACTCTCTATTAGAGTTCCTCGATAGGCTGATTGATAGAGCGCTAGTCTATCAGTAAGGGGTTGCGGATTCGATTCCTACCAAATACTCTGGTTGTTTTCTGCAAACAATTCTGAAAAGGTTCTCAGTTGGTGTTGTCTTTATAAAAAACACACATACTTTCCTTAGAACTTAGTAGCGGATTAAAAAAAATAAAAAAAATTACATCAAATACTCTTAATTGATTGAAAAAAAGACTATCTAAAATTGGTTACGTGACTTTAAATGTGGCCATTCATTGACAAAAGATATATCCCGTTCAGTGGAATCCCATTCCATTTTGCACGAAAAATTAGTTTGTGATCGGAGGATATATGTATGTTGCTTAAGGGCGTTTCACACTATAATGCATGTATTAATACTTTTCAATAAAATGCAACCCTGATCTAATCGCTGGTTGTAATTTTTCAACAAACAATAACAACTCATCATGTCAGGGTTTTATTTTCCCTAAAAGTATTAATACTTGTATTACAGTGTGAAACGACCTTTAGATCTTTTTGTGTCACCACTTTTAATTATGAAACAGAATACCTCCCTCCACAAAGAAAGCAAATATTATTAGTTTTTTTTTATATATTCTTTTTAAGAACTAATGATCCCTACAGCACACTAAACAGTGACGTAGTGGCACTTGGGGAATTTCTTATGGATTTTCTTCAAACACTAAGCGGCCATTTTGTTTATTTTCATAGATCTAAACTTGAGTTTCATCTCTAAACAGAATATTACGATAAACCCATTCCGAAGGAAAGGTGCTCTATTAATAGTTCAACTTATACCTCCTCGTGGTGACAGTAGGTAACAGGCATCTAGTTAGATCTTGTATCTGCTGAGAGGCAGAGTAATTTAGGTGGAGCCAACTCTGGATATCTGTCAACCTGCAGTTTTTTTTTCTTTCTTTTTTTAATATCTACTTACCTACGCATATAGTGCTTTTTATGGGTGGATATCTCTTCTCCATTATTTCGAATCTTATAATTCTAATTTTTGATAAAATAAAACAGGACCGTCAGTATCCGACATCGATAGAAAAGAATGCCTCGTAAGAGATGAGAAGGTTAGTCTATGTAGGAACTTCATTTATTTGTTGACTGCTAGAGATGGACACGCCTACCTACAATTAGAAAAATAATTAAACTTTAATTTAAAGCTAATTAAAACCTTTAATTGTTGCAAAAAAATTGTTCTATGTGAGACGGTCGCGCACTTATTGTGTGAATGTTTGATGACATCTCGTGTAATGCTAGCAATTACAAGAGATTCAGTGATGAGGAGGAAGAACTTCGGTAGTCTGTGAACTCTACAGTTGGGAATAAAGGCTAGTGTTAGCACAAGAGTCAACGAAAGTATGGTAGTTGTAAATCATCGGAGATCAAAGGAGGTAAATGTCCAGCACTGGCTAGCATAAGGTGTTAAAGCGCTGTCAATCATATGTTGAATGAGGATGCCTTAGGGTATTTAAGCCCTAGAAAAATGCTAGCTTGTAATTACAAGAGAATCTGTGATGAAAAAGAACGTCGGCAGTCTGCCATCTCTACAGTCGAAATAAAGGCTAGTGTTAGCACAAGACTCAACGAAAGTAAGGTAGTAGATCATTGAGTAGCGAAGGGGTTCATAAAGGCAGCAATAAAATTAGTAGTGTGCATCGATACACCCCCTACATTAATAATTAAGCGCCTGTTTAGTCGTTGTTTGGCTAGCAAAATGTGCACAAATAATAATTGTGATAGAGTTACCAAATCTGACAGCCGTCTGACAGCTTTATCTCTGTCGGAAAATGGATTCATTTAAGTATATACTACCTGTACCCGCCACTACGTGGGCATCCTGACAATATTTTGTTCGATTTTGCTTTGAAAGTGATTCACACTAAATTTTAAGACTCTTACTTTAGAGTGCTTCGGTTATGGTTTATGTGTTATCTTTATATCGAGGTTCCCATCTCTGGACAAAATTTTTTAAATTATATAAAATTATTTTAGGGTTCTATAGTGTTAAAAACATCCCGCTGACAAAAATTAAAGGTGCTGCCTGCTTTGCAGTACCTTTTAACCGGTCAAATTGCGTACTTTCATTACTTTTTCTCTCTATTTTCTCTTGGAAATGAGATATTTTTTGCGGAGAAAAACGTATCCTATATTTGAACCGAAATAATTTTCAAAAAATATTTTATGTACAGAAATGGTGCTGTTACTGATTTATTATATCACAGTGCAACACGGAAAAAAATAACCATATACGGACACCACTAGGTGATAAAAGACCAAAAAAGAAAGACCCCTGTCTCCAAGTTTTGCCCAAAGTCCTCCAGGTTTTTTTTTATGGGCCCTCAAAGATGTGGGGCCTCGATGTCATTATTGCAAAAAATTATCATTTCCTCAAGCTCATATTTTGCAAACCGTTTGAAATTTTGATATACTCTCTGAGGCAAAGTTGTAGCTCTTGCCATAAAGAACAAAAGTTGTGAACATATAAAATCAAAAAAACTTCATCACGGCAAAAGTGAAAAATTTCCCGAAAATTTTTTACCTACCTAAGCGCTACCTAAACGGTGTTAGGAAGTTCATATGTTCTAGAAAGTTGTTTATTGAGATCTTAGGTTCATTTTTGTAGTTGATTGTTTCCTTGATTTTTAACGGTTTGCTACCTATGGACCTGAACAGGAAAAAAAAAGGGGGGAAAAAATTAATTTTTTAAAGTTTTGTGCGATTTTGACCTTGAAGATGAAGTTTTTTTGATTTTATATGTTCACAATTTTTCTTTATGACAAGAGCTACAACTTTGCCTCAGAGAGTAAAATTCCAAAAGGTTTGCAAAATATGAGCTTGAGTAAATGATAATTTTTTTGCAAAAATGACATCGATGAGGGCCCATAAAAAAAACCTGGAGGACTTTGAGCAAAACTGGGAGACAGGGGTCTTTTTTGTTGGTCTTTTATGACGTAGTGGTGTCCGTATATGGGTATTTTGCCATGACTTAAAAAATTACACAGTGTGCCTCCAAACTGCTAGACTAGCACACTAACTCCTAGCCTACCGGGGCAGCCAAGAAATCTTTAAAAAAAAGCAACCCTCATTAATCTTTGGCCCATCAACTTTAAATAAATTTTAAATATTTGTCAAAATTAAGCCTAATAAAGAGCCTTACATTAATCAAAATAATCTCTACTTGTTTTTTGTTAAGAGCACAAACATTTTTTTAAACAACTTTTTATTATTTTTTTTTTTTTCTATAATTTATGTAAAATTTTCTTTACAAATGAGGTGTAAAGAATAGTTTAAATTATGGATTAAAACACCTTTTTAAGCTAAAAGTTCCTAAACGTTGGAAGACTTTCCTAACATTTTAATCTTCTTTTTATTTTCTTGAACTTTCTTTTCAATAAAATAGATTGTGGTTGTTGGATGATCATTAATTTTAAGTTAACAGGGTGTTTTGTTATGTCCAGGTTTTTAGCTCATTGAGTGTGCAAACAAGGTTTTCTGTTCGTTCGTTCGTTCGTTCGATCATTCGTTCCTTCGTTCTTTACTTCCGCCAACTTGTGTTTATATATTTTCTTGTTCTTAAAAGAAAATTAATTAGTTGTAAGAAAACGAGGGTTAAATGGATTTTTTTAAATGCATGTTTCTCCTATTTTTTTTTTTTTTTTTTTTCAAAGCAATAATTAAACACAATACCTTTGTTGGTTAAACTTTGTCACATTTATTTTAATTTATTTACTTAAAGGGAAAACCCGATCAAATCGAAACTGGTTTATTGGAAAACATCAAGAAGAACACCGAAAAACAGCCATTGAGCCATTAAGAAAATCTCAAAACATATTAACATATTCGTTGCCTCAACAGTGAAAAAAAGGGGTCAATCGAATCAAAATATTCGTTGAGTGTAACAATGTGATAAAAATGTAAAGAAAGTTCATTTAAATGTTAATGGGATAGAAAACAAAAAATAAAACAAATATGTTTGTTTAAATAAGTCTTCTTTAAATACCCGGTATTTGTAATAACATTATCTCTGTCTCTTTCTCTCTTATTGTGACAGTTTTAATGAATTGCCTTTGACATCGTTTATTAGATAATATTGCTCTGGTTTGCTGTTGTATAAATTTATGATTAAAATGAGTTTTATTTTAATTATATCCTGTTCTTAAATTGTTGTGCTTTGATAATATACAACATACATTCAACTTAATGCGTTTCATTGTTTTTTTTTTATATTGTAAATTTTGCTTTTTTAATTAGCCCAACGAACATTTAATCAAATCTAATAAAATTGTACCCTAATCTTTTGTAGTTAAAGAACTTTGTAACCCTTGAAAAAACAAAACAAAAAGTTTTGAGGTCGCCAAAACCCCAGCCTTATTTTAAGTTTTATTGTTATATGATAAACTAAATGCCCGCGACGTTGTTAGCATTTAAAATTGTCTGTTGTTTCAAAAGTAATCCACACCAAATTTTAAGAGTTTTACTTTTATAGTGCTGTAGATATGATTTTTATATTTGTTTATATAGAGGTACTCGTCTCTGGATAATAACTCAGGATGTTGCATCTAGTGGTGCTGGCAATTTCTAATACCTTCGATTGCTCGATACTACTCAATGCTTTTCAATTGGGTACTCAATAGTACTCAATACTTCCATTTACATAATAGCTACGGAATTTTATCACCGTTATCGTCAAATATTCTATGGAATTTATTTCTAAAAATACTTTCCTTAAAGTATCAATTAACTACTTTTGAAAATTGAGTACTTAAAAAATAATCAAATACTCGTTACTCAGTACCCGCAACTCAATACAGTTGCAAAATAGGTTTTTTATAAAATTCTATTCTTGTACAGTAAGTAACATCTCAAACTTCCCGTTTACAAAAATAAAAGGTGCTGCCAAGACTTTTAAAAAATTGTAGTTTGGGGTTTTATCTCTATTTTATGTAAATCCATCTAGTGGTTCTTATAACCTTCACCATAGGTGGAAAGATTGTCATTCCGTGTAATTTCTACTTATTAATTTCTACAATATTCATTTCCGACCTCATAAAGTACATATATATTTTCTGGATCCTTATACATAGAGAAGTTGATTAAACGATGTCCGTCTGTCTGTCTGTGTTAGGATTGAAATCAACTATGCCAAGGCACCAAAAGAGATACCGAAAATTTAAGCCAACCAATATGTCAGGCACAGTTTCGAAAATTTTTCTAATGCAATTCAGCAACATCAGAACATTTCGTTCGAAGCTGCGGGCAAAAAACCTCGCCCCTCCTACATTTTTTCACGTTGTTTTTGTTTTTTCGGTTGTAATGATTCTCTTTTGCTTTTTTTTTTTTTTTTTTTGTTAAAAAAATATTAGACCGCGACCACTAGATCGCATGGAGTGCATACATATCTCGGGAGATCAATAATCGCCTGCGAAGGGCAATTTTTGTTTGTTTTTAGGGTGGTAGGATTTTTCTGCTTTAATTTGTATTAAAGGCCTTTATAGATAGCAATACACATAGAGAATAGATCCACATGGTGTCCACTGGGAACCAGGAGCAGTCAATAGGCACAGTCTTAGTCTTACCATTCTAACACAATATAGATTGCAGGAAATTCATAACTTATAAAAAAAATTTTCTGTAAAATTTTTACTAAAAACTTTCGATAAAATTTTTACTAAAAATTTTCGATAAAATTTTTACTATAATAAATAAGTTTCGATAAAAATTTAAAAAAAATTTCGATAAAATTTTTACAAAAACCTTTCGATAAAATTTTTACTAAAAATTTTCGATAAAATTTTTACAAAAAAAATCGATATAATTTTTACCAAAATATTCATTAAAAATATTACCATAAAATATTTACATAAAAATTCAATAAATTTAAAAAAAAACATGGATGAAATAAAAAAATTCGATAAAATTAAAAAAAACGATAATATTTTTACCAAAAATTTTCGATAAAATTTTTACAAAAAACTTTCGATAAAATTTTTACTAAAAATTTTCGATAAAATTTTTACAAAAAAAATTCGATAAAATTTTTACAAAAAAATTTTCGTTAAAATTTAAAAAAAAAACGATATAATTTCTACAAAAAAATAATAATATAAATATTCGATAAAACTTTAAAAAAAAATATCGATATAATTTTTACAAGAAAACTCGATAAAATTTTAACAAAAAATTTCGATAAAAATTATACAAAAAAATTTTGATAAAATTTTTACAAAAAAATTCCGATAAAATTTTTACAAAAAAATTTCGATATAATTTAAAAAAAAAAATCGATAAAATTTTTACAAAAAAAATTTCGATAAAATTTTTACAAAAAAAATTTCGATAAAATTTTTACAAAAAAAAATTTCGATAAAATTTTTACCAAAAACTTTCGATAAAATTTTTACCAAAAACTTTCGATAAAATTTTTACCAAAATCTTTCAATAAAATTTTTACCAAAAATTTTCGATAAAATTTTTATCAAAAATTTGCAATAAAATTTATACAAAAATAAATCGATAAAATTTAAATAAAAAAAATTTAGATAAAATTTTTACAATATATTTTTGATAAAATTTTTACAAAAAAAAAATTCTATAATGAACTTGAAAATCATAACAGAGTAAGGGAATATTTATATAAGATTCGGCATGGCCGAATATAGCTCTCTCACTTGTTTATTATTAGTATTGTACATCTCTAGGTTTTGGTCGACTTAGTGGGTTTGTTACCTTTTATCCTGTCGCAAGATGATGGGGCTGCCATCTGTCGTTGTCTCTATAATATTGTGTAGTGGTGCAGATTCTTGCTATGTGGTACGGAGTTTTGCTTAGCACTTGTTATTTCCCAATTTTTTCCTGTAATAGGTTGGGCTTCCTGTACGTCCATGTGATGCTGACCTTTGTTTGATGATAGAAATAAGATAAATCCTCAGAGGGGGCTTCTTCCTTTCATTTTTTCTTTTTTTTTAGATTTATATGGTGGGTGTTGAAGACTCTGATTTAAAAACTTGAATACCACGATAAAATTTGTTGTCTCTAGCTAATAGCTAATCCTAAAATTTTTAAAATAATATAATAAAAAAGTTTGTCATTATTTCTAGCTCATCCTGTGTAAAACAAGATGATTATAGTAATTTGATGTGAAATGTTTCTCACATAAGTTACAGAAACGAGCCACAGGGCTCTGCGGTTTGAAGTTTGGCGTTCTAGGTTAGGTTAGGTTAAACGGGCCGCCCGCAAAAACGCGAGTTCACTCGGAGGCCAATAAGGCCTATTGTGATGCCCCAACGATCGTCAACCCCCACCATTCCCTAAACAACTCCGATACCGGTGGTTCTTGTAAACCACCCGGAGCTTTTCACAAAGCCTAATAGGCTACTCAGTGTCACATCCCTGAGACAGTCCAGGTCCTGGAAGAATCTTTGACCCAGAAATTTGAGCCTACGCTCTTGAAGAGCCGGGCAGTCGCAGAGAAGGTGTTGAACTGATTCCTCCTCTTCCTCATCCATACAGCTTCTGCAGCACCCTCCACGAGAGATTCCCATACGCTCCGACATACGTCCGATCATACAGTGTCCCGTTATAACACCAACCATAAATGCTAACGAGCTTTTCTCGAGGATCAGTAGTGCCTTTGTCCTTTTTTTATCAATTGAGGGCCAAAGGATTCTAGATAATCTGCAAGTGGTTAGTATAGACCACCTGCGAGCCGTTTCCTTCAGCGACTTGGCGTTGGCGTTCTAACTATACAACATTTTATGGTTTCTAATGAATAGTTTACATACCCAAGACTTGTAAACTGTAATTTTACAAGGTTTAAGAACTTTTCACAGTAGGTGTGTTCACTTACTTTTACACTTCAATCAAAATGTGTGGTGAGTGACCTGTGGTGGCAACCGTGAGCCAAACCATCACTAATGAAGCAAATCTTTTTGGTGATCTTAATTGCCTCTCGATTTGTGCTCTTATCATACATGATCCTTCTTTGTTTACATTATGCTGAAACATAATTTTTTTTTTTTCATACAAAAATAAAAAATTTTCATGCTTATCACCAGTGTCCAGGTGATTAAAAATGTTTGCTCTTGTTAGGCGAAGTGCCTTGGGGAAAGGTGAAAAAATAGCAATCAAGTGCAAAACGATAAAGTCATGGCATCTTTTGCAACTACATATGTTGTTCACAACTCTTAATAGAGGATAACTATTGCATTTATAAAACGATGTAGGCAATCATCATAACCTTGTGAGCTAAAATGTGTTTAACAAATATAACCAATATAAATAACTCTGTGTTGTTTTTTTGTAATTGTTGTAGAATTGCTGTTGCTTTTCGGACAAAATCTTTAAGTTAAATCATTCGATTCAGAACCTAACCTAACTCTAATGCTGCACAGTGAAATCATTTGTTTTCAAAAAAAAAGCTCAAAAACTAAAACAACTGCTTTAACCCACATAAATTTGAAATGTTACAGTCGTTAATTAAAGATTTATTTTGTTAAAAAAAAGTATCAAAAAACAATCTTATATTCTTGTCAATTAAAAACAAATAATGAAGACTTTATATGAGAAGAAAAATGTTTATTTTTTTAATACAAGTTCTCCAATTAATACCTTAAATGGCAGGTTAATCTAGGCACGCTTTTAAATTCAAACTTTATTCAAAGTTACATAATTTTTGTATTTTGTATAAAAGCATCTATATGTATGTGGGAGGTTTCAAGGTGCTTCTACTAATGATTCATATAAATTTCATGCATAAATTTTGAGACACTCTGTAAAAGGAAATTAAAGCTTTAACATAAAAATTGTGTTAATTCTGATCCAGCTTTTATTTGTATTTTTTTTGCAACTTTTCAGTGGGTTCAGTAAATTTCTACCTGGCTTTTGTAATTATTTGATTTAAAAAATAATATCAGCCATGTTTTTTTTTTTTTTCGTATATTAAGTCACTTTAAATTAAAATCAACCAAGTGTTCAAACATATTGCTAAGAAATTAAAAAAAATGTATTAAAAACTCATTATTAACTCTATCTAGTCTCTTGTTTGACATCTTTTTAAAAATGACAAGACAACAAATAAAATGCAATATTATCATGACAATTGTCTTTTCAACTGTCAATCAAAAACTTCTGAAACTGTAACCATTAAGTAACATTGTGAAATTCTTTTGGAAAACTTGAATACCTTTTTTAATTGTTATATAAGAGCTTTGAAGCAAAGAAAAAAAAATAACTGGTTATTTTGTATCTTAACCTTGTGCTGTCACACTCACTGAAATTTTGCCGGCTTGTTTGTTGGGTTATGTTCAAACAAACAAAATAGTTGGCAATTTGCCTTGAAGGTATACAAAATTGCTTGTGTGTACTGCAAATATCACATATTTTTTGTCACAGCTAATTACGTATTCAATTCCTTTTTAAGGAAGGCACAGGCCGCATAACTAAGAGGACATTATCATGTTTAAATGTCTGGCAACCAGTTTGATTTAAATATCTCTACTTTTTTTGTTTAAACAATTGTTTATACAGCTACTTTTGTTGACAGTTGCAATGTTGCAGCAACCTTCAGTTGGCTTTTTTTTTTTTGTTTTATTCAAGTGCTTGAAAATATAAAAAAAAAATAAAAACTTAAACAAAAATCCAAACCAAATCTTAAATAAATGTTGCCCCGTTTTCCCCTTTTTTTTGGCTGAGACGTCTGTTACACCAGTTTTAAACAGACAAGAATTTTAACGACCACCCAGTGCTTTTCATATGTAAACCTTCTAGACAAATGTTTTTGTTATTGCAGTTTTTTTAAAGCTTATATAACATGTGTAAGCTTTTTTTGTTATTCTTTTTTTTGTAAAATGTTGGGCTGTGCTGTAATGTTATACTGACAATATGTTTTTGACAGTTGACAGTTTGTAGTAGCTGTCTTGTCAAATAGGCAGTAGCAAAAAGAGCTGGAAACAATGTTGGCAAAAGATAAACTGTGATTTATTTATAAAAGCAAAAATATGGGAAAAATTATTTTGATAGTAAGCTTTGCCCCAAAGCTTTTTTTTAAGTTAAGCCAATTCCTTAGTAATTAACACCTAAGTCTTAATTACTAAGTTAAGCCAATTCCTTAGTAATTGAGACTTAGGTTAGTAATTAAGACTCAGGTCTTAATTACTAAGGAATTGGCTTAACATAAAAAAAGCTTTGGGGCAAAGCTTACTATCAAAGTAGTGGCGCATTACATTATGCAACGTTTGTTTTTATGGATGTATACATTTGTTAACATTTTAAACTTCAAAATTTAAACTACGAGTGAGTGGACAAAACGAATTTCAAGAGTACAGACATATGTGTACCCTTTTTAATCCCTCTCTCGCCTGCTAATGAAGAATTGCAGAGACAAAAGTTGCATAATGTAATTCGTAACGTAATGTTTCAACCTAAAGTTATTCATATACTTCATATAAAAATAATAAAGCTCTCTATAATATGGCTTTAACAAAGAATTAAACTCTTTTACACTATTTAAAAACCTTCCAAAAAGTTTCTCTCCAGAAAGCTGTTAAAAAATGTTATTAACCGTATTTAAAGACTTTCAAGAAAATACAGTTTATTTAACTGCATATATAAAAAGCTGAGTAAAAGCTTTACTCTTCAAAAGTTTAAAGTTTATAATATCTTTAAAAATAAACCCTTTTGTAAATATAACGAAAGCCTTGTTTTAAAGCTTTCATAAATCATCAAACTTTTTCATACATTATAAAAAGCTTCTTAAAAGCTTTGTGTATTTAAATTTATAAATAATGGAATGGATAATTATTTATAAATAATAGAAGACGATTTTATGCATGTGACTACCGCAACTGGTTACTCTTATTCTGTGTGTCCAATTTTTCAAGACATTGTTGGTGGTAACTGGTTCTATTTTTCGACTAACTCTGCCAATTGATATTGCCAAGACGGCTGATAACACGATTACGGAAAATGAAATCGATTTTTTTGAGGATTAAAGTTAATAACTTTTATTTAAGGCTATAAAAAGTTAATAATCATCACTCTGTAGCGCTCACCTTTGACTGAAAAGGAGTTTCCAGTGGATATGGAATTAGAAAATATTCTTTATTATTTTTAAATTTGGTGTTATGACAATTTTTTTTAAAAGTGTTGATTAGTGGACCTAATTGTTTAAAGCTCTTTTTGAAGATTTTTACTCGTCTTGTTTAAAAAAAGTTTTTTATATAAACTTAAAAAGCTCTTTGGGTAAATTTTCCCAATATTTAAGCTTTTAAATAAATATGGGCATAGGTTAATATTAAAACACTAAGGCCCATTATTATAACTTGCCTTTAGCTAAAGTTAGGATTTTGTTGGAGCGATAAATAGTTTTTCGTTATTAAAAGTAAGCTAAAAACCACTTTTAGCTATCACGTACTAAAAGGACAAGTTATAGCAATGAGCATTATCCTCGTTATTTTAACGAAAAACTATTTATCGCTCCAACAAAATCCTAACTTTAGCTAAAGGCAAGTTATAATAATGGGTCTAAATCTGTTATTTAACTTCATGTTAAAACGGCTTTACTTAAACAACTTTTATGGATTTTTAACAACTTACTTATTCTTGCTAAAATAAAATTGCAAATTTTAATATAAGGATTTTCAATTTTCAATTTACACGAAAAAATTAAATGTTTGTAAAATGAAAGCTTGTCCTGTAAAATGAAAGCTTGTGCAGTAAAATCAAAACTTGTGCTTTAAAGTGAAAGCTTGTGCTGTAATAAAGCTTATTCAAATTATATGGTGTCATACCTTTCGGTGAAGACCGTCGACACTGGCTGTTATTTTGGTACGTTTGGTGACCGCTTTCGATGTGAAGATATCATTTCATCAAACCGCGTTTAAAATGGTGGAGTACCATCATTTTCAAGCCGCGTTTAAAATGGTTAAAATGTTGGAGTACTATTTTAAACGCGGCTTGAAAATGATGTCTTCACATCGAAAGCGCTCGCCAAACGTACCAAAACAGTAGACAACAGTATTTTATTTACTGGCGGTACAAATCCAATTTAATTATATGCTTTACTATTAATTGTTTCAAAATTAATTTAAAAACATTTCATATGAAAGTTTCGTAGTTTAAAGCTTAAAATAATATTAATAAAATATTGTATATTTTTTTTCTCTTACAGATTCCTTTGTAAATAGTCAGGAATGGACGATATCTCGATCAGTGCCCGACTTACGTTTGGGCATAGTCGGCTCATTAAACTCAGGAAAATCAGCATTGGTACATCGTTACCTAACGGGTTCCTATATGCAAGAAGAATCACCCGAAGGTGGGCGATTCAAGAAAGAAGTATTCATAGATGGCCAAAGTTATTTATTATTAATACGCGATGAAGGTGGTGCACCCGAAATGCAGGTTAGTACATAATTATAATAATATGAATTATACTGTCAAATATATCAAAAGTAATTTAATATTTATAAAATTGATTGAAAATGTTTTAATATTGTAAAACTAATTGTTATAATATTTGAAGTTAATGAGGCGTGTAGATAAATATGTATTTGGTTTCAATTAGCTTGGGAAAGAAAAAGAATTGTTTTTTAAAAATAAATAAGTTTTACGTCATTTCCCGCTTTTTAAAAATCACTCGACCTTGACTTATTTGTTGTTGCATTTAATTTTTATTTTAAGGCAGCAAAGTATGTATTTACTAATCGTTTTACTATTTTTTTTTACTTTACCTTATTTTATAATGGCATATAAATTATTTAAGGTTGTTTATTGTTAAAATGCTTTATTATTTGCCTTTTTAAAGTTTTTGTAAGGTTTCATTAAGTCTACTTTTACCTAAAGGTATGCAATACTTTTTGTTATTTAAGTCACCTGAAAGTATTCTGTATAAATAAATTATTGCTGACCATTAAAACAAACTGTGTTTCTTAAGCTTAAAGTGGTTTCAGTGTTTTTGTTGTGCCTGTTTTCAAAGGCATTAAGGAAATAATCCCATACTTTTACCAGGTAACATTAGAAAGGTCATAAAAACGCTAAGTTAATTTCGACTGGCTTAAGATAAGAACACAGAAGTTATGTTAATGGCAACACATTAACATTTATTAGTTTACTTCTTTTTGAATTTCAGCATACTTAAAGGCTAATGCTGGTTTTTAAATATCAAGGCATATTTAAGGGGTTGAGTTAACAGTATTAGTGTGATGCGTTATAAAAAATATATTTAATACGAATTTGATCAATAATGTTATTGACTTCATCCCTTGTTGGTTTAGTCTGCTTGCTACTTTTCTCTGTGCTGTTTTAACAAAATTCGTTTGTAGGTAACTTTCTACCTTATTGTATCGATATTGCTTTCATATGTTAATTTGTTTTGTCAATTTTTAAAATTGCATAATTTTAAAAATTTTAATAATTTTTATTATTTTATTAAAATTTATGCTTTATGAGTTCACTATTGTGTGTACAGTATTTCTAAAAAAAAATCCCAAGCATAACAAATTGTTTGTCATGTGTTCTAAATTATCAGCTAAATTCTTTTAAAGCAATAAATTTTATCTTAATTACAATCCAATATAACGAGTAATTAGCATTTGAATTGATAAAAATAATATAATTTACGAAGTTGTTTTTCAGCACATGTAGGGTATAGACATGTAACAGTAGTATTTTTTTTTTTTGTGTCCAAAATTTTATTAAAGAAATAAAAAAGAGAATGCTATGTTATTAAAGCTCATGCTTGTTTATAAAATTTTGCTTATATTATCAGTTGTTTAATATCAGTTTTAAAGATTTTGCCTATATCCTGGTGTTTCAAGTTAATAAATTTTTTATCAAGCATATGCTTGAATATTAATATTTTACATTTTATTAAAAAATGGTTGAATTATTTTTAAGTATAATTTTATTAATATAATTTATATAATTAATTTAAAAATTTTTTTATAAATATCTTAAAAATTTTTTGTTTAGACCGATTTAAGCATATGCTTGCAGGAACTATGTTTGTGAATTTTTCAAATTCTTTTTTTATAAATAACTTTACAGTTTTATTAAGTATATTTTTAAATTCGACTGTTTTTTTTTTTTTTGTAATACATTCAAGCATAAGCTTGAAAAATTAAACTTAACGTTGAATTTAAATTTTGTAAACGGGGTGATTGAATTTTATTTCACCCAAAACTAGAATTAATTTTTTACATTTCGTAAAAGTTGTCAATTTTAAAGATTTTACATGTATCTCCTTGTTTTAAGTTAATAAATTTTTTATCAAGCATATGAGTGAATATTGATATTTTACATTTTATGAAAAAATGGTTGAATTAATTTTAAATATAATTTATATAATTTATTATATTATAATATTGAAATATATATAATTTATTTATATTTTTTATAAATATCTTCGAAATTTGTTGTTAAGACCGATTTAAGCATATGCTTGCAGGAACTATACTCTTATGTTTGTGAAATTTTTGAATTCTTTTTTTTATGATTAACTTCACGGTTTTATTAAGTATATATTTTTAACAATTAAACTATGTTTTTAAATTTTTTTAATGTATTCAAGCATAAGCTTGAAAAATTAAACTTAACGTTAAATTTTAATTTTTTAAACGGGTTGATTGATTTTTATTTTACCCAGCATTATAATTAATTTTTTTGCATTTCGTAATTGTTCTAAACTAAATTCCAAGCCTAATCTGAACAGTGCTATTCTAAAAAATTTAACTACTATTATTGATGATTGCTGTTATATTTTATATATTTATTTTGTATATGACAACTATTATTGAAAATTAAAACAAAAAAGTTTTTTTATGAATAGAATAGCAAATTGTTTTTATTGCCACAAATTTTTTTGCTATAATAAAAATCTTTATTCGAGAATTGCACTGTAAAGCAATTGTTGTCTTAGCTTATTCTTCCTTTTTGGAAAGCAATAGTTTATAATTTTTTAGTGTGGTCTGTTTAAGCTTATGCTTAGGTATCGGATACAGGTTACATTTTAATATTGAAAAAATAATTGCTTTCAAGCCTATGTTTGACCTGTATAAAATTTGTAAAATATTAAAAAGTTTTTGTTGTTTTTTCCAATCAACCGCTGATATATCGGTATTGGATTGAGATACAAACACCTTCCTATGCGAGTCTAATAAGTCAATTATGGTAACCGAATTTTAATTGCATTGTCAGAAGGCATAAGTGTTTTATTTTTGTTATTTTTACCGTTTTGAAATCTACAAATTAAATATATTATATTTATTTTCCTTTAAATATATTAACTTTTTTAAATATAAAAAAATTTTATGAAAAATAAACCTACTTTCCTTCAGTTATACCACCTTTTTTACTTTATAATCTGTGAAAAATCACAACAACAACCACAATGTTGTGGTTGCCATGACTGTTAAAAATGGCAACTACAAATTGACAACTTTAGTTGCTAGTTTCCATACGTAATACAATTTCGGCAACTGGCAACGCAACCAAAGTTGAATTGCCATCCTATAATTCGTTTTTGGGCCGATTTATATTTTTGTAATGTATTTTTATTATTATTGAAATCCGTGTTGAGCGTAAAGTGCTATAAGAAACCTACCAACTATTTATAAATATTGCACACTAAATCATAAACAATCACAACTCTAATTTCACAAATGTTAAGGTAAACAACTGTTACTAAAAACATTGCTGTAACAAAATTTAGTTCCAGAATAATATTATTTTTCCAATTAAAGAGTCGTTAGAGTTTTGATTTTTGAACTAGTTTTTGAAAAATAAGCAATGTTGAGTTGTAACTGAGATTTTATTTCAAATTGCACTATAATTTCCAAAAAAAAGTTTTAGTTTTAAATTGTATAACTTTTCATTTCATTGTTTTAAATTTGTCATATACATACATAAAAGCTGTATACTACCTAAACTTTTGTTTGTACAAGCTTAAGCTTGAATGTTATTTTTTTTTTTTTTTTGATTTTAAAAATTTCATTGGTTTTTTTATAATATTTATATAAATAAATCTAGAATAACGTTTATTTTTATAGTTTTTCGAATTTGCTTAAAAATTCAATTCTTCGCTAAGTATAATGGTTCAAGCTTATGCTTGAATATAATTTAATTTGTATATTCAAGCTTAAGCTTGAATATAATTCAACTTGTAGATTTTTTAATAAATCTATTCTTTAAGTTGTATTTTTACTTTTCTTTTGTGTTATACAGTAACAAAGACTTTCAAGAGCCTTTGAAAACAAAATCCTCGAGAAGAATTTATTTGAGAAACTATTAAATTTTTAAACCAAACACTTTTTAGGATAAATTTGAACAACTCTTTTGTTCTAATTTTGGATTAATCTAATTGCTTAAAGATAAGCCCTTGATTCAAGAATATTTATCTCTGCTACTGTTCATTAATTAAAAACTTAAAAAGCTTTAATCTTATAAGTTTTTCTTTATATTTTTTTCTTCTTTATATTTCTTTTAACCTCCTTGAAATATTTACTACATTTTTTTAGCCAACATTAATTTTTACTTTCCTTTCATAAATATTTTCCAACTATCAAAGAAAAACTAATTTCAAGCTGTTATTTTTATATACTATGTGGGTGTGTGTGTGTATATAAAAACTATTCAGTTTTACTAGCATTTTCCATGTCATATCTTTTAAACAATGATATTCCATCTTATGCAATAGAATATAAACATTTTCCAGTACAAAAACGTGCCAAGAAAATGGAAAAAGAAAAACAAATGACTACTAAAAGAAAAACTAACAACAAGTTACAACAACGAAAAAAAAATTGTAACAAGAACGTGACATTTTAGCCATAAAAAAAAATAAAAATAAAAGCCAACAACTTAAACAACAAGCAACCAATATCTAGTATTAAAATGTATTACAAAAGGTATTTACACTAATAGCATTCATTCGGTTTCGGCCCAGGCCAACACAAAAAGCTCAAGCTTAACGTTTTAATACGAAATGGGTTTTGCATGTATTCACAGTATAATAAAAAGCAGTCATTTAAGAGGTTTTTTTAATGATACATACGAGGGTGGTGTGTAAATAATTCGATTTCATTTAAAAATATTACGGTTAATAAGACTGTCATTATTTTCAATTTTAATTTCAAATTATAAAACACCACCTTGTTTAACATAAATTTGAGTGTGAAAAATATTCTTAAGTGAAATTTAAATCTTGGAAAAAATTAATCACCACTATGTGATTTAATCCTTTTTTTAAGAGCTAAGGCCAGTGAATAAAAAATCGTGTTGGAGTTATCTTTAGAGAAGTGTGTTAGCTCTGTTATAAAAATAGAAAAATTGCATACCATATATATAAAATAGGAGTGGCATCAATCAGGTGGTCATTTACATATCAGCGATAGCTGGTACACAGTGGTTCATCGTAACAAAAACTCATCATTGATATTTCAATCAGCTGCTCGACATTGTTCATCATTATTTATTACTTCTGACTTACCCCCGGGGGTTCCAATTGTCACTGCAGGAATATGGCAAATGCTTTGACGCGGTCCACTCGAGGAAAATAGGGGCACCAGACGCTAGGGTTCTTAGAGCCTAAATCTGGAAGAAAAAGTCTGTTTGTGAAAACATACGGGTCCTCTTCGAGGCCCGACCAGTGCCCAAAGGGCTGGTACCACGGGAATCGGTGGCCCCACAGAGAGCCTATCCTCTCTGTGACCGGTTATTGGTGAGGTCCCCTTCGGGGGTACACGTGGTGGTTGTGGTTTAAGATCGATTTATGTAGGTATGGTGCACGGTCGATCAAGTGTGCTGTTGCACTCTCAACAGACGGAGTTTGGATAGTCTCCAAACCCCTAAGCAAGAGGTTATAATGTGGATCTAGGCTTGCCTTGGAAAGGCTTGCCATATTATATAAATTGCTACTCATTGTGACTGTATCACACACATAAAAAGCGATTGGTGGCAATCGTAAAGTGTTGTTATACTACACAATGGGGGCGCTAGTCTACGCCTAAGTTTCACTCGGTGGTAAGTCCACCGTGAGGTTAGGCCGAGTAGGCAGGTACTCACGTTAATCTTGTTCCACATTACTTCTGACTACAATTTTTATTTTAATCAAAAATATTTGGCAAGAACTACTTTATACTCTGCACCATAGTTTGAAATTGTATGTTTTAGTTTGGCATTCTCTTTGTGATTAAAAAAAATGCTTGTCCAATCTAACAATGGGTAGCAAAGTCGGTACAACGATGTCCTTCTGCTTATATTCGGGTTGAAATAGATTTTCGCAGGACCATAGAAAACTTAACAAATATTTGAAAATACCAATCTGACAAATACAGTGTCTGAAATGTTTATATTAAAAATCAGCTAAATCGCTCCATTATTGGAGGAGAGAGAATCCAAAATTGCCGGGCTCCACCATTTTCTTTATATTATTCCTAGGTTGTATTACTTTTTTTTAAGTTGTTGATTTTTAATTTGTGATATTGAAAAACTAAAAATTCAACAAATTGCTTCAAATAAATGAGCCGCCCTTGATTATAAAAGTGGTATAAGTCATTTCTCGTTTCGAGATATTAACAGGTTTGCATTTTAAAGGATTAAAAAATATTTTTGCATTATGGAATTAAATAATTTGACAACTAAATAGTGCCAACAAATAAGTATTTGTTATGAGTGTGAAATAAATAACCATTTTTAAAAGCAAATGTGGTTTTGAAAGGTTGAAATGACTTATACCATTTTCAAAATTAACTGCATGACTTTATAAATGACTTAAAACATCAAGAAAAATTTTTTTTGTTAGAAATAAAGATTTTATTCAAACTCATTACATCGTAACTAAGTAATTTATTTTTTAGTATTTAGGGAAATAAAGTGTTTGTGGAAAATGGGTGGGATATAGGGTAGTAAATCCATCATATATTTACGTTTTTCTTCTAGTATTGGTCTAATGGTTATGTATAATGAAAGCAAATCAATATTTTCGTATATTCTTGGGCTTCCTCCTTTAGGTGAAAGGTCTAACACTTTGAATTCAAAATTGTCATCCAAAAAAGTTTTACAAAACATCTTATATGGAGCATTTTTAGAAATCTAATCCATTGTATTTTAGCCAAGACACAGCTTCTCCATTGGTGTTTATCTTTCTATTACTCGTTGATTCTCTTCGTTTATTTGTCGAAATTCGTCGCTAGTCTATCAGTCTGGAGGTTGTGGGTTCGATTCCCACCAAAGACTCTGGGTGTTTTTTGCAGACAAGCAAAAAGCTTCGCAGAGTAGTTTTGTTTTTTAGAAAGAAAAAAATGAAACGAAATCTTTCTGAGTTATTTGTTCTTATTTGTTTTTATTTCTTGAGAGCATTACTTATACTTCTTCGCCGTATAATGTCTACAATTAACTATAAATATTATATTAATAGGATTACCCGATCATACCTGAAACCGCTATCTGAAGACATGACAAAATTACTAACAAATATTTTGACAAACTTTGACAACAGACTGACTTATACCACTATCAAATATATATACAGCAACTATATTTTGTTTACCAAGCAAAAAATAAACTCAATTTATCAACTTAATTATCATGCCATACTGCGAATTACTTCAGATTATGTTATTTTATAAGGATTTGATATGAAATAGCTGATAAAATAGATTTTTAAAATTTTTGACTTATACCACTTTCAACATCAAGGGCTCAAATATGTACAAATAAATCAAAGTAATAGGGAAAAAATGGCAACCTTACAAATAAACTCTCATAATTAATATAATTCATAACACTGCTTTACAAATTATTAATTTGGAAAAGTACCAAGAACGCCACATGCCTAGATCGGCTAATTTGGACCTCCTGAACACGAAAAACGTTAAAAAAAAATTTTCCCAAGTACCGTTTTTTAGATAACGGTACTTTACTGTTTTTCAATATATGATGCCACTCAAACCCTTGTGTATCCCAATGGAAAAGTCCGATCGAGATATATGGCATATCTGTGGAAAGACAATCGATTGGCCTTTCCGCCGATATGCCACAAATTTCTAGCAGGCAAAAAATGTCTGAGTTATGGCACCTCAAAATTCAAAATTTGAAAATTTTTTACGTTTTTTTCAAAATTTTTCATTTTCATTTCGTTTTTTTTCTATGTTGTGCTAAAAATCTGGAATGTTTTATTTTTTTACCAAATGGTTTATTTAGTTGCCAACATTTTAAGCACAATTTGAAAAATAACGGATGAAAAATAAAGTTTTTATTAAGGATTTTGTGGAATGACAATATTTTCATTTTCATTGCTCATACACTATATTCTGCGTCTATCAGTTTAAACGTTAAAAAAAAAACGGAATTTGAATTTTTGTATGTATATGTTGGTAGCCCTTATTAACGAAATATTAAATTTTTCGCGCGCTTTGTCACGAAAAATAAAATGTGTTCAATCGATCCCAACGAATTTTGTTATGTTTGTGGTGTTCTTGTGAAAAAGAAATCACAACATTTGATGCGAAAAATGAGTACTAAAAGTTTATCTGAAGCGTATAAGAAGTATTTCGGCTTTCGACCTGCGTCTCTCGACAAACCGTGGACACCGAATAATGTATGTAACAACTGCCGAAAAATATTAAATAAAATTGGTAAGGGTGACCAAGAATTTAATAAGTGTTTAGATTCAGCTCATTTGGAGGCATGGGAAGCATTCCAGAACATCGTTCAAAATTTCTTGGGAAACTACAAAAGTCCTGATTACTCTGAGAAGATCGACATATTACTGGAAAAATTCAATACCATTGGTAAGAGTTGGGTAAAAGAATGCATATCAAAGACCCTTATCATTTGGAAATTTATTCTTCATTTTGATTTAACTTTTTTGAATTTACGCCGAATATTGTGTATGAGCAATGAAAATGAAAATATTGTCATTCCACAAAATCCATAATAAAAACTTTATTTTTCATCCGTTATTTTTCAAATTGTGCTTAAAATGTTGGCAACTAAATAAACCATTTGGTAAAAAAATAAAACATTCCAGATTTTTAGCACAACATAGAAAAAAAACGAAATGAAAATGAAAAATTTTGAAAAAAACGTAAAAAATTTTCAAATTTTGAATTTTGAGGTGCCATAACTCAGACATTTTTTGCCTGCTAGAAATTTGTGGCATATCGGCGGAAAGGCCAATCGATTGTCTTTACACAGATATGCCATATATCTCGATCGGACTTTTCCATTGGGATACACAAGGGTTTGAGTGGCATCATATACCGAAAAACACTAAAGTACCGTTATCTAAAAAACGGTACTTGGGAAAAATTTTTTTTAGCGTTTTTCGTGTTCAGGAGGTCCAAATTAGCCGACCTAAGCATGTGGCGTTCTTGGTACTTTTAGGCTGTAAAGCAGTGTAATTAATAGTCACACTCTTAATGAGAATTATAAGCCAAGAAAAAAATATTTTCGTGACATCATTAGGCCGACCGACATGCGCAGAAAATTTCAATTTTATTATCGGGATGGCGTAACCTTATCTTCTATCAGCCTTGTAGGATACCTTTTTTCCGCAAAAATATCTTATTTCCAAGAAAAAGTGGAGAAAAAGCAGTGAAAGTACACCGATTTTTTTTACCGATTTAAAGGTACTGCATACTTTAAGGCATGTTTTAGTTTTGAAAGCAATATATTTTAAGCAATGTTGCGCAACAGATGGCGCTGTTTTAAACTAATGAGTAACTCA
The DNA here is from genome assembly GCA_949628195.1 of Phasia obesa. Classification (NCBI taxonomy): domain Eukaryota; kingdom Metazoa; phylum Arthropoda; class Insecta; order Diptera; family Tachinidae; genus Phasia; species Phasia obesa. The sequence goes on from OX451216.1 coordinate 151,690,286, forward strand.
TTTCCAGTCTGTCTCTTACAGAGCTTTAAAGTAATTTTTACAATTTTAAAATTTTATATAAATTTAAGAATTTTATTCAGGGATGGGTACCCTTATATAAAGTAAATACGTAAGAGTCTTACAATTTGGATTACTTTCAAAAAAAATTCAAGGTTTCACCAAAAAATTACAATATCACCAAAAATTTCAAGAAGTTCCAAAAAAAATTATTTTCAGCAAAATAAAAAAAATACAATAAGCCTATAATAAAAAATATATATTTACAGAAAAAATTGTATATTCACAAAAATTCGAGGTTTCACCAAAAAATTATAATTTCACCAAAAATTTCAAAAAGTTACAAAAAAATTTTAATTTCAGCAAAATCTGAAGTTTTCTTAACAATTGCAATTACACCAAAAAAAAAAATTAAATTTTAGTAAAAAGTCGCATTTTAACGTAAAATTTGAACAAAAATTAAAAAAATTTTAATAAGTCCACAAAAAAAAATATCACTTTTAGCAAAACATCAGAAAAAAACTTAAATTTTACAAAAATTTAAATTTCACAAAAAAATTAAAATTTTATCAAAACGATGATTGATTTAAGGAATATTATATATACGAGTAGTCTGTTGTATATCGCTAAAAAAGGACGATTAAGCCTGGATTAAAAGTAAGACGTGTTAAGTGATTTAAAGTTCATTAAAAATTCCCAAAAAAAAATCTCACTTTTAGCAGAACATCAAAAAAAAATTAAATTATAAAAAAATTAAATTTCAACAAAAAATTCGAAGTTTTATCAAAACGATGATCGATTTAAGGAATTTTATATATACGAGTAGTCTGTTGTATATCGCTAAAAAAAGATAGATTAAGCCTGAAGAATAGTAGAAAGTATCGGGTGGCGCAAAAGTAATCCTCCTATCAGAAAATGCTATAAATTTTGCGATTGGCCCCTAATGTCAATTCTGTTTTGACATTTGTGTAGTAAACACTTGCGAAATACACGTTAATAAACAATGTTACGCTACACTGCTCCAGAACGCGGAATATTGGTGACTATTTATTTGACCAATAATCATGATGATTTTTCATCAAAAATAATCATGAGTGATAACGCCCATTTCCATCTTAGCGGGTACGTAAATAAGCAAAATTTACGCTTCTGGGGCACGGTAAATCCGCGTGTAAGCCACGAAGAGCCATTACACCCGCTCAAAGTCACTGTATGGTGTGCTGTTTTCGCTGGAGGAGTCATCGGACCTTTTTTCTTCGAAGACGTCGCGGGCCAAACGGTAGTATGTCTGCGTTTACCTGATTAGGTCCAACAATTCTTGCACCGCCCTCGTATATAAAATGTTAGTTATTTATTTTTACATAAATTTAAATGGAACGTAATGGCAACAAAGCCATTACTTTCAAAATAAAGACATTTTCTCCACCCCCTTAGTATTAAAGGAAATTGACCTAAATTAAACTTACAAAAGCCATCAACTATAAATTAACAAAATTTTCATGAAATTTTTGCAAAAAAAAAAGTTTTTAAATAGTTTTGTTGTTGGAAAGGCTGCAGTAGTGGTATGTACTCACACTAAACTAAATAGACATTTCATGAAAAGTCATTGCAAATAGTTTGTATGTTGGTACAAAATTGGGTCAAATAGTTTTCTAGCCATGTTAACGTTCATCTGTGTACCTTTCCCTTTACTTTCACCGTCACGACAACTTATTTTTGTTTTTTTCGCATACTTTACAAGTATTTTAGCCAGGTTAATATTGTTTGGTCTCGCAACAACTTGAGGTAGTCAAAGAAAGTAAGAAATATGCAAAAAAAATATTTTGAATAAGATAAATAAACTTTAATAAGCTTCTCAAAAGTTTGTTACTAACAAGTTTAATGCATAAAATATGCTCGTTAAGTAGTCCAAATGATGCTGGAAGATGTTGCGTAACTGGTGGCACTTATAAAAGCTGCTTGCTTTCTGTCTCCTACTTTACTTGTATGTATTTATTTGCGAAGTAGAAAAACCTATAAGATGAGAGCTAGTATAGTCTTGTATAAATATTTGAAGGATTTTCCTTTGTATTTGTAGATTTCATTTATTTAGTATAATGAGAGTTTGGTACGCATTAAGTAGCTCGCTGGCTAAAGTACTATTGAAAAATTTATAAAGTAATTTTGAGTGCTTTTTAATTGAGCTCTTAGAAATATTTAACTGTTGGTGATGGAGAGAGGGAAGAATAAATTTGACAAGGGTAAAGTATCATAACAAAATACTTGAGCTTCTTACACCACTAATTTTCACAATTGAAATTTGATTTGAAATGATATCTTTCTTTAAAACACACAACAATTTAAAAAAAAATAACGAAAATCTTTAATGTTTGAATATAATATGATATAATAATAAATCGCACTGCAGCTAAAGATAAAAGTAAGAAAAGAACTAAAAAAATTATATGAATTCTTTAGTCTAAGCTACTCAAGCTTAGGCTTGGATAGCAAATTTTTGTTTTTATTTTCAATTCTTTTAATACTTTTAACACAAGTCCAGCATATGATTGAAGATAATCCAATAGAGACACAGCACATTTAAATAATATAAAGTTTTTAAACTCAGAGTCAACATATTTTTTGACAAGCATAAGCTTGATTAATAAAAGTCCTAGTTATCACTTAGTTTTTGGTATGAAAAACCATCTAAAGGTCTAAATAAAAAGAAAAAAATAAATATACTGAAAACTAGGATTTTAACCTAGAGCTTGAAAGATGTAAGTCCTTGTTTTAATCTTTTTTAATTTTAAAAATAAAATTTAAAGTTCTATATATATTTTATTATTTTTTCACTTAACACAAGTTAATCCTATGATTGATTGTACATAATTCAATGGAGACAATTAACACATTAAGATAATATAACTTTATCAAGCATAAGCTTGAACAATAAATGTGTTAGTTATCACTTAGTTTGTGATATGAAAAACCATCTAAAGGTTTAAACAAAAAAAAAAGAATATAAAAATACTGAAAATAAGTCTTTCAAACTAGAGCTTGAATGACGTAAGTTCTAGTTTCAATCAGTTTTTATAAAGAAATTTTAAAGTACCATATATATTTTATATTTTTTTAAAACTTGACAAAACTTAATCATATGATTGGACATAATTCACTGGAGACAAATAACACACATTCAGATAATATAACTTTATCAAGCATAAGCTTGAACAATAAATGAGTTAGTTATCGCTTAGTTTGTGGTATGAAAAACTTTCTAAAAATCTAAATAAAAAGAAGAAAATAAATATGCTGAAAACTGGGACTTTAATCTAGAGCTTGAATGATGTAAGTCTTTGTTTTAGTCAGTTTTTAAAAATAAAATTTAAAGTTCTATATATATTTTATTATTTTTTCACTTAACACAATGGAGACAAATAACACATTAAGATAATATAACTTTATCAAGCATACGCTTGAACAATAAATGTGTTAATATGTGATAATATAACGTTATCAAGCATAAGCTTGAACAATAAATGTGTTAGTTATCACTTAGTTTGTGGTATGAAAAACTTTAGAAAGGTCTAAATAAGAAGGAAATAAAAATACTGAAAATTGGGCCCTTAAACTAGAGCTTGAAGACGTAAGTTCTTGTTTCAATCAGGTTTTATAAAGAAAATTTAAAGTATAATATACATATATTTTATCATTTTTTTACTTAACGCAAGTTAATCCTATGATTGAACACAATTCAATGGAGACAAATAACACATTCAGATAATAAAACTTTATCAAGCACAAGCTTGAACAATAAATGTCTCAGTTATCACTTAGTTTGTGATATGAAAAACTAAAGCTAAAGGTCTAAATATAAAGAAAAAAACATACTGAAAATTTTGCCCATAAACTAGAGCTTGAATGACGTAAGTTCTTATTTTAAACAGATTTTCTGAAGTAAAATTAAAGTACTACATATATTTTATATATATTTTTTTTTTACTTTTAAATACATACAAACTAATGATTAGTTCAACTATTTAGTCAGCAAGAGTAATAAACTTAAAACATTTAATTTTTAAAACTAATTTTTTTTCAATCATATGCTTGAACTACTCTTAATAGATTATTATAAGAGTATAAGTTATTTTTTGGTCTTCCTAAAACTTGATGTCAGGGTAATAAAATAAAACTAATGATAAAAAATGTTAAAGTTTTAGTTATTTTATTCTAAATCAAACACAAATTTGTCTGTTGTCCTACCTGTCGGTGAAGACCATCGTCACTAGCTGTTGGTTTGTTAGTAGCAAGCAACTTACCTGTACAACACTATTTAAATAAACACAACCCTAATGAATAGTTACCTAAACTCATTACTATTTATACTAAATAGTAATGGCCAGGAAAAGAAAAGAATTTTACATAGCTTTCGCTATATTTATAACCGGATTAATATGCCAAAAGTTTGGAAAACATGCATTAATTCAGCGATTGTTTTCTTTTCTTTTATGCACTTATTTTCTCTTATACGACGTTTTATTAAAATGTACTGTTCTACCACAGATTCGTATCAACGAGATAATCAAGTATTGACTGTTAAAAAAAATATTTCTAAAATTTAATTTAAATATGGTTGATTCAAGCGGCTCTACAACAGGTAATAATAACTCTCTAGTACTATTTTAAACGCGGCTTGATAATGAGGTTTTTACATCGAAAGCCTTTGCCAAACGTACCAAGCCAATGACGACGGTCTTCACCGACAGGTATGATAACAATATTTCATTTGCTGGCGAATCAAATCCAACCAATGTAACTCCTAAAACAAACAAATTTGTCTCTTAAATCTTTTGCTTGAATAAAAAAATAATAAAAATAAATTCTGTTTCTCATTTTAACAGACTTTTTGCAGTGGACTTTAAGTAAAAAACTTAAATTATTGTTGATTTCAATAAAATACAAAAAAATATTTTATTTAAAGAACATAATTTTACCAAAGTAAATAATATTTTAGGCCTTCAAGCATATGCTTGCAGTATAGATATTTAATTATATCATTATTTGTAATGCAAATAAGATGTTTTTAAACAGTTTGTCAATAAAACTTAATGTAAAATTTTATGTAATTTTTTATGTAATTTTTTATGTCAAGCTTTTACAAAAATTTTTCTCTTGAGTTCATGGGCTTGAGCATGACAAAAATTTAAAAAATTAGAAAAATTAAAAAAAAAACAATGATTGACAGAAAATTTTCCGAGCAAAAGCATTCTTAGAAATGATTGATGTTAATAAATGATTTAGCGACATGATAAAAAATTTCTCTGCATTTCTCTGCAGAAAAGGACATGAAACCCATTTGCTATTCGATAATTAACTTTATCCTAAAGACATTGTGATCTATAGATATAAAAAAATAGTAACTCATTTCCGTTTGTCTGTCTGTCTGTTTGCTTTTCATTTGTGTTCGCAATAAATAAAAACTACTGGATAAATTTTAACAAAAGGAGGTACCTTAGTAACCTATTTCCAATTTAGGATACTTTTTTCCGCAAAAATATCTCATTTCCAAGAGAAAGTGGAGAAAAAGCAGTGAAAAAACGCCATTTTCGGTTTAAAGGTACTAAATTTTCGGTTTTAAACTGTGATATTTTAAACACTATTGCGTGACATCAGGCGCCTATTGAATAAAATTTGTATTTGATTTGTATTTGTACTTTGTAGAATCTGGTTTAAAGGTACTGAAATTTTCGGTTTAAAACTGGGATATTTTAAACACTATTTCCTAACATTAGGAATTACAACGTTATTAAAATATTTTAAACACCTTTTACAGAGCTTTACAATAATTTTTTGGGTTTTTTTATAAATTTTGGAATTTTATCCAGGGATGGGTACCTTTATATAAAGTAAATACATAAACCATAACTGAATATCTTTAAGAGTGAGTCTTACAATTGGTGTGAAATACTTTTAAAGCAAAATCGAGCAAACTAATGTCAGAATGCCCACGACGTGGCGGGCACAGCTAGTTTAATACAAATATAATACAAAAAATGAATAAAATATTGTTCTATTGAATTAAAATTTTGCATAATTAAGGGTATTCGTTGTTTTAAGTTGTTTAAACTTTTAAATACTCTTTTATTCGCTTGACTTGACTGTAATAATCAATTCAAAACAAATTTAATCTCTTCAGTTTAATTTTTAATTTTTAGAAAAATTTAAAAAACCCACGTTCCAATTTATAATCTCGAGTTAGAAATATGAATTTCAAATCCAATCCGCAGCAATTAATCCCATATATGTAATTACATAACAGATTAATTCTATATAAATTGATTGGCAACCACTTTCTCTCTTAACCCCTCACGAACCATCACAACAAAAAAAAGGTAAACAAAAACCCAGCGGCAAATAAAATCTTTAACGATTTTGTTGCCACTAATATTTACATTTTAATTGCTTTGTGGAATTTTGAAAAAAATTATTTATTTCCTTTTTTTTAATAATCCCGGCATACAAAAACGAAGTCCCCATTATTTGATAGAAAAAACTGTGTGCAAATTTACTTTAACGATTAAAGAATTGCATAAAGGGCACTATAGTTCTGTAAAAAAAATGCATAATAAAATCCTGGTATGGGGCAACATCATTTTAAGGGTTGATTGCTGGCTGCAACAACCTTTAATATTCAACTCAAACATTATAATCATGTGAATGCCAGGTCTATGAAGCATAAAAAGGATTGCGAAAGGGGCGGTTTTTTTTTTATTTAGAAAAACGATTTAACTGAAATGTTTGACAACAATGTAAATATGTGAAACTGTTGAAAAGGATTTAGCTAAAAATGAAAAAATTTGCAAAGTTTGAAAGTTGTTTTCTAAGGGCTTAATATTAAGTCTTATTTGCTTGGCGAGAGGTATATTTTTATCAGCATCAACTATATTTTTAAGGTCATAGAAGAAATAAAAAAAATGAGTGAAAGTAAAATCACATAAAAGTCACTGACAACGTGTGTTTAAGAAATATAAAAACATTAAAATTTTTTTTTTAACTTTTATTATTGCACTTCCTTTTAAATATAAAAGAACAGGTAAGAGAAAAATATTTGTTAGTACGAAGAGATTTCAAGTATACCTCGCAAAAAGTACAAGGGTTAATCGCTAAAGGCACTCCTGAGGCAATAGCCTCAGAAGGCTAGTAATAACAAAAGTACCATAGTCGTAAATTAAAAATCGTGTGTATGAAATCAATAACGAGCGAAGGGGTTCAAAAAGGGTCCCATAAAGTTAGTGGTCTGCTTCTGAATATGTGACTGCGCACCGAAAAAGTTACCTAAGGGTAGATTGAACGAATTTCTTTTTTTTTTAATTGGGTTAAAATTTATTAAATTATTATTTAGTGAATCGGATGGTAATGGTCGCTTAAGGTAGTGGTAGACTTCGTTCTCACCAACTGACGATTGATAATTGAATACAAGTTTTCTCGTATTCCTTTATCTGAGTTTGGTTGGTTAAATAGATGTTGCTTACAACTAAACACTATCCTAAGTAGATAGATACGAAGAGTGCTGATGACGGACGTAGCTGTCTAGAAAATGTACATTCCGCTCTGCTGGTGTCTAAAATTTTAATTTTCTCAATAATATAATAAAACGAACTTAGCTTGACTATAAATTTCATATGTATGTATATAGTAATTATAAATTGGCTATGATAGCTTCAAACTAATTCGCCTAAATAACACCAGAGGCGCTTGCAACACTGTTCTATGGCAGTGTTGCCATAAGCGAAGCTTTACTAACACACTAACCATCTATCCCTTTTCAAAAGAAGTAACACAGTTATTATAGGCATTAATTGCCTGAGTGTTACTTCTCTTAAAAAAAATTAATAAAAATTAAAGTTGAATTAATTTAATTGATTCAAATATATATTTGCTTAAAACAGAAAAAAATACTAATTAATTAATTAATCAATTAATTGTTTAATTAAATTTTAATCTGAAACCAATTAAAACCTTCAATTGGTGGAAATATTATTTTCCGCGAAATTTTATTAATTTTTTTTTTAAATGGGTCCAACCTATCTTTTAAAGGTTTTAAACCAATTAAGGGCACCCATCCCTGGATAAAATTCTAAAATTTATATAAAATTCTAAAAATTATTGTAAAGCTCTGTAAAAGAGAGATGGGAAATGAGTTACTCATTACTTTAAAACAGCGCCATCTGTTGCGCAACAGTGCATAAAATATACTGCTTTCAAAAATAAAAGATGTCTTTAAGACATGCAGTAACTTTAAACCAGCGTACTTTTACTGCTTTTCTCCACTTTCTCTTGGAAATAAGATATTTTTTCGGAAAAAAGTATCCTATATTGGATTAAGGGTACTAAGGTCCCCCCTCACACAATTTTGTTAAAATCCATCCAGCTGTTTTTAAGTGATGCGAACACAAAAAAAGGAAAAAAGACACACAGACAGACAGACAGGAAATGAGTTACTATTTTATTATAGTATAGACTAGATGTGCCCGCCACGTCGTGGGCGTCCTGACAATATTTTGCTCGATTGTGCTTTGTAAGTATTACACACCAATTGTAAGACTCTTACTTTTATAGACTTTCATTTATGATTTATGTATTTACTTTATATAAAGGTACCCATCCCTGGATAAATGTGTAAAATTTATAAAAAATTCTAAAAATTATTGTAAAGCTCTGTAAAAGGGGCTTAAAATATTTATATAACAATCTACTTCCACAAAGTAAAAATACAAATCAAGTACAAATTTTATTCAATTGGCGCCTAATGTGACGCGACAGTGTTTAAAATATCCCAGTTTTAAACCCAAAATTTCAGTGTCTTTAAACCGTAAATTGCGTTTTTTTCACTACACAGTGGAGAGAAAGTGGAGAAAAAGCTCCACTTTGTCTTGGAAATGGGATTGAGTGCCTCGATAGACCGACTGGCAGCGCGCTAGTCTATCAGTCTGGAGGTGATGGGTTGATTCCCACCAAAGACTCTGGGTGTTTTCTGCAGACAAGCAAATAGCTTCGCAAAGGTGGTGTTGTCTTAAGAAAAAAAGATATTTTTGCGAAAAAAAGTATCCTATATTATAATCAGGTAAGGTACCTCCTCACAAAATTTTTCTTAAATCTATCCCGTAGTTTTTACATGATGCGAACACAAATGAAAAGCAGATAGACATGAATTACTATTTTAATATATGTATAGATAATAGATATGTTATAAGATAAGTGTTGTTGTTTCTAATTGTCAAAAGTATAGCATACCTTGAGGATAAAGATAGAGTAGTAGAAGATAGAGTTGGAACTTATCCTGATTCTCCTGATCGGAACTATAGATCGAATTGATGAAACTACTGTATTGTCATCTGTTCTTGCTGTATGTAGAAATTTTTAAATTAATATTTAGAAGTCGAGAAGTGCATGAAGTATTCCGTAGCATACAAACACACAAATGAAGCATATAATGCTTGTTAATATACTTTAAACCATAAGAAAACTCTTTTATTGTCCCTGCAATTTGTTATTTATTTCCTTATTTTTAATAACTTTAAAAGTGAAAGAAAAATATAAAAAAAATAGATTTAGAAGGTTTTCTCATCTGGCAAGCATGTGCTTGCTTAAAACTAAAACCTATTATTTATTAGTTTTAAATGTTTTTGCCCATTTTATATTCTTTTCTATTTTCATATTATTGCAACTTTTGATGTTAAACCATTTCTCTTGTCGTACAGCCCATTTTTATTAATTTTTTTTTAAATTTGAAGACAAAAACTTTTTTCCTTCATAATAAAATTGCTTGGTAACTAACCCTGATAAACATTTAAAAGCTTGTGACTTGTTTTATATTTTGTTTTTCTTTTCTGACATTTGCAATGCATTATCCAAGCAACGTCATGGATTTTAAAGCACCTTCAGGCCAGTGGTTGTGCAACAACAGCAGCATCTAATCTCACATTTCAAATGATATCATGTCTTTGGCTAGAAGCTGCGCAGTAATACAAATAAATAAAACAAATTTTTGCAGTTGCTTAATGTTTTTATTTTATAAAAATAATATTTTTCCTTATTTTTAAACCCAGCATGTTGTATTTATTATTACGCACACACACACACACAACCTTGACGTTGAGCCAAGGAATACAACAAGGATTCTTTATCAGGTTCACATTAAAACAAAAATTTTCATGGGTGTCACATGCAACTGTGATTTTCCTAACCACCCCAACTTTATTTTTTTTGTTTTTTTTTGCTTTGCTAAAATGCAGTAATTTTTCTAAAATAAATGTTATAACATCCTCGTCAACGATTTTAGCAGCTCTTGAGACTTTAACTTCAATGGAAATTTTTTTTCTGTATTATTTTTTTCTTTTTTTTTTGGAAAAACAAATTTTATTTGTAAACTTAAAGAGAGAAGAGGGGTCCACCAAGAACTTTCATTCTCATCTTGTGGCAGACGCGTGTCATTAGTTTTTGAATTACTAACATAAAAATATTACAACTTACATGAAGTGATTTGTGTTTAGAACTTCATCAAAGTAAAGTGTGCCTTATTGTGTGTTGGTGGTTTCCTGTTTGTTTTTTGTGCTTAAAATAAGAAAAAAATTTTTTGCTCTAAAATATTATGTGCATTTGTAGTACAGTTATGTTTATAAGAGGATTAAAATACTTTAATGTTGGTGGAGGAAAAATATGGAGTAAATTTGATTTATGTGGGAGAAAAATGTTTAAGAAAACACTGGAAAAATTTTTTTGATTTCCATAATATTATTTGGCTAAAAGCAGTTTGAACTTTTTGGAGGCGCCTACATATAGGCAATATATTTTTTGGATAAAAATACCAAAACATTTTGCTTGCGACTACAGATGTTTTAGGGTTTCGCATCCAAGGGTGTCAATACAACCGTTTTAATAAGATCCGCTATATGTATGTCCATTTGTCTCTGCATCTATCTTTTGAACTGTAATAGACCTCCTACAATACGATATAAAAAAGAAAATCAAAATAAAGTCATAAGTCACACGTTGTGTGCATCCTCACAATATTTTTTTTTTTATTTTTATTTTGAAAGTAATCCACACCAAATTTTAAGACTTTTACGTATTTAATTTATATAAAGGTACCCATCCCTAGATAAAATTCTAAAATTTATATAAAGTTTTAAAAATCCAATAATTATTTTAAAGCTCTGTAAAAGACAGACAGGAAATGAATTACTCATTATATGTACTGCTTTTAAAAAGAAAAGATGCCTTAAAGTATGCAGTATCTTTAAATTGGTAAAATTGAAATCGGCGTACTTTCACTGTTGTTTCTCCACTTTCTCTTAAAAATAAGGTATTTTTGCATATCCTATATTAGAATTAGGATACTAAGGTACAACCTCACAAAATTTTGTTAAAATCCATTCAGTAGTTTTTACGTGATGCGAACACAAAGAGAAAGACTGACGTGGGGGTCCTGACAATATTTTGCTTGATTTTGCTTTGAAAGTATTCCACACCAATTGTAAGACTCTTACTTTTAAGGTGCTTGAGTTATGGTTTATTTATTTACTTTATATAAAGGAACCCATCCCTGAATAAAATTCTAAAATTTAAAAAAAAAATTCTAAAAATTATTGTAAAGCTCTGTAAAAGATGTTTAAAATATTTTAATAACATTGTAATTCCACAAAGTAAATTTTATTCAATTGGCTATTTGGCGGTAAGTAATTAATATTTTGTCATTATTTTACAACAGTGCCATCTGTTGCGCAACCGACTTTAACATATACCACTTTCAATTCATATTTTTCCATTATTTTTAAAATGTTGTCATCTGTTGCGCAACTGTGTTTAAAATATCCCGCTTTCGAAAATAAAATATGCCTTAAAGTATGCAGTACCTTTAAATCCGTTAAAGAATATTTCGGCGTACTTTTACTGCTTTTTCTCTTTATTATCTCTTGGAAATAAGATAGTTTTACGGAAAAAAAGAATCAGGTGCTAAAGTACATCCTCACAAAATTTTTTTCAAATCCATTCAGATACATATTTTCTTCACATAAAGGTACCCATCCCTGGAAAAAATTTTAAAATTTATAAAAAATTCTAAAAATTATTGTAAACCTCTGTAAAAGGAGTTTAAAATATTTAGATAACAATGTAATTTCACAAAGTAAAATTACAAATCAAATACAAATTTTATTCAATTGATGCCTAATGTTGCGCAATAGTTTTTCAAATATACCAATTTCAAAAATAAAAAGGTGTATTGAAAATATAACAGTGTTGAAAATATCCCAGTTTTAAACCGAAAATTTCAGTACCTTTAAACCAGAAATTGCGGTTTTCACTGCTTTTTCTCCACTTTCTCTTGGAAAATCAGGCCTATATTCGAATCAGGATACTAAGGTACCTCCTCACAAAATTTTGTGAAATTCCAGCCATTAGTTTTTACGTGATGCGAACACAAATCAAAAGCAGACAGACAGACAAACGGAAATAAGTTACTATTTTATTATATGCATAGATTATTTTGAAAATTTTAATTCCTTTTCAGCAAAAAATTTCTTTCACTGTTAAATTATGTTTATTCCTTCTTTAAACAACAAGAAAACTGCCTATATTATATTACATATACATTACTAAATTTACTTAGAGTACAAATCTTATTTCATCTCTCTTTATTCTTTTTACCTTCTCACTCCCTCTCCACCATAATTTAGCATTATATTTTCATAATTTCTGTGGCAATAAGGAAAAAGTGCTTAAGTCTGATTTTTAAGTTTTGTAGGAGAGCAGTTTTAAACTTTAAAATAAATTTTTTGAAAAAATGACTTATCTTTAAAGTTTACCTATGGGAGTCAAACGTATGATTTTGAAAAATATTTTATATCTACCAAAAGTACGCAGGCGTTGCAATTAATAAGTTGTAAAAGGAGTTTCTATGATTTTGAAAAATACCTTGTAGTTTCTTAAGCTTTTTTCCAAATGCGATTCGGCATTGAAAAAAGATTAGTAGAAAGTTTTTTTGCTATAACTTCCTGAAAATTAGTTCAAAATAATTGAAAATTTGCACATGGGTACTTTGAAGTACGGAGATTTCAAAGGTGCCAGTAACTTAATTTTTGCTTAAGTCGACTTAAGCACTTATTCCTTGTTGCCACAGATTTGTTCTCCATTACTATGAACAAAAACAAACAAACAAACAAACTCTCCCTTAAAAGGAAAAAAATAAATAAAAACCGTTAGTATGCAAACGGTGTTTTAGCAACAACAACATTGATAGTATATACAAATAAGCGTCACAATTAAAGCATACTTTTAGGCTTCATACAAACGAAATCAAAAAGGAACACAACCCAAAGCCACCCACTGGATGATAATAAACATTTACAAACAAACATTAAATAATTCGTGCAGACATCACTCATTTTATTAGAGGACATTTCTACTTACATAGAGTCGTTTTTAACATATAATTTGTCGTGTGTGAGAGACGCCAGTCTGTCGACTGTTTTCAGACGAACACAACAATAAACAGAACTTTTGAAATACATATTTTATGATGAATATTTTCCTCGTTGAGTTAAGAAAAAAGTTTTCAATGGCAACGTCAAAACGTTTTTTTTTTTTTATTGAGTAGGACATCTAGCGCGATTTATACCTCTTCGTGGAGGCGAACGACTGGAAAGGTCAAAAAGATCTGGATTGCTAAACAGGGAACTCGGGATAACTATAAAGCGAAAAGGTAAATTTATTAGGGAATTTTAGTTTAGTGTAAAATAATGAAATTGATGCTTTTTGCAACAGAACCCTAAACTATTACTAGATAAGAGAGAAGATCTCGAACCCAGTCCAACCAAGAAAAGAAAAAACAAATATGCTTGTATGTATAGTAGAAGCATCATATAATCTTCTAAAGTTTGCTGTAGGCCGGAACCCAGAATTATCACAGGCTAATGATATAAAAGACATGGTAGGAGGTGGTAAAGAACATTCATTCCATTATGCCTTGCAGTGACATATACATTTAACTGAAAATGGATGCCATGGAGGACCTAAAGCTAAAGACGAGCGCTTATGCAAACACAGTGATGAGAAAGGAAAGCTATAGCTTCCATTTGACAGCCAGAAGTCACCTAGGCTGAAGGCAAATGCGCAAGGCGTTCAGTGGTGAGTAAGAAATTGACTATTATTAGTTGATAATCACTGAGTGACAATGTTGCCAGAGGTAGAAAAAATTCCGACAACTAGATATATTGAGGGCTCTGCACCATCAATCATAGGTTATTTTGCTTGCCGAAAATAAGTCATCATGCCAAAAATTGCTGGTTAAAATTATGGTTTTATATTGACGAACAGAGAACGAAAGGTCTTGAGATGGCTAATATTGATATTGACGATCAGATAATGAAAGTTTTTGAGGAGGATGAACGGTATGCGGTATGGTTACCTTGACTATTTACGATGCGATGTTTAAAAGCAATCTGAAGGATATTTTGTACTGTTTGGTAACCGTGAACGAGAGCAAGCGTGGATCTGTCAACCAACGAGCTGTGTTTATTCAAATCGAAAAAGGTGCGACTGCTCTGAATGTGTTTAAGCGATGTTACACAAAAATATATTTGCACTAATTAAAGGTTTTAATTAGTTACAAAAGAAAGTTCAATTATGTTTTTAATTGATTTTAATAAATATTTGTTTAAAACAGACCAAAAAAAAACCTAATTAAGCAATTAATTGATGAAAATAGTAACTCATTTCCGTCTCTCTGTCTGCTTCTCTTTTGCGTTCGCATCACGTAAAAACTACTGGATGGATTTTAACAAAATTTTGTGAGGAGATACCTTAGTATCCTGATCTTACTATAGGATACTTTTTTTTACCCAAAAATATCTTATTTCCAAGAGAAAGTGAAGAAAAAGCAGTGACAATTTTCTTGTACTGTATTTGGCCAACCCAGTAGGTAGTGTGTTAGTCTATCAGTCTGAAGATTGTGGGTTCGATTCCCACCAAATACTCTGGGTGTTTTACTACAACGAGTGAAGGTCTGCGTCATTATGCTTGGTAAATTAAGTTAAAATATAATTTGTAATTGTATTGTTACCTCTAAGGGAATTTTTGACGAAAAAAAGAAATATATTTTATAAAAACTCATGGAGTTGTCAAATTTATGGTGCTTCATACGTAGCACCATACAATTTAATTAATTAAATAGTGATATTTAGACTTGCTTTTAAATTCAAATTTTTTGTAATGATCGTTAAATAGTTAATTTTAAATAATTTTAAAATGTTTTTTTTTTTATTATAAAAGGTTAGTAAGACAGATTTTGTATAAAAATAGTTTAATATACCTTTTATAACTTACAAATAATGTTTTTGGATACGACAATGCAGCTGAAATAGTTTAAACATATTTTCATACTGTCACCTCAAATCATTTTTATCGCCTGTCGCTTACATTCTGTATTGTCAAACATGCTGTGAACCTTTCAACACTTTTTGTGGTGTATGCTTTTCTCATTTTTATTTTCATTTGCATTTGTAATGTTTTATGGGATTTTTATTACTTATATGCCGCCATAGACATCACTGCTAGCACCATCACCTCATACCACCCACTTATTTGGCTATCCTGCAGGATATGTAGAAAAACACTCACTCACACGCACACACTCTTACAACGACACGCACTCTCTCTTAGAAACACTAGAAAACCCGGTATGTTTATGCCTGTATAACTTCAAAAGGGGTCTGTTTTGTGTTTATTATCCATACAGTTTGTCGAGAGACAGCCAGTCATTCAGTACGTTTGAGTAAACGCGGAAGTTTAAAAAAGTTATAGTAAAGGTTTCATAGTATTATTTATGAAAAAAAAACTTAATTATTTAATAAAATAAAAGGTAAATATATTTAGAATTTAAAGTTTAACTTTTTGTTAATTCTAATTCTCAACTTTTGTGTTTAATTGAATTTACTCCCTCCCTCCACAACGTATACTTTAAAAATATGCTATATTTTTTTGTTGTTTTCATAAACCTGCGCAGTATGCAATAAACTGCATGCCTAAATAATAAATATTTTCTTTTGAGAAGACTACCAGAAGAGCTTTATGACATTTTGTTTATATGCATGCTTAGATTTTTATCAGTGTACCCTTAAACTGCTTGTTTTTATAATAATTTTAAAAAAGTTCAATATCCTTTGGGGGTAGTGGTGGCTCAAGCCTTAACTATGTTTCAATTTTGACTGTGTTAACCTCCCTAAAGTATGCTTCATTAGCTTTAAAACTATTGTTTAATGTTTGTGAAAAGACTTCCGGTGTTTTTGTGCTCAAATTGAAAAAGTTCATTAATTAAAACAATATAATAAAAAGAGGAATAAAAAATCAATTGATTTTTTGGGGTTAAAAGAGGAATTTTGCAAAACAATTTAATGGCCTTTAAATTTTTTTTTTTTTTTTATTCCCATTACAAAAATATAAAAGAAATATGAAACCCTTTACCTTTTCTTAAACAATTAACATTTAACATTTTTTTTTTCTTATATTTTTAAACACCTTGTAGGTCTTTGTTTGCTAAAGTTCCTCTTTTGTTTACTCTTTCTAAAGAAAAACATTGCGAATAAACTTAAAGAAACCTTAACCTTAAGTTAAGTATATGAGTTTGGCTGTTGAAACCAAAGTCAAGGGCTTTTTTTAATTTTTATGCTTTTATTGTCTATCTGCCAGCCAGCCAGCCTGCCTGTCGGTCTGTCGGTCTTATTCATCAAAATCATAAATTATTAATCTTTAGTTTTATTATATTTAAAGAGTCCTTTTTAAATTCACTTCATTATTTTTCTTTTCTTTACAGTTTGCTGCCTGGGTTGATGCTGTTATTTTCGTTTTTAGTTTAGAAAACGAATCGAGTTTTAATACAGTCTACAATTATTATACAAAAATGGCTCATTTTCGTAACGGTCAGGAGATTCCCATGATTTTGGTGGGTACCCAAGATGCCATCAGTGAACGTAATCCCCGTGTTATAGATGATTCTCGTGCCCGTAAATTGGCCAATGATTTGAAGCGGTGTTCATATTATGAGACGTGTGCTACATACGGCTTAAATGTCGAGAGAGTTTTTCAAGATGGTAAGTTTGGTTTTTAAAGACTTTTTAAAGCATATTTTTAGGATTCATTTTTATTTCATAAATTAATAATCTTTAAAGAAAAAATTGGAACAAGAATTAACTAAAGGTTTAGTTACTTTCTCATTAATCTATTTTTTAATTAAACTATAATGACCGAAATACATGCTAGACCATTGTTCAAGCTGCTTATACAATTGTAGGATAGACCAACTATGAGCGGTCCTGCAGTAAAGTTTTACTGCGCAGACCAGATGTTTTCCCTTTTCAACCACTGACGTTTTGTTAAACTTCAATTGACGGCTTGAAAACTGCAACTCTTATGGAGTTTGCTTGGTTTGCGCAAGCTTTCAAGTAGAATCAAATGATTCCATTTTGACACCACCCTATTTGCCTCAACAAAGCGATCCACTTGTAAATCCTGGTGGATAGTTATACCCGTCCTGAAGCGTTGAGATATATCTAGTAAGATCGCCTAGAATGGCTGCTAATAACTCAATTAGGTGATCAATTTATGTTAGTTTCATGAAATTACCGCTTCGAAAATGGAGTGCCAGATACTCCCACAGATGGTGGTACACCGTTTCTTCTTTACCCTGTACCTGGCAGCTACAACAGAGCCTATTACAGAGAAATCGTAGCTACTAGCACGTGCACCGATCTCCCAATGACCCTTTAGCATAGACAATAACCTTCTTCTTCCTCTTAGGCGGCTATTACAGAACATTTGTGCCTGTAGCCGAACGTAAAACGGATTTCCAAGCGCCTCGATCTTCTGCGCTCCTTTTCCAATTTCTGACACCAAGTTTCAAGATGTCTTCCTCAACTTAATCTTTCCATCGAAGTTTCGGTTTTCCCCTTCTGCGTGAACCGTCACGAGGTTCGTATTCAAACGTCTTTCAAGCTGGAGCATCTTCATCCATTCTCGCAATCGTTGTAACGCTTGACTATGTCAATGTCGGCATACAGCTTATGCTTCATACGACATCGATTGGTCCATAGATTTTACCAAGAATTTTTCTCTCAAACACTCCAAGTACTGTATCATGTGCTTTCGCAGGTACCCATGCTTCGGAACCATATAGTAGCACGGGTAGTATCAGTGTCTTGTAGAGAGTGATTTTTGTCTGTCGAGAGGTGGCCTTGTTTTTAAACTGCTTACCTAGTCCAAAGTAGCATCTATTGGCCAGTATTATTCTTCTCTTTATCTCAAAACTGATGTTGTTTGTTTTGTTAATGGCGGTACCGAGGAAGAGAGAATCGCTGAGTAGTTTTCAACTTCCACTGTCTGCCCGAGTCTACTGGACGTCTTGTGCGTTGATACCATCAACTTGGTTTTATCGCCGTTTACTGCCAGACCCACTTTTGCAGATTCTTTTAAGATTTTTTCAAAGGTGGCAGTTACCAGCGCTTGCTAAGATACTGAATCTTTTGTGAAATGATTTCTTTCAAAATAACTCCTCTAACATTGTTTCCACTGGACCTAAACTAGCACGTCCAACGTTGTCTATCTGTGAAAAATTCCCATGTTCATAAAAGATGTATGACGAAAGCCCAAACCGTGCGGCGTCAACGCTTTACAGTTGGAAGATCCGATTTTGATAGCGTTGTTACCTAATGAAGTTGGCTGCAAGCAAACTGTCTTTGTTAGAAAGCAATGACATTTAATAATTTTTAGGTCTATCTAGGTATAATAGGATAAGTCAACATTACTGGTCATGACAGAACGTTCACGATCTTATTTATGAGTGCCATTGCAGCTGCTGTATACAACGCTGCGCTTAACGTGCTGATTTAGGTTTCCCTGTTTCTTTGTGAATATGGCGTCTTTTGGTGGTGATTCCGTGTTGCAAGAGCATAAAGACTTATCGAACTGTTAATTAAGAAAAGTAAATTTCTATCTATTCGAGCTTCAGGATGGTTTAACACTAAAATCGGCCATTATTCAAGATCTCCTGCAGCTATGTACGCAAAGGGCGCTTGCATGACCAAAGTAGGCCTATTTTGTAGAAACTGTTAACTTGGTAACTACACCCACGTTGGTGCGGTGCCTTCGTGATCTCGAACTTGGCCAATATATTTTAGTTTGAACCGCTAATTTAGAACCATTTCGTTTCAGTTAAGAGGTATTAACGAATATTTAAACGTTCTATGTATCACATTGCGAAGTAATTGATTTTATTGCGAATATAATGATCCACTATTCGCTTTATCTCTTCCTTCTTTCTCTCTCACTCTCTTCATTAGGCTTTCAGTAAAGAAGAATCAAAATTCATTGATTCAAATTTTTATGTTCTTGTGCTCGCTCATTCTCTCGGTAAAACACAATAATACAAACAATATTAATAATTTTACTTTTTTCCTTTTTGTTTTTTTAGCTTGTCAAAAAATTCTTTCGCAACGTCTACCCCTACCCGCCAGTGTTACCTCAAGACCCACCACACCCCAGGGCACACGGCTGGGTATTGCATCGTACCATCATAATTCAACAAATGGCACGAATTCGAATGGTTTTGCATCCAGTAATTCTTCCTCTAGTTCAATGCAAACGTCAGGAGCGGGGAGTGCAGCTGCTAATCTCACCCTACCCCATAGACATCATGTACTGTCGAGTTCAACACATCATATACCCATGCGTATGAGTGCAGATTTTGTACACAACGAACAACAGCAGAGTTTGCCACCCACGGGTAATGCTCAAAAACTTTGGCAACAACAACAACCTCAAGAAACTCAACACGTTCAATTGAGATCTCATCACAATCGCGAACGGGAACGTGAACGAGAACGGGAACGTGACTACAATTTGACCAATGAAAATAACAATATAACCAAATATAATCCACAGGGATCGCATTCACAAAATAGTTCAGCCTCAGAGCAGTTGGCTCCTCTGTCGTTGGTGCCTTTAAGAGAAAAAGACTCAAATTTGACAGTGAGTGGTAAGGATTTACCCACACCTACTTCAACGCCCACAGCCAGTCGTAAATCGCGACGAAGATCGAATCTCTTTATACCTTCTTCTTCGAAAAAGGGAGAAAAAGATACAAAAAATGGTGAATTGGGTAGTGGCCGGTCGATACCGATTAAACAGGGTTATCTGTACAAGAGATCGAGTAAATCGCTGAATAAAGAATGGAAAAAGAAATATGTTACTTTATGTGATGATGGCCGCTTGACTTATCATCCTTCCCTGCATGATTATATGGATGATGTGCATGGCAAGGAGATACCCTTGCAATATGTTACGGTCAAGGTGCCGGGACAAAAGCCTCGTGGCTCGAAATCTATAATAACTAATAGTGCTTTGACAACCTCCATGTTGTCCACCAATAATGGTAGATTTGATGAAATACCTTTTTGAAAATTTAAAATTTGTAATTAATTTTTTTTTTATTATTTCTTAAAGCTTTCGAGCCCTTAAAGGAATCTGCTGTTAAGTCCAACTCTTCGCAACAAACCAGCGGTGATGAAGGCATAGCCATGTCAAATTCTAATTCTCAAACCTTTATTGCCGGCTCTGTCGAGAACACACAACGTGAACTTCTAGCCGTCAATGCCTCCAATAAATTAGAGGCTCAAACACCGAATGTCAAGAAACGCCATAGACGCATGAAGAGCAGCAGTGTTAAGTCGAATGAAATTGATGATTCTGATGGTTATGAATTCTATATTGTATCCTTGGATGCTAAGCAATGGCACTTTGAGGCTGCCAATTCGGAGGAGCGAGATGAATGGGTAGCTGCCATAGAACAGGAAATTTTCAAAAGTCTACAGACTATAGAGAGTACAAAAATGAAGCCAGCCACCACTAGTGAATTGGCCACAATGGTGACGATAAGGACTAGGGTGCCGGGTAATGGCTTTTGTGTCGATTGTGATGCACCAAGTGAGTAAATGTTGGATTTATTTTTTTATAATTTTCTTCATTTTATTTAAAGTTATGGCTGTTTTTAATTTATTTTTAACTTATTTGATAAAATTTTTTTCTGTTTTCATTTCAGATCCAGAATGGGCCAGTTTAAATTTAGGTGTTTTAATGTGCATTGAATGTTCGGGAGTACATCGTAATTTAGGTTCTCATATATCTAAAGTTCGCTCTTTGGGTCTGGACGATTGGCCGTAAGTATTTTTAAATACCATTTTCCTGACCGCCATTTTGTTTTTGTATAAACAATTGTGGGGCTACTGAATTAAACTAAAATTAATTTTTTTTTTTTGTTTTTTATAGCGCTGGCCACTTAAGTGTTATACTGGCCATTGGCAATAGTTTAGCTAATTCTGTGTGGGAAGCAAACACCCGACAGCGTACGAAACCCAAACCCAATTCTTCTAGGGAAGAAAAAGAGGCCTGGATTAGAAGTAAATATGAGGCTAAAGAATTTTTACCCCAACAGAATACCAATACAAATGCTACACCTGGTCAGCAATTAATAGAAGCTGTGATTAGGTAAGTGTTTGCCTAATTGAGAAGAACAAATTATATAGAATTATTTTAAAATATGGTAACAAAAAAAATTAAATTTAATTTAAGAATTCAATTTTTTTTTTTAGTTTTATTTGTATCTTTAGTTATAAAAGAAATTTAATTTTTAAATGAAACAAGTATATCCATTTATCGCTATTTCGCTATAGCTCATCTACCTCATCGGTAGATTTTTTTCTCCAAATTTCTGAATAAAAACTCAGATTCTTATGCTTTTGGTATAGTAAGATCTAAACAGTTGCATGAGCAAGCTCATCTAATGGGTGTGCTCATAAGCTCATGAGCAAGTGATCATACTCGAACATAAACTAGCTTACCAAACACATGCCTACTCATACCATACTGTATTATCAACGCAATAAACCGATAAAGTACAACGCACTTTCTAAAATAGTGATCGCAGTGTTTACTAGTCTCATGTTCAAAACACTCAGTGTGTTTTTTGAGTTTCTTAAGAAGTGAAGACCTTAAAATGAACGTATGTAATGTAAAAAAAATCTGTAGATTTTGTTTATACACTCGAACTGTGTTCGTGTTTCACACAAAGCCTAAAACTGATTGAACTCGCCTAACTTAATTTTTATTGTGTTCAGCATTTACTCGTACTTTATAATTGCTTTCTAAACTCTGCAAGCTCATTTAGCTCGCTGGTCTTCGCGCTGGTCTTTTATTGTCCACTAAAGATTGATTAAAGGTTACCGCAATTCGCGGTTCTTTCTCCTGCCCCCTTTCAAATTTTTAAATGACATTCTTTGCTAAACTTTCAAGCCTGTCTACTATTTTGCTGATTACAGCGGCATTTCGTATTTATACACCAAAAGAATTACTGCGTAATTCGATTCGAAGGAAAACCTTTTCGAAACATAATGTATACATAAGCCATACAAATTCGAATGATTTTGTTTTCGAATCAAATTACGCAGTAACCCCCCTGTTACCCCTAATTGGGGCCAAGAGGCAAAATATGGTTGATATGCTCAATAACAATCTCGTAACAATATCTTATTGCGGACATTGTTCCGATTTTGATGCTTACGCACTGACGTTTGACCTAAAATGGTGTTTTATTTGAAAATATGGATGGTATAAGTACTAAGGAATCGGAAGCTCTTGATGTTCTTGGCACGTCAACTCAGCATGATGTTCGATTAACTAAACATATTTTTCAAGTCTCAAGAGAAGCTTTCAAGTGTCTCGGTTTTTTGAAACGGTGTAAAAGTTATTTCAGTCCATCTGATTTCTTTTCTATTTATACAACCTACATCCGGCCTAAAATGGAATTCAACTCCCATGTATGGGTCGGTGCTCCAAAGTCTGTTTTAAAGCTGTTCGACTGCATGCAGAAAAGGACGAAGAAGTTCATAAGTGACAGTAGGGTATCCATCTCTACTGTCACTCTTTTCAACATCGACGCAATGTCACATGTTTATCGCTATATTCTTATTGTTTTCCGAAAAAAGCTAAATGGGGATCTGCTATGAATTTCTGTTTACTGGGAAATGTCCTAATAGGAGTGAAGTTTCTATAATGGCTGAATTTAATAAACCTGACAAGGTGGAGGTAGGCTACTATATGTAGACAGGCTAAAAGGCTGCTCAAAGATTCCCTTGGCAGGTAAGCCAGAAAGGTACTTAGATATAATAGAGATACCTAAAGCTGGATAACTGCGTTAGTGAAAGGTCATGGAACCTTCAAGTATCATTTAGCTAAGATGAAAATCGAAGAAGATGATACTGCAGACTGTGCCTGTATTATTTTTTATAAATATGGAGTTTAATATTTTTTAATTAAATTTAAAAAAAACCTAATTTTTTACATTTAAATACATTTTTTTCTGTAGTTTTTTCGTACTAGGTGCGATCCCGTACTTTTTGGGAAAAGTTCGGTAAAGTGAGAGAAAACAAAATCAAACTCTCTTAGAGACAAAAATGCCCGAAAGTACGGGAACACAAAAAACCAACTTTGTATCCCAAAACGTGATGTCAAAGTGTTCCCGAGGGCTCCCAATGTTGAGTACGGGATCGCACCTAATATTTTTCAAAATGTTTCACTTTATTTTCTAATAAAAATTATTTAACATAAAGATTAAATTTAAATTTAAAAAAAATTATCTTTTTTATCTCTTTCAGATCTGATATGAAATCTATTATTTTAATATTGGCCAATGCCAATGCTGAAATCACTAATGCCAATGTTAGTCCTAGAGATGTAAGGACCCCCTTGCTATTGGCCTGTGCCATTGGCAACTTAGCCATAGCTCAACTTTTAATATGGGTAAGTTAAAAAAAAAATAGAAACTTATTTTTAATCCAAAACTTACATATATATTTGTAGGAGTTGTGTGTTAAAGATTTTAAATTATAGAACCTTGAAACTCTATAGAAAAATTTATAATTTTTATCACTTATGTATATGCGAAAAATATTTTGTAAAGTCGAGCTTCGGCCTGATGAAATAATTTTTTTCTTTGGGGTTTTTCGAAAACGTGCTTTGCTTCTAAAGTGTCGAATAAAGGCATCAAGAATAGAAAAGTTTACATTTTTTATAACTTTTATGTATAAAATATATTATGGATTATTTCTTTAGTTCGAATGTGACGACTTTGCAAACATTTGATCTGAAGAAATAATTTTATTCCCTGCTTCACCTCTAAAGTGTCTTATGAAGCGTCGAACTTGGGCCTGGCGAAACAATTTTCTTCTCTAGATTATTTCGAAAACCTGCTTGGATTCTAAAGATTTTCTTTAATTTAAAAGAAATAAATCTATGTGTGAATAGTATAACCCTAGAGAAAGTAGCAACAATATACCTGCTCGTACAGGTGTTTTCAATTTTAAAATTTTGATATCGTCACAAAAATTATTTCAATAATTTTCGAAAAATGATGTCTGTTGGTGTGCGTGTATGCCACTACTTTTTTGTAGGCTCTACAGAACATACCGTTTGATATATCAGCATGATATCCAGTATGTGCCTTTGGTATATGGAGAAGAAGAGCTGAAAATAATTATTTTATCGATTCGAATATACTTTGAACTTTTATTCCTTACCTATAAAATCCTTTTCATAAAATTATCTGTTTCAATGAGGTATGGTAAAGTTGTGTAGAGGCCCCTTCAGAATTTTTAACATTATTTTATACCTTTTGGACGATTTTTTTTTTGTGGTGCTTTCTTAAATTAGATTTAAGCCCTGAAGAATTTATTTCATAATATTTTATACTAGCTATCCCTAATGCGTTTCGCTTCACTCATCCACAAAAAATACAATAAACACTTGGAAGAAAAGTATGGCTAACTTTTAACTCGAAAAAGCACGCTATTCTCACAACAAAACTGTACAGTTTATATGCAGCGTACGACGCCCACTTTTTCCATCCAATCTGTTTTTTGCTAGACTATGCGTTAATAATATTTTATCTTTTATAGGAGGTACCACTTCCACTATCCTAATCCAGTTTGTATTTTGCTAGATTATGCACATTAGTATGAGGGTTACTTGTGCAAAATTTCTAGACTCTACCCATTGTAGTTCTCTAGATACATGATAATAATTTTTCACTTTGTATGTGAGTTGCCACGCCCACTATCCCATACAGTCGGTATTTTGCTAGACTATGCACATTAGTATGAGGGTTGCTTGTGCGAAGTTTCAAGTCTCCACCTATTGCGGATCCCCAGTTAGACGATAATAATTTTTCACTTTGTATGGGAGATACCACGCCCACTGTCCTTATTCAGTCTGTGTTTTGTTAGATTATGCTCATTGGTATGAGGGTTACTTGTGCAAAGTTTCAAGTCTCTAGCTATTGCAGATCTCTAGATATGTAAACTTTAATTATTGTTCACTTTGTATGGGAGGTACCACGCCCACTATTCCAATCTAGCCTGTTTTTCGCTAAAGTATGTATACTAATAAAGGGGTTATTGGTGCAAAATTTCAAAGATCTACCTATTATGGTTCTCTAGCTACTTTAAAAGTGGGCGTGGTCAATTTTTATTTCCGTAAAAACCTTAGTTGGGTTATGATGAAGATTTACAAAAAAATTTACTAAATCGGTGCAACTGTTCTTAAGTGATACGATTACCAACGAACGAAATTAAATTTTTTTTTTTTGTTATATTTTTTTATATTTTTTATATTAAGTTTTTTAAACTTTAAAACAATACACAACTCAAGAATACATTGTAATAAAAACAAAACAAAAAACATTATATTAAAAATATTAAAAATTATTTGTTTAGAATGGTGCCAATATCAAACATACCGATCACGAGGGTCGCACTTGTTTGGCCTATGCCAGAGCTGCTCAATCTTTGGCCACCGCAAAATCCTTAAAAGCTGCCGCAGCAGCAGCAGCTGCTGCTGCCACCCAAATCAACAGCAATAATACAAATTCCAGCATGGCCAGCAATAATTCATCATCTTCATCTTCGATATCCAATACGACAACAACCTCAAATGCTTCAGTCTCGGCTACCAACAATAGCAGCAGTACAACATCTAATAACACAACTGCCGCCAATGGTGGTATACCAGCACCACACTATAGTGTGGAGGAGACAACAGCTTTAGTGGAGCTCTTAACGGGTTTGGGCTGCCCCGAATCGGCACCTTTAACAGCAAGTGGTACTTTGCCGCGTAGACGGGACACCTTAGGTACGCCCTATGAGAAAACTGTTTCCGGGGTAATATAAATAAATAAAAAAAAATTAATATTTTTAGAATCTTTTACAAAAAAAAAAAAAAAAATATGGAAATATTTTTAAAATTTAAAATTAGAAGACAAGTAGTTTTTTAATATTTAAATTGAAAAAAAACAACACGCTTAGCTTTTTTCAAAAAAAAAAAAAAACAACAAAAAACAAACCGGAAATTTTAGTTTTAAATATTTTAATTTTTAAAGTTTTTTTATTTTATTAAGGCCTAAATCTAAAAACTAATAACCAATCTTTGAAATTTTTTATAAAATTTATTGTAAATGTTTTTTGTTAACGGGTGTTAAAATTTGGGCTGTTAATTATTTTTAAAACTTTTTCAATAGTTTAACTTGTTTTTTGGTTCCTTTTTTTATTTATTAAAAAAAAACATTTTTAATTAAATATATTTTTACTCTTAGTTGTTGAGTTTTTAAACATTTATTGTATAGTTTTTTTTTAATTTGTTAAAGTGTTTTTTATTCCCTCTTTACACCCTTAAATCCTGTAAAACGTTTAATAGTTGTAGAGGCCCACATTGGTGGTGTATAAAGTGTGTTGTAGTAAAAAAAAAATATTTTCTTTTAAAAAGCCTACAAAAAGTCCCTGCTTATTCTTGTTTCTTTAGAAAATCTCTTCTAATTTTATTTATTGTTTAGTTTTGTTTTTATTAAGAAATTCTTAAATTACCCAGGAATATTTCCATTTAGGCTGCCATAAAATTAAGTAATATCAAGCTAAAATAAAACTCGAAATGATAAATTTTAAGGCTCGGTTTTTGGACAATAATTTAAAATTAAAACATTGTATTCGTGAAAAAAAATCGGTGTCGGGATTTCAATGGATTGATACGTTTTGTGGGTTTTTGAATCAATTTTCTACAGGCCATACGGTTTGGCAAGCAGCTCATAATTTGTTTAGTTACATTTTAATTTTATTCTTCACATTCTCTTATTATTGGTTTTAATACCAGTTTCTACTCTTTCCTGGGTAGTTTACATAATTTTTTAAAATAGATTATTTTATTATAATTAAAAAACTTCTGTTTGTCTAAGTTTTATTGTGTTTATGTTTGTAAATAACTATTAATTTTATGAAAATAAACATTAGTTTTATTAATATTTTATGAAAAAAAAAAAAATTAAAAATTATTAAGAAATATTGAAAACTAATATTCCAGATTTTTATTTAATTTTTATTCAATTTTTTAAATTGCAATGTTTTAAATATTTATTCCAGCTAATTTTATTTTTGAAATTAATTCTTAAAAAAAAATGCTTTGAAAACAAAATTATAGACCAACTATAAATTTAAAAATTTTATTTCGCCGTTTAAATACGGCGTTAAACTGCATGATCCGTTCGAGTTTAAAATAATAATAAAATCATTTTGGGTAAAACATCAGTTCGATAAAAAAATCAGTTTATTTTGAAATTAAAATCAACATATTAAAATAAACTAAAATCTCAAGTATAAAATTATTCTACATCGTTAGGTGAAATGCAAAAATACGCAACTAATATATTTACGTTTTATAAATCATAAACAGTCAACTCAAAATTCACCAATATTCAGGTGAGGCAAAAAATATATTTAAAAAATTATTAAAAAAAAACATGAGCACAAAGATTTAAGCTCATAACACGCTCATTATAATATTACATTGAATTCACGTCTGTTCATTGCACACAAGTAACGATGAGTGGACAATAATAAACAGCGAAGACCATTAGCGAGTTAAATGCGATGAGCTTGCTGAGTAAGCAAGTTTGAATCAGTATAAAGAAATGTTAAACATAATAACAATGATGTTGGACGAGCTCAGAAAGTTTTATGCTTTGAGTGAAACACGAACACAGTTCGATTGTACAAACAAAAAATAAAGAATAGCCTTTTTATTTTTCATAAAGTCAACGTTTAATAAAAAAAACAAAATAATCTCAAATAATTCAAATGCTTTTTAAAATATAAAAAAAAAATCATATATCATTTACAATATCATTTACTTAATAAGTTATAAAACTTACTTAAGTTTACTTTAAGGTCTTCACTTCTTAATTAATACTAAACCTTTTCCAAAAGTGTCTTCATTTCTTAAGTAATACTAAACCTTATCCAAAAGTGTAAGCTAAGCCTTATCCAAAAGTGAGTGTTTCGAACAAGAGATGAGTAAACACGGTGCTCACTATTATAATAAGCTGATTGTATAAAAACTATGTATATCAACCAAATGGCCGCCGCGACCTCGGCTCCGATGCTCCAAATTTTCGATGACGCTGAGGCATAATTGAGGTTATATGCCGTTAATGTGCCGAATTATCTCATCCTTTAACTCTTGAAATGTTGCTGGCTTATCGACGTACACCTTTTCTTTCAAATAACCACGAAGAAAGAAGTCCAACGGTGTCAAATCCCATGATCTTGACGGTCAATTGACATCGCCACCACGTGAGATAACACGGCCATTGAATTTGTTGCGCATACAAGATACATATTCTTTCTTCATGGTTCAAATAGAGTTAGTCAAATTAAATGCAAAAAAAAACTTGACGTTTAAGTGTGGTTCACATTCAACATCGGCCCTTAAAATGTAACCACCCGATAGAAAGTTAGTTTTATACAATCAACTGATGAGAACAGAGTTTTGCTCACTAAAAGTATGGTATGAGCAGGCATGTGTTCAGTAAGATAGTTTGTGTTCGAGTATGACCACTTGTTCATGAGCTAATGGGTGTGCTGAAACAAGAGATGAGTAAACACAGCGCTCACTGTTATGGAAAGTTCGTTTTACTCGTGTTTATGATATGAACAGAGCTTTGCTCACTAATAGTATGGTATGAGTCGGCATGTGTTCAGTAATCTAATCTGTGTTCGAGTATGACCTGTTGCTTATGAGCTTATGGGTGTGCTCATTAGATGAGCTTGCTCATGCAACTGTTTATTATTAAAGAAGTCAGTAATGACAACGAAATTTTCATGGTCAGTGGAGATTCAGTCTTTGAACTGCTTTATAAAAAACAAAAAACGATTTTTATAAATTCTGAGTTGTAGCTGTTTATGATTTAGTCAGGTTAGTCTACTATCGGCCGTTTAGTATAACCAGAACATAAGTTTTCACAGCAAAAGCTTGGTTTAGTATGTCTTTTGGCACCGTACTGTTGACACCATATAACTTAACCATATATCAGGAACGTCAGGAATGATTTAAATTTCGTTTAGAAAAGGAATTGAATTTTCATTTCTGCTTCGCTATAAAACGTAAATGGTTTTTTTTTCCATAATGTCATAAATTTTTATTTTCTAAGTGAAATTGGGATTTTATTAAAATAGCTATTCAAACTTCTTAAAATAACAGATAGATATTTAATCGTAAATTTAACACTGCGCTACAGCAAATCAGAAAACGATATTTTATACTACTGATGCAACTCTGATGATGATCGTGTGAGTCCAACTCACACGTGATGGGTTCCGTAACACCGTTGAATATTTAACTTAAAAATTAAAACACCACAAAAATGTCTTACAAATAATGAAAAAAATAATAAACTCTCGCTAATTTAAACAAAAATGCTAAAGATTAAAGGGTATCAAAAAATCAATGATGTATAAAATTTTTTTTAAATATTTTTAATAAATTCTTCATTTACCCAAAAAAATAATTTTTTTCTAACTCATAGGCAATCAGAACCCCCTAAAAAATATTTTTAATTAAAAAAAAATTAACAAGAAAAAATTTAGTGAATAAAAAAATTTTTAGCTGGTTATTTTAAGCCTTAAACAATTATAGTTAAAAAAAATAAATAATTAATAAAAAAAATATAACAAATTAGCTTTTCCCAAAAACAATCACAAAAAAGTATAAAACTAAAATAAAAAAAATTAACCTTAAAACACGCTTAAAATTAAACATAAATACAAAACCAAAACCCACAAATATTTATAAAAATCCAGTCTTTTATATATAGAAAACAAAATAAAAACAGTATACGTAATAGTAGGGCAACAACAATAAACATCATTAAACTATTTATTAAACCAGCAAAAAAGAAATACAATTACAACAACAAAATAACTTAAATCTCTTATAAAATTTAAGATTTCCAGTATCAAATTTCTTAGCAAAAAGGCAATGAAAAGAAAATCTTAAGTTTTATTAAATGGAAGTAAAAAATTAAATAAAAATACCAATCATTTAAAATAAAAAATAAATATAAAAATAATTATACTGTCGTGTAATTTATTAACCATGGTGTAATTTTTTAAAAAATAATTAATATATGTATTGTATAAATAAATGTATTGCATAATAATTTATTAGACAAAAAACAAAATTGTTTAAAAAATAATAAAAAAAAAATATCTATAAAATTTAAATTAAAATCACAATTTAATTGGAAGCAAATAAAAATAAAATATTTGAAAATACCCCAATAAAATAACACTGGTTTTATTTAATATACATATATGCATATCACTCATTTAATTCCTCCTAGTCATACCTCCAAAAATCAAAGTTTTAGAGTTACTGAAGAGAAGAGTGTTGCTTAATGCCCTTCTTTATGAAGTAACAAACAAAACACAAATACAATAGAGGACGATTAATAACCTTCCTTATTTTTGAAAGTCAGTTGATTTAAAATATTTTCTACAGCATACCTTATGGATGCTCATAGTATTTGAGTCAGTCTGTAGCCAAGACACCGTACAAGGTGCTTCAAATACTTTGTGCAGCCTTAAGTCATGCTGTAAAAATTTTTAGGAAAAACAAACTGCCCCTGCTGTGTTTTTGATGATCATGGGAGCCTGATGATTTTTGCAGTTGGACAAAATTTGAAAATTTAAAAAATTGTAAATCTTTAATTTTAATTCAGACAAATAAATTTTTTTAACAATAAAATTTTTACAAATAAATTTTCTATATAAAATTTTTACAACAAATTTTTATAAATATTTAAAAAAAAATTTCTATATACAATTTTTACAAAAACATTTTCTATATCAAATTAAAAAAAAATCGATAAAAAATTTAAAGAAAAATTCTATATAAAATTTTTACAAAAAAAAATTTCTATATAAAATTTTTACAAAAAAATTTTCTATATAAAATTTAAAAAAAACAAAATTCTATATAAAATTTAAAAAAAAAAAATTTCTATAGAAAATTTTATTTGGAAAAATAAAAAAATTTAAACATTTTATATTTATTATTTCTATATAAAATTTTTTCAAAATAATTTTTTATAAAATTTTTCCAAAATAATTTTTTATAAAATTTTTACAAAGAATTTTCTATAAAATTTTACAAAGAATTTTCTATAAAATTTTTACAAATAATTTTCTATAAAATTTTTACAATGAATTTTCTATAAAATTTTTACAAAGAATTTTCTATAAAATTTTTACAAAGAATTTTCTATAAAATTTTTACAAAGAATTTTCTATTAAAATTTTTAGAAAAAATTTCTATAAAATTTTTACAAAAAATTCCTATAAAATTTTTACAAAAAATTTCTATAAAATTTTTACAAAAAAATTCTATAAAATTTTTAAAAAAAATTTCCACAAAATTTTTCTATAAAATTTTCACAAACAAACTTACTTTATAAAATTTTTACAAAATATTTTCCTAAAAACTTTACACAAAAAAAATTTCTATAAAATTTTTACAAAAAAAATTCTATAAAATTTTTACAAAAAAAAGTTTGGAAATTTAAAAAAAAATTTATAAAATTATAAAATTTTTACAAAAAAATAAAATTTTACAAAAAAAATTTTTCTATAAAATTTTTACAAAAAAACAAAATTCTGTAAAATTTTATAATTAAGTTTTTACGCTCCAGGTCTTTTTTATAAAAATAATTTAATTTATTTTTATTTTTATATTCGATATTTATAAAATTATTAAAAAGGTCAAAAATTACAATAATTGTTTAATAATTTCTATAAAATTTTTCCAAAAAAAAATATATAAAATTTTTGCAAAAAAAAAATTTCTATAAAATTTTTACCAGAAATTTTTTATTTTTTTCACCAAGTTTGACAATTAAGTTCCAGGGCTGCCATCATATTTTCCCATTTGTTTGAAATTAAACCTCTGTCATCGTTTCGAACGAGTTACGCAGCACGATATCACTTTCGATTCGGAAATTGTTTGATTCATTTGGATTGTTTACAGTAGTATACATACAATATATGTACATATTTATCAGCATATCCTAAATTAAAGCGATTTGTTTTCAAATTGGCCATCGACAGCGGTATTCGAAAATCGATGTTCGAAAATCCAATTTCCTTGCAATTTGAAGGTAAATATTCGAAGTTTTGAAAGTCGAATTTGAATGTTGTGAACACTAAATATGCTCGTCACAAGAGCTAAAGGTACTATTAAAAAATCAACACCGAAAATCATGTAACTATATTGCAGATCACCATATATATAATCAGATCACCTTTTAGCACGTTTTTTAAATTTATTTAAGAAAAAATAAATGGGTTAGGTAAGGTTAAGAAGGGTTCTGCCAGAAATGGCACATCCTTACGGAGACCCGAAGGGTCCATTGTGATTCCCTTCAGCCAACTAAAAACAAAAGGAAAAAGAGAGACCTACATGCGTCCTACTACCTATCACTAAGCCATCGAAAAAGAAAAAATAAAAAACATTTTATATTATTTTTTTCGAATTTCGAACTTTTTATTTTCAATTTGTATCACAATAATTTAGGGGTTGTTTCAATGTTAATTTTAAAATTTTAATTGAAAGTTTGATAATCAAGAAAATTACAAAGCATTTCTTTATGATGATCTTTAGCTTAAAACTATTGGGGATGAATATGAAAATACAATGTGTATGGTATGGTAAGAGTATGATGTGTTTAAATGTAAATAAAATACGAGTTATTAGACTTAAAAAGTACAATATGGCTTAAAAAAAAGTACAGGTGATGTCATTTAAAACTTAGCTTACATGTATTATATTTTAGATAAATCAGAATCTTAAATAATATTCGTTAATTAGATAAAATTTTTGTAAGGAGAATAAAGAAATAGGTGTGATAATAATAGAATAATGAAAGAAATTTTAAATCAATTATTATTTTCGAAAATATTTTTCTTTATCAACAAATCTCTGTTTTCCCTTATATTTAATATTTCGCAATTATTTTTATTTTAATATCTATTTTATTATTATGTGTAATTTATGTTTATATTTGTTACTTTTTTAAAAGCCGTTTTAATTTGTATTCGGTATAAGTTTAATTAACGAGCACATTCCCTAATTTCATATCCATTCGAAAGTGAAATATAAGAAATATTTTCCCATTTTCGTTATTATGACTGTTACATCTTTATTTTTTATATGGAAAATTATGTGAATGTGAGTTATAAAGGGTGTTTTTTATAGAGGTGATATTTAAGTTGGCATTACTTTTCAAGATGGCGACCGATTTAACAGCTGGCAAGTGATTTATTCTCAGTTTGGTTTGGCAATTCATAATGAATAGACTCACGCCTGAACAACGCTTGCAAATAGTGCCCAAAACGAGATTACCGCTGTTCCCGATTTTTATAAGCGAATTTTGTTTAGCGATGAAGCGCACTTCTGGTTGAATGGCTACGTCAACAACAAACAAAACTGCCGCATTGGGAGTGAAGGTAATCCTCAAGTGTATGTCGAACACCTTTACATCCAGAAAAACTGACTGTTTGGTGCGCTTTATGGGCTGGTGGAATCATTGGTCCGTACTTTTTCAAAAACGATGGTGGCCAGAACGTTACAGTCAATGGTGATCGGTATAGAGCCATGATTACTAACTTTTCAATCCTGAATTGAATAACCATGATGTCCAGGAGATGTGGTCTCAACAAGACGGCGCAACATGTCACACAGCTCGTGCCGCAATAGATTTATTGAAAGACACGTTTGCGGACCGCCTAATTTCACGTTTTGGACCTGTGAATTGGCCTCCAAGATCTTGTGATTTAACACCGCTGGACTACTTTCTGTGGGGCTACGTAAAGTCATTGGTCTATGCGGATACGCCACAAACGCTTGACCATTTGGAAGACTACATTCGTCGTGTTATTGCCGATATACGGCCACAAATGTTGGAAAAAGTCATCGAAAATTGGACGTCCAGTTTGGACTACATCCGCGCCAGCCGTGGCGGTCATATGCCAGAAATCATATTTAAAATGTAATGCCACAAGATTATCTTTCGGATAAATAAAATTCATGTCAATCGAATAATCCATCGCTGTTTTATTGCAACTTAAAGTTCTATACCTCTATAAAAAATATATATTTTATTTTTATATAAGAAAATAAAATTAAGCTGTAATTTAATTTTGAAATTTCTGTTAGTTAAATGGTTTTGCTCTTCAGCTAACGAAATATTCGAAATAACTTTTAGAATCGATACCTTTTTCGTTCAGAAATTTTTAATAATATGTGTATTTCGAAATGTTATCTAATTATATTTTATAGTATTTGTTTATAAGTTGTATGTTCTTTTATCAGGGAATTGCACATTATTCTAGTTTACTTTTCAAAATTTTCAAATAAAGGATTAATAACGGCTTTGAGATTCAATACATTCTCGCTAAAGTAAATATTTTAATACCCAGCAAAAAAAAACAAATTAACTGACTTCGAACACTTTTTATTTAAGCCATTCTTCGGGTAAGGAAATAAGTCAGAGCTAAACTGCTAAAAAAAAAGTATAATCGTTTTCCACGATAATATTCCTTAAGTAAATATTTAAATTAAACCAGCAAAATAGACAGCATATCAATCATCATTAGCATAAACGCTACGTAAACTAAGCCTAAAGTGTTACACTAGTATTTGTACCAACACATATTGACTTTTTTGGAAATGAACAGGCGGATGAACTTTTCAGGGCTGCCTCCGCTTGGGATGAATCCTATGCTGCATCGATCGCAATGCCGCTTGGTACCACTAGAAACAATATTTTTAGCTATTACCTTCAGAGAGCTGAGGTAAATTGAACAATTAAACACGGCCATAAGAGATATGTGGCCGTGTTATAAAGACAAGCATTCAGTCCAATTGATAAATAAAAACCGGTAGGAAAGGTTGCTGGCTGTGCTAACGGATAATTTAGCGATCCGTTCATATGCTAGTGACTGGAACTTTCCCATAATAGAGAAAGACCCAGCAGCTGTCAGGTACAGGACAAAGATCAAGACACTGTAACACCTTTTGTGCGAGTTGCCGGCACACCATTCTTTGAGATGTAAATTTCTTGCAGCAAATATAATAGGCGACCTATTTAAATTATCAGAAACCTTTCTAGATAAACTGACTAGATATCTCAATGCAACACTATGGGTGTAACTAATCACTAGGATCCATAAGTTTATCAGCTTTTATTGTCTGGAAGGGTGGGGTGATTTTATTTGAAAGCTTGCACGGAGGCTGAAGTTTTTTAATTCCGGGTGATAAAAATGCATTTAACAAGCGGTTTTAATAGCAGCGAAGTGGTTTAGAAGAAGATTTTTTTTTTTCGTTTTGGGGTATCAATTAAAAGTTGCTTTTAAGTCTCTTTATAAAATAAATGTTTCAGATTTTTATAATTTGATCTAGGGACCAGCTAACGAAATGATGAATTATAAAAATATTGTAGAATTATTTGATAATACATGGCGTTTTTTTCTAATTTGCCTTTTGTTTCGAAAGTAATACACGCCAAATTTTATGATTCTTGCTTTTATAATGTTGCAGATATGGTTTATATATTTACTTTGTATAGAGGTACCCGTCTCTGGGTATTTATTCAGGATGTTGCAACATAGGTTTTATATTAAATTATATTATTGTTGAGATCTGTAAATAGTAGTCTAAATATTTCCGTTTATAATAATTAAAAAAGTGCTGCCAGGTTTTCAGTAAAATTAAGTAATTTCGCTATTTTATATGTATTTTTTCGGGAATAATTAAATAAATATATCGAGTAATTTTTACGTGATGTGAATGCAGGCAGACAAACAGACGGAAAAACAGACAGATAAAAATTTCAAAAATTGGTATTTTGTATTCTTTATCGATTACTAACTCCACCAGCAACAGAATACAATTTTATTATGTTTATATTATATGCGATCGCACGCAGAGAAAGGGACCTAATAGTAGGTTTGCTGATTTTTTTAATGCGGGTAAAATTTGCTGAAGAACCGTATGGTAGTATTCCCCGACTCTCATGTACAATTTACTTTTTTACCCTTAGGCCCCTTTCTATTTGCGCAGTGACATAAAAATATTTTAAAAATATTTGGTTAGACAGAGACTTCTTGCACGATGGATTACTTAGGAAAATGATTGATAAAATAATTATTGTAGTTTTTGATAACTTTTTAATACTAGTTATCAAGCTCAAGGTCTTTTTTAATAAAAGTGTAATTTTATTTTTATTTACGATATTCCGCTACACCATTGAGTAGCATCGTCAGGAAATAAAATAAATTTTTATTTCCTGAATTACATTTTTATTTGATAAAAATACAAATATTTTTATTTTGTGAAGATGCTACCCAATGGCAGAGCTGTAAATGAATTATTCTTTTTTTTGATTTTAATTCGTTACGAATTAGCAAATTTTGAATTAATTCGTTTCACACAAAAAAATTAATTGAATGAAATTTTAATCAGTTCAGATTCATTTGAATTGAAAAATGAATTGCAACTCATTTTATAAATTCAATAGGAATAGGAAACGAATTGCAATGCATTTCTGCCTAATTCATTTGAATTGATTCAAATTTCATTCAATTCATTTTTTTGTGTGAAAGGAAATAATTTAAAATTTGGTAATTCAATGCATGAATGATTCGCGAATTAATTAAAAAATTAATGATTCATTTACAGCTCTTCTGCCCAATGGTGTAGCGAAATATTGAAAATAAAAATAGAATTACATTTCTATTTTCTTTTTTATTTTTGCTGGGTAGTTAACAATAACTTTGCAAACAGTTTTTAAACTTTGTACATCCTTTTGAAGCAGAAAAATTAAACAAAACCGAAACAATTTACATTTATAAACTTTGAATATAAAAATAATTTTGTAATTTTTATGAATATAAAAATAATTTTGTAATTTTTATAAATATATAAATAACTTTGTATATAAGGAAGCTTAATGAAATACTTATTTATAATTTCAGGCCTAACACTAATAGCAAGCACACAAATTCGAACAAACCAAGCCAATTGGTTAGTTCATTAAAGGTGCTCTATTCCTTATATTACTAGAAGAAGAAAAAATATTAAGTATTAAAAACACAAATTGCTTATAAAAGAGAAAATCTTGTAAAATAATACAAGCTGAAAATACAATTTTTTACAAAACTTTTTACATTTTTAAGTCAATAATAGAGGGAGGCATGTAAATAAATTAAAAATGAAAATTAATGCTTTGTTTCATGAAACTCAATGTTAAAATGATGAAATTTTAATAAAAACATTTATCTACTTGTAAAAGTTTTTATAATTACATTTATGAGGATGTAGTGGAGGAGCCGGCCGTGCTGACATCCTCACAGATGGTATGTAATTTTTCCATTTCAGATTTTGTGACTATATTAATGCTACTAACTTTGGCACGTTGATAGGCAACAACTGTATTTTCACCCAAACACTTAATACAAACATAACTGATGAGCACAGCTACGCCCACGGTCATGACACGTATTAAAGGATCAACATACAGTTGTATTACCGCCCAGGCTGAGGCTCCAGCTACACACATGAGTGTAATAAGAATGACAGTCTTGGACCAGTGTTGTATTGTAAAACCTTTTTCCCACTCGAGCCTAAAAGAAAAACAAACAAAAATTTTAGTTTTTGTGAAACCACTGTAATAATCGAATATAAAACAATAAAAACAAAAAGCAAAGTAGGCTAAAAAACGATTTAAATAAGTGTTACAGTGGAACATATTATAAATTAAGGTAATTTTTAAATAACAATATTAAATATCAAAAGAGAAGTTGCAAACACTGATGACATTGTTTATACACAGTAACTAACAATCGAGTAAAAAGTAACAAAAGAAAATATTTAAAATAAATTAGTGGAATTATACCTGTTAGCAATTTCGCCCATACTAGTACGAAGGTGGTTCAATAATTATCTGACCATAAAAAAATAAAAATTGGGAGAAAATCTCTGTAATTTTTAACATCTTAAAGCGGTGGTATACTGGGAGGGTTTCACAATATTGGTACGATTAACTGAACGAGCAAAAAATCTGACAGCTAAAGCTTAATAAGAGAACCTAATAAACACGAAATGTTTCGAATTCACAAAAAGACATTGCCTAAGCATTTCCGGCTTTCGCTTAAATAAAAATCTAACATTTCGCAAATATTTTATTTTCTCCTCCTATTCTACCTAGACTAAGAATTAACGATGTATGTAAGGTTTTCTAAATCATTTTCAGCTGTCGCAAATGTAGGAATCTACGCGAATAATTTATTACGAGATACATTTCATCGCAGTGATATTGACAGAAAATTGCTGAGAAACCTTTTTGAACCACCGTGTTACTATAATACTGAAGGGCATTAGATAATTGTATAGGGAGCGCACAGAAGGCAATTCAAATGGCCTAAGTGAATATAAACAGGCATTTGCCTTCAAAGTTGTCTCAATTTTCTGCTCGTATTTAATATAACCTAAGAATTAGCAATGTGACATTTACTAAGCCATTTCCCAGCTATCACAAAAATTGAAATCTAGTGTTTCGGGAATGAATAATTTTTTTTATGAATTATTTATTTATATTATAATTTATAAAAATGATACGGACAGTTAGTTGCACAGGCAAGTAATTTAAACCACCGACTTACTTTAATGTTCAAGGATATTAGATTCCCCCGGACATTAGCCCTCAAAATTATCTTTTTCTATTCAATCTAACCGAAGAATTGAATAGCTCCTTAAAAAAGCTATTAACTGTATACATCATATGGAACGAAACCAACAGAACACCTTCTCTGTCATTGCCCTGCATTAGAACTCTGTCGCCTACAATACTTGGGACGACGATGTTTTGAAAGCCTCTCGTGTGTTTTATCTCTGGAACCAATCAGGATTAACTCCTTTTTAAGGAACTGTGGTTGGTTTTCTAACCCTCTTCCAACTGAAGTGACATACTTGCTCATCAACATATGTCACGTCCAATAGTGCCTCCACGGCTAGCACCTACCCACCTTCTACGCACTTCTTTCTCTAATTTCTCACTTCTTTCACTTCTTTCTCTAATTTCTCAGTCTAACTTTGTTTTCTATTTTCTCTGTCTATCCCTCCTCTTATCTGCAGGTATCACAAGGGGACCAACATAATGGACCCAAGTGAGCTGTTTCATTCTCTTTCTCCTCCTCTATACAAGCTGCCTGCTTAACCTAACCTAACCTAACCTAAACCAACATTAGATATAGTCCCCTGTGTTTATATTGTCTTGCTGACTTTTAACACCTTGACACAATGCATCCGGAGCATATATAGGGACCCTAGTACCCGAGGCTTTCAAGAGACTGAAACTGGAAGATAAGACGTCGAGGTTTGGACGCTGGCCAAACCTCAACTGGTATCACGGTAACCGGAAGCTACCCTATGGAAGCTACCGCAGTCCCTGTGACCGGTTTTGGTAGGGTCGTTAGGAGAGTAACGGCTGTTGAACCTAAATGGCAGGAACAGCTACCCAAGTGCTGTTTCACTTGCCAGCAATTGCTACTGCTTTTTGTGTCACTATGCGCATTAAAAAACATAAATAGTTTCCAAATACTACTCACTTTTTTGATTTCTCTATTTCATATGGAAAACCACAGACTTTACATGATAACTGAGCCTCTGTTTTGCTACAACTCTCGACCAGCCAACGTTTTAAACATTCATGATGTACGGAGGAGACATCACCTGTGCAACGGCAGGGTTGTATTAACGGCTCTTGTCTATCGCTGTCATAACAAATCCAACAGTCTTTTTTATTCAAAAATGCTTGACCTTCTTCGGGTGATAAAGATTTCGTTTCAGCTGAGGTGGTGGGTATCGAAGGATCGATTTGTCGTGATATTAATTTGCGAGGATTAAGAATCCACAATTGTTCGGGAGCCATAGAGTTCCATAAACAGCAGGGAAACCACAGAGCAACACCTATTTCCACAATGCGAAAGACAATATCATGCCAATTGCGCGAATAGACAGGCACTCTAAAACGTTAAATGAAAAATTAAATTAAACATTAAATTTATTAATAGGTTAACATTTAAACAAACTTACTTTGTTTTCCAAAAATCTCCCAATGTCTCAGATGTTAAAAATCCCACTATTACTATTAACATTATTGCCTGTGACAACAAGCCGAAACGTGATTGATGCAACTGTGATGCATTTACAATGGCTTCACTGGGTCCGAGAATTTTACCCGTTTGATCGTAAACAAAACCTCCGCGTAGTTTGAAAAATACTTCTACTCCATAGATGAGGAAG
This sequence comes from Phasia obesa, assembly GCA_949628195.1. Lineage (NCBI taxonomy): Eukaryota > Metazoa > Arthropoda > Insecta > Diptera > Tachinidae > Phasia > Phasia obesa. The sequence goes on from OX451216.1 coordinate 151,731,101, forward strand.
AAGACAACAACCACTAACAGCAAGGCGGCATAACAGCCATTAAAGACATGAGCATAGGTTTGGTTTCGTGAGTTGACAAGCGCTGATAAAACTTCAATGCCGAAAAGGCTATAGAGAATGAAATTGAAGGCTATAAAGCCGAGAAAACTTTTCGATAAAAATTGTGATTTTTCCCAACGTATGTCGCGTAAATGAAAGATCTGTAAGGAAAATAAGAAAACAAGTGAATAAATTATTTTGTATTTTTTAAGTTTTAAAATAAAATAACAGTTTTTTTTTTGTTAAAAAACCTCCAAACCAAAGGTTTCGATTTTTCCCGAAGTGAGACATGTCGTAAGGAATTCGTTAAGATATTTCAGTAGTTTGTCGGAAATCAGACTTGACCTTCCTACATATCATTGCGAAGTCATGTCAATTCGTTACGAATTATTTAAGAAATTGGAACATTTGGTTTGGTGGGGCAACTTGTGACAAATATTTTGGAAACAGTTGCTATTATTCCGATTTTTTTTTTTTTTTTTGGAAAGTGTATATTTATAATTTCCACTTTTTTTTCGTATTGTAATCTCATATAGAATAGCAATCACCTCTTTAAGCTAATCAATAAACCAATAAATTGCTGTCTATGCTTGGCCAGAATATTCCCACGATTTTTCTTCGCAAACGGTTATCGTAAGGACAGGAATATCAGATCGAAAGATAATTCTTGATGTATCAAGCAACTATATTCTGGCATTCATTAGCATTAAATCCATTTTTCCTTTACCATACGTAGTATAAGATAAAGTATAGTAATCATGAAAAAAATCGAGGTCGGAATTTTGACGGATTTATACGTTTAGAGGTCTTCTGAATCCATTTTGACTATTTTCGCGATGATGTCTCTGAGTGGGCGGGTGTGTATGCCACTATTTTTGTGGAGTTTTGTGGAGTTTGTACCGTTTGACATATCAAAATGAAATTTAGTATTTGCCTTTAGTATAGTTTTTGGGGATAATCGCGAGGGGGTTAGGGGTAGTTTTCTTACCCCCAAATTTTGTAAACGCTCTACAGGTCACACCGTATGACATTTTAAAACGAAATTTAGTGTGTAGCTTTGGTTTATGGAGGTGAAGAGCTGTATAAATTATGGGCATAATCGGGAAGGGTCAAGGGGTAGTTTACTTACTCCAAAATTTTGTAAACGCTCTACAGGTCATACCGTATGACATATCAAAATGAAATTCAGTATGTGCCTTTGGTTTATGGAGATGAAGAGCTCTATAAATTTTGGCCATAATCGGGAAGGGGCAAGAGGTAGTTTACCTAACACCCCAAAACGAAAATAATTTTTTTTTTCCGATTTGAATATACTTTGAAACTTTATTCTTTATGTAATATATTCATAAAAATATCTGTTTCCATTTGGTATGGTAAAGTTGAGTGTAGGCCACTCCAGTTTTATTTTTATGTAAAGAATTTTAAATTTAATACAAAAAATCAATATATCAAATAAAAAAAATTATTACGAAAATTTCGATAACAAAATTTCACCAAAAATTTTAAATTGATTTAAAAAATATAAAATATTTCACATTAAAAAAATCCAAAAAAAAAATTTTTTTTCATGAGATTCACCAAAAACTTTTAATTTTACGAAAACCAACCGAAAATTCATGAAAAAAAATCTCATAAAAAACAAAATATAACAAAAAAAAAACTTACTTTTTAGAATAAGTCAAAAATACAATAAAAGTTATTACTTTCAACAAAAACACTAATATTATCAGAAAATAAAAATAAAATCATTTAGTTAAAAAAAAACTACTCATCTGTAATAAAGTTTACTTTTCTAATGAATATACTATACTAAAAAAAACAATAAACACTTAGAAAAAAAGTATGGCCAACCTCTAACTCGAAAACGCACGTTATTCTCACATCAAAAATGTTTTAGTTTATATCCAAGGTACGACGCCTACTGTTCCCAACCAATCTGTTTTTTGCTTGACTATACACATTAACACGATAATAATTTTTAACTTTTTATGGGAGGGAGGTACCACTATCCTAAGCCTGTCTGTAGTTGCTAGACTATGCACATTAGTATGAGGGTTACCTGTGCAAAGTTTCAAAACTCTTGCTATTTTAGTTCCCTAGGTACACGATCCATTGTTCCAATCCAGTCAGTATTTTGCAACACTATGCACATTACTCTGAGGGTTACTTGTCAAAGCTCCATCTATTGTAGTTCTCCAGGTACACGATAATAATTTTTCACTTTGTATAGGAGGTACCACACCGACTGCCCCTATACAGTTTATATTGGTAGACTATGTGCATTAGCATAGGGGCTACTCGTGCTAAGCCTCAAGGCTTTATCTATTGCAGTTTTTAAGGTACACGATAATAATTTATCACTATGTATAGGAGGTACCACACCCACCATTCCAATTCAGTCTGCGTTTTTCTAAACAATGTTTTTCTTATAGGGGTTACTGATGCAAAATTCCCACACGGTTCCTATTGCAGTTCTCTAGATACAGGATAATAATTTATACCTTGTATAGGGGGTACCGTGATCACTGTCCCAATTCAGTCTTTGTTTTTCTAGAGTATAAGGGTATGCGGGTTACTTGTACCTACTTTTAAGATCATATCTATTGTAGTACTCTATGTACACGATAATAATTTTTCACTTTATATGGGAGGTACAACGCCCACTTTTCGCCCACAATTCATTCTGTAATTTAGTGAATTATACGCATTTGCACAGGGGTTACTCATGCAACGGTTAAAGGCGCTATCTATTGTAGTTCGCCTGGAATACGATAATAATTTTTCACTTTGTATGGGAGCTACCACGCCCACTATTCCAATTCATTTAGCTAAACTATGTACGTTATTATAATGGTTACTTATGCTAAATTCCAAGGCGCTACCTATGGCAGTTCTTTAGATACAGTATAATAATTTTTCACTTTATATGGGAGGTACCGCGCCCACTGTCCCAATTAATTTTGTATTTTGGTAGTCTATGCCCATTAGCATAGGGGTTACTATTGCAAAGTTTCAAGGCTCTGTTTATTGTAGTCCGCCAGGATTACGATAATAATTTTTTACTTTGTATGGGAGCTACCACGCCCACTATTCCAATGCAGTCTATCTTTCTCAAAACTATGCATGTTAATATAGAGGTTCCCGTTGCATGGAGCTATCTGTTACCGTTACCAAGATATACGATGATAAATATTTACTTTGTATGGGAGGTACCACGCCCACTATTCCAGCTCAGTCTGTGTTTCGATAAATTATTTTTGTTAATATAGAGGTTACGGGTGCGAAATTTCAAGACGCTAGCTGTTACTGTTACCAAGATATATGATGATTAATATTTACTTTTTATGGGAGGTGCCACGCCCACGTCGAATATCAAAAAAAAATAAATACCATATTTTACCATCCATATATCCAATAACAAACTGTGAAAATTTCGGAAAGATAGGTTCACTGGTGTAGGCAGCTATAGCTTTCCGACAGACAAACAAACAAACATACAAACAAACAAACACATTTTGTGCTTTATATATATATATATAGGTAGATATAATGAATATACATATGCATAGTCGTACACATGCATGTGGTATAACTCTAAATTCAATTTTACTGGTTTTATTATCACTTACTACACTTAACTCTGATTTTTTTATAACTTCAAACTCGAAAGCACTTAATCATAAAAGAAAACTTTAAATTGCCATTTAATTAATATTAACTTCAATAAATTCACTGTCTTGATCAAAGAAATAGAACGAACGTCTTTTAAAGAGTGTTTTCAAAGTTTAAATATTAATGGAGCAAATAGGTAAAACAATTGAAACTAAAATAAAAACATAAAACGAAAATGTGTTTTTGGTTTTATTTGCTATTAGTAATTGCCACTCGACTACGATAAGATAATATTGTAGGGGTGGGTGGTAGAATTCCACAAAAGCTAAAATATATTTAACCATCATATTTTTAATAAATTGTCTTTTGCTTAACAGGTTTCTTAGCAGAGTTGCCATAATGTTGATTTTGTTATAATTTAAAAGATATTTTAACAATGATTACACAGTGCAACACGGAAAAAAAATAACCATATACGGACACCACTACGTGATAAAAGACCGGGAATTTTTTCACTTTTGCGGCGCTACCTAAACGGTGTTAAGAATCATTCCTAGGAAGTTCATATGTTCTAGAAAGTTGTTTATTGAGATCTTAGGTTCATTTTTGTAGTTGATTGTTTCCTTTTTTTAAATTTTTTGCGATTTTGACCTTGAAAATGAAGTTTTTTTGATTTTATATGTTCACAATTTTTATTCTTTATGACCAGAGCTACAACTTTGCCTCAGAGAGTGTATCAAAATTCCAAACGGTTTGCAAAATATGAGCTTGAGTAAATGATAATTTTTTTGCAAAAATGACATCGAGGCCCCACATCTTTGAGGGCCCATAAAAAAAAACCTGGAGGACTTTTGGCAAAACTGGGAGACAGGGGTCCTTTTTTTTTGGTCTTTTATGACGTAGTAGTGTCCGTATATGGTTATTTTGCCATGACTTAAAAAATTACACAGTGTGTTATTAATATTAAATTTAGTAGATTAGATTTAATATTTTTTTCTTTAAATAACAAGGTTTAGCATTTTTCATTTATGAGCGTTGAAATTTCAACATCATAAATTTCTTATAAATAAGATTTCTAAAATTTTATATTTTTTTTCGCGGTCATAAATGAACAACAAAAAATGCTGTGGCTACGATCACACATGATTGAGTGTAACTGCTTGTTTTTTTTTTAGCATACATACATACATCAACGGTGAAAAACGAAGAATATCCGTATTATTTATATGTGATAACCCACCAAACCAAATGTTTCGATTTTTTCTGAAGTCAGACTTGTCGTAACGAATTCCTTAAGACATTTCGGTTGTTTTTCTGCACAAAAAAAAATATAAAATTTTGATTTATATGTAAGTCCCCGAATTACATTAAGCAACTTTTGTCGCTGCATTCTTTCTCGTTTCTTCTTTAATATTGCATTTGTGTTTATATCGTGCAATTTGAATTGCAGCAATTTGTATTATATATTTGTTTACATTTTAAACTTCAAAATTAAAACTACGGATGAGAGGACAAAACGAATTTCCAGAGTACAGGCATATGTGTACCCCTTTAAATTCCTCTCTCTCTCTCTCTCTCTCCTCTCGCCTAATAATGAGGAATTGCAGCTACAAAAGTTGCATAATGTAACTCGGCACTAAGAAAATAAAAGCCAAAACTATATTATAATAAAGACGAAAAAATAAATACACGCAATATGGGCAATTGAATTGATTACGGTAAAGTATTGCCTTGAATAACAAATCGTTAACTAATCATTATATTCACTTAACCTTTCAGAGAATGAGTTTCTAGCTAATATGGAGGTACTGAGAGAAAACATGTCGTTTCGATCAAATACCTACTTGTCGTTGCGATTTCGTACCTTCATATCGTTACAATTTCGTACCTACACATCGTTACGATTTCGTAACTACATATCGTTGCGATGTCATGTCAACCCTTTCATATAAAAATCGTTTCTATTTCGGTTCCGAAATCGGAAGGTTTTGTCGAACAGTCGTTACTAATTCTTTACGAAATCGGAACATTTGGTTTGTGGGAAGTAATAAATTTACTCCTTGTCATTAACATTAACATATAGTCAAGTTCGATTAAGCGCATATGAAAAATTATACGACTTATTTTTTACCTATCCGGAATTTTCAATTATGAGGAGTTCGAATAAATAAAAACGGGTTTCTTTTACCCGAAGTCAACTCTTGACTTTAAAAATAAAACAGGCGTATATTTCATTTCAATTCAGATTAATTTTATTAATAAATTATATAAACTACTAGCTGTGCCCGCCACCTCGTAGGAGTCCTGACAATATTTTAATATTCTCTCTTTTATAATGCTTCAGTTATAGTTTATGGATTTATTTTATATTGAGGTACTTATCCCTGGATAAAATTATTGTACAATTCTGTTAATAGTTTGTAAAACATCCCGCTTTCAAAACTTAAAGGTGCTGTCTGTCAATTTTGCAGTAACTTTAAATTGGTAAAGTTGCGTACTTTCACAAATTTTTCTTCTTCTATTTTCTCTTGGAAATGAGATATTTTAGCGAAAAAAAGTATCCTGTATTTGTACCAAGGTACTAAGGTACCTTCTCAAAAAATCTTACTAAAATTCATTCAGTAGTATTTACGTGATGCGAACACAGACAGACAAAAATTCTAAAAATTGCTGTTTTGTACTTCATTTCGATAACTATCGAACTAACAAAAAGTTTAAAAAATATTTCATGTACAGAAATGGCCCTATTATAGTTTTATTATATGTATAGATATGTATAGAAAATGCATATAAACCCATTTTAAAAATTCAAGTTCAAATTAAATTATTGTTTTTTTTTTCTTTTATCAAAAAGAAAATTACATTGAACGGGTGCATGAAAATATACTTTTTTCCAGATCATTTATTTTACTTAAAGCCTCATCATTGTCAAAAAAAATTATTTTTTCTTTTAAGCGGTGTTTCAGTTAAGCAAAGTTCTCTTTAAGCAAACTAAAAGCCTTAGAAATACAACGAAATTAAAAGTTAAGAATTTTTCAGTTTAATAAAGCATTTTTTTTTTTCTTTTAACCAGGGTGCGCTTAACCGAATTCGATTGTATTTATATTTTTCTAAGATCTTTTCATTTATAAAAAAATTAACAAAATTCTAAATAAATCATCTCACTCATAAATGAACAAGCACTCTATTCTCTAGTTCTGACTCATGTATGAAAAGAAGCAGAAAAAAAAAACTACAATGTACATACTCACACATGATTGAGCAGTGAGTGAGCATTTCGGCACTATATTAAATTAGGATATTTTAAATTCCCCTAATATCCATAATGTTAAAAATTATATCATATCTGTTTTTGTATCCCAAAGGTAACGAAAGCATTAATTCAAAATTTTAAAATTTTCAGTAGCCACAAGAAACTTTAATTTTGTATGAATATAATAAACTAATTTTTAATTATTCGTTCTTTTATGAAAGAACAGTCAAAACAATGGAAGACTTTATAAAAAAAAGAAAATATAAAAATTTGTTAGTATTATCCAACTAAAGTAAAGGATCCTTTAATATGAGTGAAAGTATTTCAAATAGGGATTTCTTTATTCCTAGCTGCAGCGGCCGTTTTTGTCGTTGAGCCAAATTTTACGATTTCACGGCAATTGCCACTACTGGGTCTATCTTAGACATCAAGTTGGGGAATATTGCTTAAAGATCTGTGGTTGCAGCATCCTTATAAAATCGTTTTGACTCAAGAACTAAAGCCCAATGATAACAGAGGGTGCTATAGCTTAGGTAGTTATATTATATTATGGATGGCAACCCAACCGCAGTTGCGTTGTAAATTGCCGAAATTGTATTACGTATGGCAACTGGCAACTAAAACTTGTTAATTTTAGTTGCCATAATGGAAACCATAAATTTGTGGTTGCTATTGATTTTTTCAATAATTATAAAGTAGAAGCTGCACTAAAACTGAAAAGTAAGTTTATTTTTCTTCATTCCTTTCCTCATAATCTTTTTGTGTTGTTCACGTAATCAACCAACAAAAGAATAACGATGATACGAATAATATTCCGTATATTTATAGACACATATTTGATCAGCAGTTGGTCCCAACTTTTTAACTTTTGATGTAAATGGTCGAAAAATAGCTGCTGGTATGAAACTTGGTGTATCAAAGTCTTCATGCTGAAGACACGGAGGGTTGTAATTTACAGGAAGAAATTTAGGTGGATGAGGAGTATTCTTTTTAGATTTATCGCCTTGGTGGTGGAATATGATGATAAACTTTTATTCAATTTACGTATGTGTTTAGACAATTTTTTTTAAAGAGATTGGATATTAATTTCAAAAAGAATGAAATCTGTAGACTTAAAATAATATTTTTGTTTTAATTTCGTTGCTATTTATTTGTTGTTAGACTCTCAAAATAGCGTTATCGATAACTTTATGGCAACTGAAAAACGTTGCCTTACATAATACCATTTTTTTCTTGGGTTGCTATCCATAATCGACCTATTAGAATATCGACTACTAAGCCCAAGGTATATTTATCTTACTAGGTAGAGGCGTCTCTAAAACAAATTCGATAAACAAGAACGACATGGCATTTTGTTGTTGCTTCGTAGTTCGAAATGTCAAAAAAACACAGAAGATTATTGAGAAGGCGTATATATGTTTTATTGCTTTCTCACTTCTACACTATAAAATTTCTAAACACATTCAACTTTTGACATGTCGAACTACTTAATCAGCTGGGCGGACGAGACTACCTAGTAAGATAAATATACCTTGACTAAGCCGCTCGGCTTTAAAATTAATGTGTCTATTTTGACATTAGAGGCGGTGCAACACTAGTCGCCAAGTGCTGTTAGATATGGCGTTTTCTCGCCAAACGTGGCGATTTTCAAACTTATTTTCCGATCTAATTTTCGACCGAACCATTAAAAACAGTTTATCCCAACTCTAGTTGTAATTGTAGGAAGAAATACATAAGTATTTCATCAGATCGTTTATTTTCATATTTCAAATTTTAATAAATTTTTTTAAAATATGCTTTAAGTAGGAATTATTTGGGGCCACAGACCAAGATGACAGAAAAAGTAATCTCCTTTGTCAATGCCTGTCGAATTATCTTGACAGACATTAGAAGATTAAATTTATTTGTACGATCTAGTTAGCTTAGAAAAACATCTACAGACTTTTTGTAGGAAAACTCACAGCTCTGAGGATCTAACTGAGCCAGCTCTGTATAAACTGACAACCTGAGCAACCTAACCTAAAGAAATATATTAAATTTCTTCCTTTTGACAAAAAATAATTAAAAACACAAGTTTGATAACACAATTAAAAAACTAGAACTGTGCCAAGTTTTAAAAACCATTCGCCTAAAAAAGAAGTGACAAATAATTATGTTGTGCAAAATATGCATATGCATCCATTAATACTGACAAACATTAATATATACGAGGGCAGTTTGACAAATACGTGACTTTTTGTATGTCTAGTGCAGTAACACTCAAGGCAACACCAGTTACCGGGAGAACTGTAATATATTGCTGGACTGCTATTGGTTTTTGAGCAAGCTTCTTCCATTACTTTGTTATTGATAGCCGATCGATAGGTACTAATCATTCACAAGTAAATATTGGAATAGTGCTATTTTAAACGGATTTTAATTTAAACAAACATTTTCGCTTGATAAAAAAAACAACATTTTCTTTGCAAGGTAACTCTGTTTCTAACAATAGGAAGACAAATAAAGCCAATATAACCGCTATCACAGTACATTCGCACCTAAATTTTTTAGCATTTGAAGTTGAACAGCAAAGTCCTAAATATATGACGCAATGAATTGTTTTTTTTCACGTTTGTTTTTAGAAATTGATAAAGACAAAAACAAACTCGTCAGTTTATCATAAAAAAAATAAAATAATTGTTAAGTACAAATTTTTAGGTGCAATTGTTCTTGACAAATTATAATAAATAAAAAAACTTATGAAATTATATTTTCAAAACTAAATGGTGAAATCTATGTAAAGCATAAAATATGTTCGATTGTTTGTATGTTTGTTTGTTCGGCGGAAAGCTATATGTGCCTACTCTAGTGGTCCGATCTTCCTCAAATTTCTACAATTTGGTAAAATAGGCTATATATTTTTTGAATATTTCAAGTGGGCACCCCCGGGGGTTCCAATTGTCACTGCAGGAACGGCAAATGCTTTGACGCGGTTCACTCGGGGAAAATAGGGGCACCAGACGCTAGAGTTCCTAGAGCCTAAATCTGGAAGAAAAGGTCTGTGATAAAAATTGGGGGTCCTCTTCGAGGCCCGACCAGTGCCCGATACCACGGGAATCGGTGGCCCCACAGAGAGCCTATCCTCTATGTGACCGGTTATTGGTGAGGTCCCCTTCGGGGGTACACGTGGTGGTTGTGGTTTAAGATCGATTTAAGTAGGTAAGGTGCAAGGTCGATCAAGTGTGCTGTTGCACTCTCAACAGACGGAGTTTGGATAGTCTCCAAACCCCTAAGCAAGAGGTTATAATGTGGATCTAGGCTTGTCTTGGAAAGGCTTGCCATATTATATAAATTGCTACTCATTGTGACTGTATCAAACACAAAAAGCGATTGGTGGCAATCGTAAAGTGTTGTTATACTACACAATGGGGGCGCTAGTCTACGCCTAAGTTTCACTCGGTGGTAAGACCACCGTGAGGTTAGGCCGACTAGGCAGGTACTCACGTTAATCTTGTTCCACAATTTCAAGTGGGCGTGGTACTCTCCATACAAACGAAAAATTTATCATCGTGTTACTTGGGAACTGCAATAGCTAGAATCTTGCAATTTTTTGCAAGTACATAGTTTGCAAAAAATAGTGGGTTAGTGGCGTGGTACCTTCCATGCAAAGTAAAAAATTAATATCGTTTACCTAAAGAACTGTAATATCTAGAATTTTGAAATCTTGCACAAGTAACTCCCATGTTAATTTGTATAGACAAGCAAAAATGAGACTTGATTGGAACAGTTGGCGTGGTACCTCCCATATAAAGTAAAAAATGATTATCGTATATTGGAATTTTGCACTGCTAACCACTTCATCAATATACATAAATAGTTAAGAAAAACCGGCTGGATTGAAACAGTGGGCATGGTACCTCCCACACAAAGTGAAAAATTATTATCGTGAACATAGAAAGTAAAATAGGTAGAAAGTAACCCACTTATTAATGAGCATAATAAGACCGGCTAAGTTGGAACACTGGACGTGGCATCTGCCATACAAAGTGAAAATGCTGAAGAAGGATAATAAATAGAGTAAAATTATGTTAACGTGTTGTAATATGAACATTTAGATTTGTACATTTCATTTTGTTAATTCGCTGTTTTCCTGTTTTAGACAATAACGAAAATAATCATGGCAAATAGAAGTTTAATGTAACACGTACGTAATTAATGTAACACGTACGTAATTAATGTAACACGTACGTAATTAATGTAACACGTACGTAACTAATAAAGCAGAATATATCCGTTAAAAAATCGCTTCCGTCTGGGAGTGTAACAGAATTTAAAGTATTTATTATCTCGCCGCAAATTAAAATTCGACTTTTTACAGACATCAACTACTCTGATAGCTATGTAAATGACGTGTATATCAAGCAGAATGAAGGTACGTTCCTAAATGCTAATGACGCAGTGGAAATTATAATTTGGATCACAGTTATGTCAAGTGAAAGATGCAACTTTTCTAGCAGGGTTTTCTTAGATTTAGATTTCCCACAGTTATCTTTTGTTTCCAATCTAAAGATTTGTCAACCTGTTGTTTAGTAATTTTTTCATTTAAATCAATTTTTAGTTAAGAAGCGCTTTCTAGATTATTATAAATTTTTATTTTACATAAAACGAGACTGTTCTGGTAATCACTTTCTACCAAATTGATTTAAAATCACATAAAAGTTGTTTTACACACAAAAATTTCTGAAATCATTTGATTATTTTAAATCAGTGAATTAAGCGAACGAGTTTTCAAATCAATTGTCTCTTTTTGGGAGATATATAAATATATTTTATATTTTTTGTGTATTTCCTTTTCAACTGTCACTATAAAATGCATCGGGCCTTGCCAAAGTTACTAAATGTTACTCACCCTGGCAGGCGGTTAAACTTGCTTTCAAGTGTTTTCCAAAATATTCACAAGAAAAACAGAAAATTTTCTTTTCTAGTGGTTTTAAAAATTTTAAATCTTATAAAAAGAAAAAATACCTAAATTTATGATTTATAGAACAGGCTTGTTTGTTCAAAAGAAAAAAAAAATTTTGAATTTTCGCGGGCTGTGAACATTCGATTATCGAAATTTTTTTTTGTTGTGTTGGTACACATGTGTTAGTCATATGTTGCCATTATCAGCCAATTTAGATTAGTAGTTTGTTGTTGACAACTGAAAAGGTTAGTCACGTTTGTGAGTGTTCTTCGATTTTTTTTAAAGACACCACTAGCTCTGCGAAGCTTTTTGCTTTTCTGCAGAAAACACCCAAAGTCTTTGGTGGGAATCGAACCCACAACCTCCAGACTGATAGACTAGCACGATACCAATTGGTCTATCGAGGCACTTCTGGCCGCTTCTATTGGGATTATTGGGCCTTGGTTTCGACGTCATAACAATATACCCACGTTTCGTCACTAGTTATGACCCTTTTAAGCCAACCTGGATCGTCATTGACGTCGTTCAACAACTCTTGAGCCATACTAATGCCGTTGCTTTTGCTCAAAATTTAGCAATTTTGAAACAAACTTCGCTGCATGAAACGCCTGAAACGTGTCATGCCCAAAACACTTGATAAACTTGCATGGCATTAGCAACTTCCTCTGCAACTTCCCTAATAGTGATTCGTGAATTTCCAAAACATATTTCCAAAATATATTCTTCAATGTTTTCTTCACTAGTTGATGTGGTTGCAACTACATGACGCTTATTGTCATCAACATCATCTCAGCCTTCTTTTTTTCATTTTTTTCCAAAAGTTACTAACCTTTTCAGTTGTCAAGAACAAACTACTAATCCAAATTGACTGATAATGCCAAGATATGCCTAAAACATGTGTACCAACTTAAAAAAATTTCGATAATCGAATGTACACAGCCTGCGAAAATTCAAAATTTGTTCTTTTTTTGAACAGACCCCGTATAACTGTATGCACAGTAAACTCAGTGTTGTAAAGGTTGAAAATGTTATTAATTTATTTTTGCATAAAGTCAAATGAGCAGTTTCAGAGATAAAATATTGGTATTAAGTTGATTGGAATAATTCCGGCAGTAAATAAAATACTGTTGACATAATTTCCGGTAAAGACCGCCATTACTGGAAAACGATAACATATTAGTTTAAATCTCGAAAATAGCTCCAATTCTCGTGATCAAACTATAGAATTTTCAATAAAATCTGTTGGTCGTGACCGATTTCCCCTTATTCTCCCTTTCTGGGTCTGACGTTTGAAAACATACATAGCCTATTATTTCTTCTAGGTAAGGATCTATATCCCAAATTTTCCCTTATCTTCTAGATAAGGATCATTCAATGTTTCAAATTTTATTAAACTCGATTCAGTTGTATAAATTTTGCATTTTTCATTTTCCCCTTTCTTTCCTCTAGGTTAAGCAGGCAGCTCCAATACAGCTCACTTGGGTCCAAGTATTGGTCCCTTTGTGTATTTCTTTCTTTCCTCCAGGTCCACGTTTTAAAAGTAGCCAAAGGTAATAACGCAATCCAACTAATTTTTATCATAGAAAATATCTTTGTTAAACCTGAAAGAAAATGGTAGGATTTTGTTACAAATTCACGCTAGGTCCAGCGACAAACCATTCCTAAAACCGGATAAACTAATTCAAAAGTTGATTATATCATTAATCATACATCATTATCTGAAGAACTTTTACAAAATTCATTAAATTAAATAAGTCCCTTTCCACACTTGCAATTTTTGTTTCTGAAACATTTTGTTAATACTTTAAAAATTGTGTTTCTGACGACTGTATACTTTTATACAGCGATTTTCATGTCGAAGAGAACAAAACACAACAACAATAGAGAGTAACGGCAGATTTTAATGAACATTTTATTTAATCTCCCAACAACAAATTAATGTGTTGCAGAAACAAAAGTTGCAAGTGTGGAACGGGACTATTTAGTTTCCAAAACCTAGACTTATAAAATTTTTTAGAACAGACACAGTATATGTAGTGCTACCCATAAGGTTTAAACGAGGTAGGCATTCTTCTTGCAAGGATATTGCTTCTTAGATGCCTACGTGATAAAAAGGTGGCCTTCAAATACCATGAAGTCCAAACAGTTTCAAATTATTCCTGTTGAAAAGAATGTAGCATTATATCTGTAGCTGTCGTTCGCAGCTATAATTCTGGATATACGTGCTCCAATTTTGTATTAGCTTGCGATAAGACAAGAATATAAAATCTTTCAAAGAACGATTATCGTAGTTTATACGAACCAAGAAGCACGTTTCTATTATAAAATAATTATTTTCTGATAAAGCAAGATTAACATATTTTTAATATATCTTCTACTAGGTAATAATTTAACTCAAATAAAGATATTTTAAATACAAAAAACTATATTAAAAAATAAATAACCTTTTGCAAATATAAACTTACCTCTGCCCACATGCAAACAATCAAAGAAGCGCAAGTCATTAATAAAGGATAATAGGCGGACATTAAAGTAACAGCCCACTGAGGTTGCAGGTCCATCTAAAAGTTTAAAATTATTATAATCTTACAAAAATAATTTAACTAAGCCCACTTACCGGTGTTGTAAAGTAGGCTCCCCTCATAGAGGCCGCCACAAATACCATAAAATATAACATTTTTTGTGTCGTAATACGGCATGCCTTCAAAACCGATGGCTGTTTTAGTTTTTGATATTCGGCAACTACACAAATAAACAATTGTATAACCGAAATCAGGGCTACAAAATAAAAAACACTCGATATGCTGGCATAGTAGGGTAAATTAAAGCCACTACATTCATCGCCGGCATAACGTATTTCGCAAAAGCATGTGCCATTTAGGCAATCGCCGCGTCCCGAACAGGTAGCCGTATTGAGATAGTCGTCGTTATAGGGTTCGAGTGGTCCACTACTTGTTGTTGTAGACTGTTGTAAAACCCTCGCAGAGCACGTCATGAAGTTACGAAAACTCGGTAACATTATATGTGTGAAAAATTTGTCTGAAAAGAATAAGAAGAATTTATATTATATATATTAAGAATATTTAAATTATTTAAATTATTAGTTGAATTCTTAGTCCATTCTGCTTGTGTCTAAAATAACATTTTCCCATTTTTTCTTTAAAAATTTATTACCTAACTAGCTGACCCGGTCCGCGTTGCACATTAGTGTTGTATTCAGCGATGCCAACTTAACTCTTTTCGCGCTATTTTTAGCTCTATTTGACTATCTCTAACGCGAAATTTTTCCCGTCAGCATTTTTTCAGAAAAAAGAGCAATTTTCTGTGGCGCCACCTGTCGAAAATTAACCCCACCAACTTAGGAACCTCCGTCGGCTCATGCGCAACAATTTTGCTAAAGATCATACCATCATCAAATGCACAGCTTACGATTTAATTAATTTTGAGTAATTTTCAGTGGCTCCATCTGTCAGAAATTAATCCCACCAATTTTCAATCCTTCATCGGCTCATTCGCAACAACTTTGCTAAAGATAATAGCATGATCAATTGCTCAGTTTACGATTTAATTCGTTTTGAGTAATTTTCTGTGTCGCCACCTGTCCGAAATTAACCCCAACAACTTAGGAACCTCCGTCGGCTCATGTGCAACAACTTTGCTAAAGATCATACCATCATCAAATGCACAGCTTACGATTTAAATAATTTTGAGTAATTTTCTGTGGCGCCACCTGGCGGAAGTTAATCGAACCAACTTAGAAACCTTCGCCGGCTCATGGGCAATAACTTTGCTTAAGATCATAACATGATCAGATGCATAGTTTACGATTCTATAAAGGACATACAAACATACAGACTTACAAACATACAGACATGCAGACAAACATTCATTTTTATATATATAGATTTGTAAAAAAATATTCTTTCTACTTAGAAAGAATTAAAAGAACTTAAGTCTAGAATTAAATTTTTATGTTTTTTTTTTAAGTAATCCAAAATGTAAACAAAGTTTTCGACGTTAAAAATGAAGAATTAAAAAAAAAAGTAACCAAAATTAACTGTATTGGATTATCTTCATTTTCTAAATTAAAAAGCCCAATAAGGGTTTTCTAACAATCAGCCTAATCTCGTACGATACGCCTCGACGAAAATCAGCCTCAGATTTTGCAAACAATTTTAATTTTGCGACGGTACTGGGTCCTACATACATGTAGCAGCTAATTTAATTAGTACCGTATATAAGACACCACGTGTTCATTGACTGGGGTCCTTTAAAAGCCAAATTGTTTTAGGACGATGCCAGTTCGCGCGAGGTGGTAATGCTATCACTTATTACTATTTATTCTAAATTAGTGGATAATGAGCATTTGTCTTAAATAGGACGGCGCGGTATGACTCGAATTTGTTACAGCCAAAAAGGTCATATTAACAAAAAAAATGTAGGGCTCCTCGGTGGTCCGGGGTTATGGGTTCGAATTCCACCAAAGACTCTGGTATTTTGCAGGAAGACCACGAAGTGGCTGGATATAATCTGGGTGCCTACAAGAAAAATCACAAGCAAGATAATCGAAGGCAGCGCTTTCAAAAATCGAATATTTTCCGCTATGGCCCCTCCGTCCGCCATTGTGGCGCAATTTATTTAGAAAAATACTACCCTAAAAGTATCGATTAGATTAGATACTTTTATGTATTGAGTACCAAAAAAAGTATCAAATAGTCTATACGCGGTACCTACTACTCAATAGTTTACCAGCAATATAAAAAATAATCAGGACATGGCATGGGTCGATCTGAAATTAAAAATTTGCCAAATTTGACTATACGAAGGACAAGTAATTTATTTTACCAAAAATCAAATTAGTAGATGGGTTTTAAAAAGCAGTACCCACGATGAGTGCCACGTTCAATTTAAATTAACTAAAAATGCAACCATGTAACATTTTCAAGACAGTGTTTGGAAAAGTATTCAAACCAGGAAACCCGTTTCACGGTGTTTTTATTTAAAAAAAAAACGGATTTCTTTTAAATCTATACATAACATTCTTTATACTTTAGCTTTTCGCTGTTTGAATTGTAGTATTCCCATCAATGAATAAAGTTGTGTGGTAAATAATATTATGATGATTCAATTTAACAAAGTAAGTCAATCTCACAAACATTTGTTGTTTTGTAATTTGCAATGTGTAGTCAAACTCACAATTTAAATTAATTAAGTTAAAATAGGATGTTGAGCAAAAGAAAAATAATAATAATTTATTTGAATTGTTTTAATATACGAATTCTTATCAATTAGACTAACAATACCCGATGGGCTTCGCTAAGCCCATCATTAAATAAACATTGGTAAGTATAATTCTTGCAAAAAAACCGGCTACAAAACAAATATATGTCCATCAATTCTAAACTAAAAATCTGTAAGAACTAGTACCCAAATCAGATACTTGTTGCTCTAACGGACATAGTTTTATACGTTCTGTACGTTCAAATTTTTATCCATAACGGTTCAGCATATAAAGCCATATACGACAAATTTCATCAGATATGAGGACACCCTTTATTTTTTTACACTTATTATTACTGACACAGTAATAAAAAGAAACGGTTCCAAAGATATGGCCATATAGGTTAAACAATATCACCTAGGGGACACCCTTTAATGTACAATTTTAAATTAAACACTTATTTTAAAGGACAGATTCTTTGTAAATTTCAAATGTCTGTCTAAAACGGTTCAAAAGTTTGGCCATATGCATCAATTTACATCAACTATTGAGACACCCTTTAAAATTTTAAATATTTATAAATGTTATTATACGGGACATAGTAGTGGAGATTCTGTCTAACTTTCAAGTGTTTGTCTATAACGGTTCAAAAGATAGGGGTAGATAGGTTAAATTACATCAATTATGGGGACACCCTTTAGTTTACAAATTTAAATTATATACTTGATGTTATAACGGACTTAGAATTACAGGTTCTTTGTAAATTTCAACCGTTTCTCTGTTACGGTTCAAAAGTTTTGCAATATACATCAAATTACATCAACTATTGGGACACCCTTTAACTTCTAATTATAAATATTTAATTTCTGATTATAAATATTGGACATTCTGTCCAATTTTCAAGTGATTGTCTATAATGGTTCAAATGGTTCATATATTTAAATTGACGTCACATATGGGGACACCCTTTAATTTTTAAGTGTATTTTTTTTATTAATTTCTGTTATTGGCAGCTACAGTGATATGCAGTTTTTTAAAATTTTAAAAGGCTGACCTTTACGGTTAATAATACACGTAAAAAACACGTATGTTGTATGGGGATACCCTTTAATTTTCAAAATTCTGAACTTCTTTTAAAATGGGACCAATCTGTTTAGCTCTTGAATTGTTGCTGGCTTAACGACGTACACCTTTTCTTTCAAATAACCCCAAAGAAAGAAGTCCAACGGTGTCAAATCACATGATCTTGACGGCCAATTGACATCGCCACCATGTGAGATAACACGGCCATTAAATTTCTCGCGCAAAAGAGCCATTGTTTCGTTAGCTGTGTGGCAAGTGACACTGTTCTGTTGAAACCACATATCGTCCACATCCATATCTTCCAATTCGCGCCATAAAGAGTTCGTTAACATCTCATGATAGCGAACACTATTATACACTACAGTAACTGAATGAAAAAATACGGTCCGATGATGCCGCCAGCCCATAAACCGCACCAAACAGTCACTCTTTGTAAGTCTTTCGACAATCACTCTTGGATCATCATTCGCCCAAATGCGGCAATTCTGCTTATTGACGAATCCACTGAGGTGAAAATGTGTCTCATCACTGAAGATGATTTTCTTCGAAAATTGATCATTCACTATTGCCAGTTCTTGCCACCATCCTGACCATTGACGACGTTTGGAATGATCAAGAGGCTTTAGTTCTTGAGTCAATTGCACCTTGTAAATGCAAGTCTTTATGCATAATAAGAGTGAGAGGAGCAATTGTTGGGCACGACGACGAGTAGAAGTGGACGGCTCTTCAGACACACTCGCGAACAGCAGCAATATTTTCTGCAGTACGAACTGTAAATTGACCTATTTTCATAATAAGCCTGAATAACTTTAACGCGTTGTTTGACTGTGTATCTTTCAAGTCTGAAATTGAGAAATATCAATTCAAATTCAGTAAAAAACTTGACGTTCAGATATGGTTCACATTCAACATCGGCTGTTAAAATTTAACCACAAGATATTTTGAGATTGAAAATATTCAATTATATGAAAGTTTTTAAGTAAAATACAATAATAAAAACCGCTAGACAAATATATTAAGTCTATGTCGAAAAAAAAAAATTAAATACATTTTTTTTTTAATTTCAGTCTTTATTGACCAAAAAGTACATTGAACATTATACCAGCCATGCATGACAATTAAAAATATGATAAAACTTTTATACGTTTTAGAATTTGCATTTTATTTTTGTGTACCTATTATTTTTCGCTGTTCATCCCATATACATAAATGAAATGCTTATTTTGTATTGTCATACGAGTACAAAATAACAATAAAATATTGCTGGGATATATAGTATATAGGAAATTGAAAATTGTAAAATATTCATGCGCTTTCAACAGAAACACAGCAGACAGAAAGCATTCGTATAAATTTTAACTTTTAATTCGCATATATTATCTGTCTTTAAAAAAAATGTTTAAATATTTTTTGGAATCACTTTTGATTTCGTTGGTTTTCGTTGATTTTTCTCTCTCTCTCTCTAATTGTTTTATGCAGTTTAACATGCTCCATTGAGTCAAACATAGGCCACATCACTGAACATAACATTACGATTTTCACAAATTTTAAATGTTGTGCTAGAGTATTCAGGATAAAAAGGCAATTCAAACTAGACACAAGTGAAAATAGATTTGCCATACCTGACAACCATATATGAAAGGGTTCTCAATATCAAAAAATAATAAACTTAAAAAATACCTCTTGCAAACAGAGTTTTTTAAATACATTTATATGACATAGATAAACTAACAGTGCACAGTGGGGCAGAATCCAAATATTTGGAAAATAACCCAGCCACTTGCAAAGGGCTAGACTGATTGCTCCAAAATTTGGCATGAGCATAGCAGAAGAGTATCTTAGCTGAAGTTTTGACGGTGGGCACCACCCACTTGCTAGGAGTGGCGCTTTGTGGTCTCAAAGTTGGTTACCTCGCTCCTGCAAATTCTTTTAGAAGTTGGTATTTTTTAATTTTTTTTTTTTTTTTGAATTTTAAAGGTCTTAAAGGTCTAGTTAATATCTATAAAATGATTGTTTAATCTGTAAATTATGTTTTAATATAAGCGAGTTATAAGTTATAAGCATTTCGACTTTTCGATACCCTGGTCCAGTTTTTTTGAAAATATTTTTAACAATTTTCAACAAAATTTTTCCCATAGTTAGTGAGCGAAATTTAAAATATTCAAGATTATATCTTTTCTGAGTTAAAAACTAGACGATTTTAAATTTAAAAATTACAAATTTATTGATTTTTTGTGTATTTTAGCTTAAAAATGGCCGTCAATTTTATTTTTTTAATAGAAAAAAATTCTCTTATATATCTTTCTGTAAGCTACGTACGTACGTTTTAAAAAATTTCGTGTAAATTTCAATCTTCTAGAAGATGCACATCCTTCAACTTAACCTATTTTGCAGCGAAATTTTGACTTTAGCCTATATGTTTTGATTCTGCCCCACTGTGCAGTGGTCGAAATTGGCTTCGTGATCTAAAAAACATTGGATTTCTTTTTTGAATTATTGAAAAAGTAAGTTCATGTCCACCTTTACATTGAAGGAGATACAACGCTGGTTCGTGTGCACATGTGAAGGTAATTAGTCCGATGTACTTCAAGACAGAATAATACTTGCAGATCGAATCGAAACGATGGAATATTTCGTATGCCATTGCCTATTGTGAATAACACATAATCAGATATGTATAACACATCCAAGAGGCATTGGCTAGAAAGTGATAATACATTTTCTGCATAGTGCCGTCTTGGATTCAAGATCACAAGGAAACAACAAGCCGAATCTATGGCTTAACAGTATTCCCACAAACATAAAACGAAGGCAATTCAACAAAACCTAAAACAATTAAAGCTTTTTTTAATTCCATTTCTGCATTAATTGTTTCTGATATCATTTAAAAAAAAGTTTACGTCTTTCATGTAGTGACAGCAGCGCCCGAAACTTCGTCAGTTTCCTAACAATATTTTGTTTGATTTTGCTTTGAAAGTAATCCACACCAAATTTTAAGACTCTTCCTTTTATTGTGCTTTAGATATGATTTATTTATTCGCTTTATACAGAGTTACCCATTCGTGGGTAATTATTCAAGATGTTGCTATAAAGTCTTTATATAAAATTCTAAAATTTTTATATTTTAATAACAAATCATTGTTCTGCAAATAGTGTCTAAAATTTCCCGCTTACAACAATAAAAGGTGCTGCCAAGTTTGCAGTACCATTAAATCCGTAAAATTGCATACTTTAATTACATATTTTATTTTTTTCTTTATATTTGAACCCAGGTACAAAGCTCTGTTCTCATAAAATTTCATATAAAAATTTTATATAAAAAATTTTATATAAAATTTTTATATAAAAAATTTTATATAAAATTTTTATATAAAAAATTTTATATAAAAAAAAAATGTAAAATTTTTATATAAAAAAAATATAAAATTTTTATATAAAAAATTTTATATAAAATTTTTATATAAAAAATTTTATATAAAATTTTTATATAAAAAATTTTATATAAAATTTTTATATAAAAAATTTATATAAAATTTTTATATAAAAAATTTATATAAAATTTTTATATAAAAAATTTTAATTTTATTTTTATATAAATAATTTTATATAAAATTTGTATATAAAAAATTTTATATAAAATTTTTATATAAAAAATTTTATATAAAAAATTTTATATAAAAAATTGTATATAAAATTTTTATATAAAAAATTTTATATAAAATTTTTATATAAAAAATTTTATATAAAAAATTTTATATAAAATTTTTATATAAAAAATTTTATATAAAAAATTTTATATAAAATTTTTATATAAAAAATTTTATATAAAATTTTATATAATATTTTATATATAAAATTTATATAAAATTTTATATAATATTTTATATATAAAATTTATATAAAATTTTATATAATATTTTATATATAAAATTTATATAAAATTTTATATATAATTTTATTAAAATTTACTCAGTAGTTTTATGTAATCCGAACACAGACAGACATAGATTTGGTTTTTGCCTCAAGTCAATAAATCGAATTGTTTGTTTGAGTTTGTTTTAGAAATTTCATATAAAACGAAACCCTATTTTAATATGTAACACATTGTATTTTATAGGAATATAACT
This sequence comes from Phasia obesa, assembly GCA_949628195.1. NCBI lineage: Eukaryota > Metazoa > Arthropoda > Insecta > Diptera > Tachinidae > Phasia > Phasia obesa. Next base: position 151,753,378 of record OX451216.1, read on the forward strand.
AAAAAAAATAAGAGGAAGTATTGCTACATATGGATGATAAAATAACTCAAGCGTTTTAAGCGCTGTGTAATGGAAACAAACTATTTTTTGTTTTTGCGGTCAGTAAAGTACACATTTGTTTATTGCGTCACATTGTTTCTATTATTGTATTAGTTTTTTTTTTTTAATTTAAAATTTTTTACTTGAAAAGATAAAGATAAAATTTGTGTAATATTAAAAACACTTAGGCAGTAGTTTCCTTTTGTTAATTTTAGGATTATAGTGCTTCTATCTTGCTGGTAACAAGAGTCAGTTTGAATCATTAGGGCTTGATAATGAATCGGGCATGTGGACGGCGTAACACAAGGCTCGGATGTAGCGCATTCTCAAAGTAAAATTTTGTAGCATATTGTTATTGTTGGATTAAAGGTTATATCTCAGCACACTGTTGTCCAGAGATGCTGATTTGTACGCATAAACTAGTGGCTTCAAAGTGCTAATTTTTAAAGAATAATTTCACAGGTCAATAATGCACACCGAACACAATTTTTTTCTGGGCGAGAGTTCTCCAGGAACTGCTGGAGAAACTCGAAATATCACAGATTTGCTATAAACAGGTCTATTGAGCCGAGAATGGGCCTCATCATAGAACAGAATATTTTAATATACAATGATAGGTGACAATGGTGACGAAGATGCGAGTTCAATAATTTTTCTTCAACCAAAACGTGCAGACCAATGTTAGATGACTATGATGCGAGTACAATAATTTTTCATCAACCAAAACGTTCAGATCGATGTATAGAAACAATGTTAGGTGACGATGATGCGAGTTCAATCATTATTCTTTAACCAAAACGAACAGACCTATGAATAGACCCCAAACTTAGGTGACAATGATAACCGCGATGCGAGTTAAATTTTTTTTCTTCAACCAAGCAGACGTATGTATAGAAGTCAATGTTAGATGACGATGATGCAAGTTAAATAATTTGTCTTCAGCCAAAACGTGCAGACCAATGTATAGAACCAATAGTAGGTGACTTTGGTGACGATGATGCAAGTTCCATAATTTTTCTTCAACCAAAACGAGCAGACCTATATATAGAAACCAATGTTAGGTGACGCGGTTACGGTTGTGATAATGGTGACGACGGTTACGATTTTTGACTTCAATAATTTTTCTTCAACCAAAAAAAGCTCAACGTGCTTCACTTCAAAAAACTTAAAAAATATTTTTTATACATATATCAATATTTAATTACTTCTATCAAACTGAAAACCATTAAATACACACTGTGTAATTTTTTAAGTCATGGCAAAATAACCATATACGGACACCACTACGTCATAAAAGACCAAAAAAAAAAGACCCCTGTCTCCCAGTTTTGCCCAAAGTCCTCCAGGTTTTTTTTATGGTAGCCGCAAAAGTGAAAAATTTCCCGGCTACCTAAGCGCTACCTAAACGGTGTTAAGAATCATTCCTAGGAAGTTCATATGTTCTAGAAAGTTGTTTATTGAGATCTTAGGTTCATTTTTGTAGTTGATTGTTTCCTTGAAATTTGAACGGTTTGCTACCTATGGACCTGAACAGAGCAAAAAAGGTAAAACAAATTGAATTTTTTAAAGCTTTTTGCGATTTTGACCTTGAAGATGAAGTTTTTTTGATTTTATATGTTCACAATTTTTGTTCTTTATGACAAGAGCTACAACTTTGCCTCAGAGAGTATATCAAAATTCCAAACGGTTTGCAAAATATGAGCTTGAGTAAATGATCATTTTTTTGCAAACATGACATCGAGGCCCCACATCTTAGAGAGCCCATAAAAAAAAACCTGGAGGACTTTGGGCAAAACTGGGAGACAGGGGTCTTTTTTTGGTCTTTTATCACGTAGTGGTGTCCGTATATGGTTATTTTTTTCCGTGTTGCACTGTGATATTTATCAACCAAGTGGTAAATTAAAAGTTTTTATTCAAATATCAGTGAACAAAAAAAAAAGTTCTTTGTTAAACACAAAACAAAGTAGCATTTGATAACATTGTCGTAATTAATTTCAAGACACATACATTAATTTTAAATAAAATCAAAAAATAAATAAATAAAAAAAGTTCAGTCATTAAGCCGCTTTAGGTATTTAAACTCACACGTCACTGGCATTATCTCTCAAGGTCATTCTTTTGTTTCGGTCTTTAAGAGTTATGCTTCTGAATTGGATATGGTTTGAATAACTCTACTGCATTTGTTGTTTTAGTCTAATTACACCGTGGTAAAATAATATACCAGCATGTTCTTCCTACCCTAAAGCCTGGTACTCTGTTCAGTTTTTAATGCGGAATACTGTCAAACTACATACATAAAAAATTTTTATGAAAAAGTCATGAAAAAATGTTGCAGAAGTAGAGTACTCTGTTTTTACTGTGGAAAAACATGAAATTTTCTGGCAACATTTTATCAAAACTGTGAAATAAAGCAAATGAGCATTATTTCATGTGGAATTTTTTTGTAAAATTTTTTGTGGAAAATTTTTTAAAACAACGTAATATATTTAAAAGCAATAACATCGTAAAATTCTTCCAAATCGCGAGATAGACATCACATTTTAATAGGTCGATTATGGATGGCAACCCAACCGCAGTGGCGTTGTCAGTTGCCGAAATTGTATTACGTATGGCAACTGGCAACTAAAACTTGTTAATTTTAGTTGCCAAAATGGCAACCATAAATTTGTGGTTGGTGTTGATTTTTTTGACAAATTATAAAGTAAAAACTGCACTAAAACTGAAAAGTAAGTTTATTTTTCTCCATCTCTTTTCTCATAATCATAGAGCGTATATCGGCCGTCTTCCTATGTACGTTGCTTACAAAATCAATCCAACAAAAGAATAGATAAAGATTATACGACTAATATTCCGTATTTTTATCGACACATATTTGACCAGCAGCTGGTCCCAGCTTTTTAACTTTTGATGAAAATGGTCGAAAAATAGCTCCTGGTATGAAACTTGGTATATCAAAGGCTTCATGCTCAAGACACGGAAGGTTGTAATTTACGGGAGGATCTTTAGGTGAATGAGGAGTTTTTGTTTTAGATTTATTGCCTTGGCTGGAACATGATGATAAACTTGCATTAAATTTACGAGTGTGTTTAGACACATTTTTTTTAATGAGATTGGATATTAATTTCAAAAAGAATCAAATCTGTAGATACGATAATAATATTTTTTTTGTATTTTATTTGCTATTTATTAAAAGCTATTTTGTTGTTTACATTTATTTCCAGTTGTTAGACTGTCAAAATAGCATTATCGATAACTTTATGACAACTGAAAAAAGTTGCCTTACACAATACCAATTTTTTCCCCAGTTGCTTTGTTTTGCCTTTTGTCAACGCAACTGAGATTGAGTGGCTATCCATAATCGACCTATAAATATCAAATTTTCGTTGTGAAATAATAGATGTTGCTCAACATTTTCACACAAATTCGAACAGAGTACTAGGCTTAACACAAAAAAAATATAAAAATTTGTGTTAAAAGTGGCAACAAGGATCTACAATTTGTTGTTTTTTGTAATACCTTAATGATGCCGTAGTATCCACACAGTATTAAAAAAAATATATATCACTTTTCCGACCATTCGTCCAGCTATATTTCCATGGTTCCATTTCCAGCTGTTATTAATTTGCCATACGGTTATCAGATCTGGCAACTCTATTAATACTTTGGCTTGTCACATTACCTATGCACCTATATCTATATATAACTATACATATAATAAAACATTCCGGTATGTTCCAGATTCCACTTTGAAGTAAAAGTACTTTGTAATCACTTCAATTTGGCACTTGGGTGTTCTAAATTTTACTTTTTACTTCTCATTTCTATTTTGTTTTCGAACATCAATTCGTAGTGAATTGCATTGTTCTAGAAACTACTTTTAGGCAAAATGAAGTGGTTTGAAACTACTTTTAAATTTTATTGTGAAACAGACATTTTTGCAAATAAAGATGTGAGTATAATAAATAAAAGTGGTCAGATCCTTTTGGTAGAATAAAAAATTTCCTTATTTGAAGGGGAAAACACAAGAATACTACACAGGATGCAATAATGTTGCGTTTTATGCAAAACAATCCGGACATGGCAAAAGGATTCGCAAAAGGGGACCGCGTAAAATTGGAAGAATTATGGAAAGACCTTAGAGTTCAATTAAATAGCAATGGTCCTCCAACAAAGGATACGTCTGGTTGGAAAAAGGCAAATTACATTATTAAAAAATAAATAAATATTTTTTAGAAACTGACAAAATTTTATAGGTGTGGATGGATTGGAAGGCGTTAGTGAGACGAAAAATCGCACATAATAGTTCGGAGGCTAGAGCGACTGGTGGAGGACCTTTTAATAAGTTTGTGCTCACAAAAATGGAGGAAGCTGTTGGTGAATTGTGTGGGATTTTCACAGTCATCAAAGGAGTTGAAAACGCACAGGTTTTCGGTGATTCACCTACGGAAGAAGAAATCGCAGTCGACTTGAGTGATATGCTTGAAGAAAATATTGCTTCCACCAGTAAGTCTACTACTACTGCGACTCCAAGACGCCATAAAGACGATAGTTTTAATGATATAATGAAAAACTGTATGAGAGGCCAGACTGATGCTATGGTATCAATTGCGGAGCAGCTGAATCATAATGAGCACATAAAGCGTATAAAAATTCATAATGAAGGAGAAATGCTACACGATGAAGAAGTACACCAACATGTTGACCACTAATCTCCCCAAGTAATTTTCAAATATGACTATTTTTAAAAATTCAGATTTTTCCAAATTTCTAAAATTATTTCAGGTCCATTAAGTATTATATGTCCATTAAGTACACCATGGACCATGATATGTATATGGTGTGTTATAGCAGCCCATCCCCATTTTTCCATATTGACCAATAATCTTCGTTTCTTAAGTTATTTTGAAAATTCCAATATTTTATTTCCAAAAAGTATTCCTCGGAGCAACATTCTCAAGTGTATTTTTAGGTGGAACTTTTCCTGATTCCAAGTTGTAGCCTCCAAAATAATTGGATTAATAATTACAGTAAATGATTTAAGAATAACAGTGCTCAGTTGACTGAAAAGTGAACTCTGTTAGAAAATGTGGTTTTTGTCTATGCTAGTCAAATTCGAATTTATCTTCACACCCATAAAACCAAACCACTACTTTTGCAGAACATGAAAAATAAAAAGTTTACTTTTCAAATCGTATTTTACATTCATTCTACAACTTTTCTGGAACATGCCTGAGTAACTCATTTCCTGTCTGTCTATCTTTTTTTACTTTACCATAAGTAGTATAAGGTAAAGTATAGTAATCGTAAAAAAAAATTGAGGTCAGGATTTCGACGGGTTTATACGTTTTGAGGTCTTCTGAATCCATTTTGGCTATTTTCGCGATGATGTCTGTGGGTGGGTGGGTTACACACCACGTTTGACATATCAAAAAGAAATTTAGGATGTGACTTTGGTATATGGAGATGAAGAGCTGTATAGTTTTTGGGCATAATTGGGAGGGGGCAAGGGATATTTTCCTTATCCGCTAATTTTGTGAACGCTCTAAAGGTCATACAGTATGACATATCAAAATGAAATTCAGTATGTGCCTCTGGTATATGGAGATAAAGAGCTGTATAAATTATGGGCATAATCGGGAGGGAGCAAGGGGTAGTTTACTTAACACCCTAACCCGAAAATAATTAATTTTTCGATTCGAATATACTTTGAACTTATATTCTTTATGTAATATGTCCATACAAATATCTGTTTCCATTGGGTATGGTAGAGTTGAGTGTAGGCTTCACTCCAGTTTTATTTTTTTTTTATTTTTTATTATTTTGCATATAAATGTAATATATTACAGATTTTCTTTTCCAAAAAAGTCTGTTTTTTTATATATACAACACGTTTTTATTGATAAAAAACATAAATATTTCTTATTACTTATACCTTTAAAAGGTTAATAAACTGATAAATTTTAAACAAAAGTAGAAAACACATTTGTTTCTGGTCGATAACTGGAATGCGGTAAGATTATACTAATAAACCGCATTTGTTGTTCAGTATTTTTTTTTTTTTTTTTATTTTTTATTTTAGTATATAGAAAAAATTGTTTTTAAAAATACAATAGATTCACATTCACATGATTTTGTTGTTTAATGAAATATTATACATTTTTTATTTTTTATTTTTATTTTTTTAGCACAGAACTCATATTTGAAATATTAACGCAAGTATTTGTTAAAATGCAGTTTTTTATACTTAAAAATAGACAACAGCAGACTCATTTTTATTTCGTTTGAATACAAATAAATATAACGAACGATGATAAGATTAGTTGAAGTGATTTAAAAATCAAATAAAATATAAGAGACAATTTAAGAATATTTTTTAAATATTTATAGAAAAATTTTTAAAATATTTTTTCAATTTTCTTTCGTTTATACCTGCAAATTTCTAATTTCCTAAGAAATTTTATTCACTTTAATTACAGCATTTTTAGGCTTTTGGTCATTTTAATACATTTTTATAAAAATATATTTTTTTTTTTAAATAAATTTTTCACTTAATAAATTGGGTTAACAAACACTCTTCTAAATATAACAGTTTTTTTATTTGAAATATTTTTATAACAGTTTTAATTTTTTTCACGGGCCAAAAAAAATTATTCGCGTTCTGTGCGTGCGTATGTTGCTATTAAATCGCTTCGTATTGAGACTAGTTGCCTACTAGTTGAGCTCTGTATTAATTGCGAGAAAATAAAAACAAACTGAAAACAATGTTGCCACATAAAAGTTAAAAGTTTTGGCCCAACTCGGAAGTTAAAAAAGAGCAAATTGTGTGTTTAAACAAAAAACGGTAAAACATAATGAATTCAAGGACAAATTAAGATGTACATATTTTAACAAACCAGTGTTTTATTGTTAAAGTTAGGTTTGGTAAAATGAGAGCCAATGAATTAATTTATAACACATAATCTATATATATACATATATATATATATATATATAATAAAACAGTAACTCATTTCCTGTCTGTCTGTCTCTCTTTTTCTTTATGTTCGCATCACGTAAAAATTACTGGATGGATTTTAACAAAATTTTGTAAAGAGGTTTCTTAGTATCCTGATTCCAATATAGGATATTTTCTTTCCGCAAAAATATATTATTTCCAAGAGAAAGTAGAGAAAAAACAGTGGTTTTTTTACCGATTTAAAGGTACTGCATACTTGAAGGAAGGTTTTACTTTTGAAATCAGTGTATTTTAAACAATATTGCGCAACAGATGGCGCTTTTAAAATAATTAATAAGTCATTTCCTGTCTGTCTTTTACAGAGCTTAACAATAATTTTCAAAATTTTAGAATTTGATATAAATTTTAGAATTTTATATAAATTTTAGAATTTTATATAAATTTTAGAATTTTATCCAGGAATGGGTACCTTTAAGTAAATACGTAACAGTCTTAAAATCTGGTGTGGACTACTTTGAAAGCAAAATCGAAGAAGTAGCGGTCTCAGTTAATCCCTAACAAAATTTCTATTCGCCTTTTTGCAATTTACTATTTTCGATTGTACTTTAATACTTTATAATATAGTAGCAGTGCCTGCCATGTCGTCAGTGTTCGATTTTGCTTTGAATGTAATCAACACAAAAATTTAACACTTACTTTTACAGCACTTTAAGATTTGTTTTATGTAATTACTTAAATCTTTAAAAATGTAGGAATCAAAGATTAGCAAGGTTTGCCACCACTATACCAAATACACGGAGGGCGTTGTTTCTAGCCAACGACAGATGGCAGCCTCATTATCCTAGAACATGCTACAGTTGACTAATCATCTACTTAAAGCGGTTTTACACGGCGTGTATTTGTCATATGACTTGTGACTTTTCCATGTGTTAATTCTATACACGTCGTATGAACCCTTTCAAACATAACATGTGTATTTTCCATGTGTACAATACATATGACATTTTTCATTTAGAACGTGTTCTATTTTGATGTGACAAAGCATCTGACATCCTGTAATGCCAACTTCATATTTTGTTATTTTATGCTTTTTGTGATACTAAAAGCGCTAAAGATGTGGTAAAAGCCCTAGGTTTGAATATTTGCATCAGCTGTGGTTGCAAATAAAAAACTGTGTGGCGGCAAAATTATATATTGTAAGTTATATCACATGTAATTACACATGTACGTTTGAAAGCAAAAATTAAAAACGTATGTAAAAGGGTTATTTTGACAAACACATGAAATTACCTATGGATTATCAAACTGACAGGTCATATGACAAATACACGCCGAGTAAAACCATTTTTAGCTGGAACAACAACCGATAAACGAACTCCAAGAACTAGGACAGTGCAATCTTACATGAGAAGACGCGAAAACAACTGCGGCAAACCGTGCAAGCTGCTTTTTGGAAGCCATATTATCCCAAGAGGGGTAATGAGAAAAAATTATTTTATTTAAAGGTACCCATAATTGGGTAATTACGCAAGATGTTGCAACATAGGCTTTATATAAAATTCTAAAATGATTGTAATGTAAATAGTGTCTAAAACTTTCCGATTATAAAAGTAAAAAGTGCTACCAAGTTTTCAGTAGCATTAAATCGGTAAAATTGCGTACTATTTTAAACATTAAACTTGAGTGCACATATTTTTTGGCAATCACAAGTAAATTATGTAGACTCTAAATGCGTCAATTTTAACGATTAACAAAGTCACCAAGATATATATTTGCGTCATCGCTTTTGATCGAGAAAGTGGAAGCTAAGCTTCAATTATTTTTGAAGTATTGTTTAGCGTTTAAAACGGGTTGTTAACCCAAGAATGATAGAAGACAAGATTATGCCATGCGCATGTTTTCCCGTTAGATGACGTTGTTCGACCAATGCAAGGTTGCCAAGTCTGTAATCAACAATTTGCTTCAAATAAATACGTACAAATAAATCTAAATAATAGTCAAACATTGGCAACCCTGCAAACTAACTCTCAACATTTTTATTAACAACTTTCATAATTTATAGTTATACTCTCAGTCAAAATTATTAGCCAATAGCAAGACAGTTTCGTGACGTCATTAGGCCGACATGAGCAGAAATTTTAAATTTTGTTTTCGGATGGCGTAACCTTATCTTCTATCATCCTATCATCCAGGTAATGGCTCATTTTGAACCAAGCCTACACTATTAATATGACAGTGTTTTTCAGGGTTACCAACACTTAACTGAACAACTGGCAGCAAATTAAAATCATGATTAAATTTTACAATACCACTTTAAGCTTAGCTTTCTTGTGGGTAAATGTTCTTGCAAGATACTAAACATGAGGTATTCTGATATCTTTTACCACTTCGGTATCTCATCGATGATTTACGATTGTCCAATGTTTGCTATAACAACTGCCTAATTTGGACGATGTGTAGTGCGATTCAGTAATCTGCTTAAACAATTATCTAATCGTTAAATAATTTTTTTTTGTTTACAAAAATGCCACTTTATTTCGATTTGCAAGGTTGTCTAATATGGTTTGGGAGAAGTTAGTGAATCACATCGTTATTGCAAACAACAAAAATTGTAGATTAATAATGTGATTATTGTATTGCTTAAAGTTAGTATCGCCGCACTGATATGGTCTAAATAATAACATCTGCTATTAACAAATTTGTGCCCCTGCGGCTCAATGCCTCTCTCTACTGCAACTTGAGTGGACCTTAAAACGCCCAACTAAATTTTCTAAAAACATATTCTTCAACCCACAACTCTGCGCAATTGAAATCTATCAGAGTTTTTTTAAATGCGTTATTCGATTTAAGAAACGATTAAATCATTTCAACCATAGTTATCTTGTTTTTACATCATGAATTAAACGCTACATACGCATATTCTTGTTTCTTATATTTCTCGTGACAGGCTAATTTATAAGGACTTTTTTAACCGACTTCAAAAAAGAAGGAGGTTATCTATTCGTCTGAATGTTGCTTTTTTTATGTATGTAAACGCAAAACTCAGCCATTTCTGAAGCGATTTTAAAATTTTTTTCTTTATTTGAAAGGTTATGCTTTCAGGTTGGTCCCGTTTTAAAACCAGTTCATTATATTAAAAATTAAAGGGTGTCCCCATACAACATACATGTTTTTTACGTGTATTAAGAACCGTAAAGGGCACCAAATTAAAATTTTAAAAAATTGCGTGTCGCTATAGCTCTCAACGGCAGAAATTAATAAAAAAATAAATTTAAAATTTAAAGGGTGTCCCCATAGGTGCCGTAATTTGACCTATATATGCCTATCTTTTGAACCTTGAACCTTGAAAACCTTGAAAATTTTACAGAAAGTCGCTTACTATGACCGTTATAATAAAATGTATAAATATTTAAAATTTTAAATTAAAGGGTGCTCCAATAGTTCATTTAATTTGATGTACATATATGGCCATACTTTTGAACAGTTGTACACAGACCGCTGAAATTTACAAAGAGCCTGTATTGCTAAGTCAGCTATAACAAAAAGTATAACATTTGAATTTGGAAATAAAAGGGTGTCCCAATAGTTAATGTAATTCGATGTATGTGGCTAAACTTTTTAACTGTTATAGACAGACAGCTGATATTTTCAAGAAACCTGTATTCCAAAGTCCACTGTAGCAAATATACAATTTGAATGTAGAAATTAAAGGGTGTCCCCATAAATTATGTAATTTTATCTATATGGCCCTATCTCTTGAACCGTAAAACACAAACACTTGAAAATTAGGCAGAATGTCCACTACTTTCTCTGGTATAATAACAAGTATAAATATTTGGAATTCTAATGTAAAGGGTGTCCCAATAGTTCATGTAATTTGATATATATGGCCAAACTTTTGAACCGTAATAGACAGACAGTTGAAATTTACAAAGAATCTTTGTGGCCAAATCCACTATAACAACAGGTCTTCAATTTAAAATTGTAAATTAAAGGGTATCCGAGGTGATGTTATTTGATCTATGTGACCCTATTTTTAAAACAGTTATAGACAGAGGCTTGAGTGGTGCCCCTATAAAAGACGGATGCTGGTGAAAATAGCTTAACTTTTGAACAGTAATAGGGAGAGGCTTGACATTCACATAGTATTTACTTCTTTTCCCTCTAATTTTGGCGCATATTGTATTTGGTTTAAATCTAATTCTTACAGATTACTTCTCACATTTTTAGTTTAAAATTGGTGCCCTTCTATCTGTTTTGAAGCAAAAGAAATGCTTATTTAATAATAAGAACCACTGAAATTTCTTTAAAATGCCCATAATTTTAATTTTCCCGGGAAATTGTTTATATCTTTACCCGGGAATTTCTGTTTCCGAAACCCTGGTCAACTGTTAAATAAAAGCACACTGAAATGGAAAAAAATGTTATTTAATATTTGTCCACTAGCAACCAGACATTAAAATTTTCAGAAGGTAAAGACTTAAAATTGGTACATTTCTTCTGCAAAGCAAATAAAAAGTATTTGAAAAATAGACCATCTAGAAAGAAATTATGAACAAAAATTGAATAGAGAACGACTTAAAACAAAACGCGATTATTTGAATATACAAAATTTGAATATACAAAAAAAAATAAAGAAATCTCTGCTATGGGACATGGAATGCCCCATATACACTATTAATAAGTATTAAAATTTTTTTTAGTTTTAATTTTTTTTAAACATCTCAAAATTTTATGGCATTAATGATAGTATTAAAAATTTATTTTAATTTCCAGTTGCTAGACGATTTTATGGTTTAAATAGAAAATTGAAAAACAAAAACAATACGAATATTTAATTATATCGCTGGGGCTTAAAAGGCAGCAATTGACGAAACATTTTTTTTTAATTAAGAGAGAATAATTAAACAGTTTATAGATAACAAAATGACATACATACATATGTGTTTGTGTTTTATTGTTCATAATAATTTATAAAACTCAAGCAATAATAATAAATGAAAATTAATCTGCCAAGTTTAATTTAGAAATGAGGCGAAATAATCATTTTAAAAATTAAAAAAAAAATTAAATGGATATTTAACAGTCTTTCATTTAATAGAAACGGAAGAGGATTGAATTGGCCCTTTACAACGTGGATTTTAAAGCTATGAAAGATTGTTATCATCACAAAAGGATAGATTGTTCATCCCAAAATTTTTTAGGTTAATTTTCAGATTTTCTTATTCTGGTATAAAATTTGTATCTATAAAATTGTTGGGCAATTTTCTTTTTATTAATTTTTAAACAAGATTTCAAAAATCTAAAAGAATTTAATTATACTGCGTACACAACTAGTTATAACTGATTTACACCTACAGATCGTTTTAATAGTGCTGTTTCTTTCGTATTGTAAAACGACAATGACCTCAATTTTATTTGCAAAATTCAGCAAAAGAACACAATAATAAACAAAATTATAAAATTGGAAATAAAAATGAATGTGTTAGAGCAAATATTTAGAAAAATTACTCGTAATACATAGACTAATTACATAAGAACAAGCAATGTCATACAACACACTGAAAGTAATCAGTTCTCATATAATAAAACCGTAACAGAACCATTGGTTCACATAATATATTTTGTGAAAATGTTATGTAATGTTGGTGCGGATAGTAATCGATATGAAATTACGTGTGTTTAAGTTCTTTTCACCAAGAAATATAAAGTGGTAGGTTTCAAACCCCCTAAAGTCAGAGTTATCGAGTTAAAACTACCAAATGAGGCTAAATACTTAGACGTATATCTAGACAGCAAACTGCTCTGGCGTAGTAATATTCAGGATATACTCAATAAGACTCTTAATGCCTACTACACCTGACAAGAACTCCATAAGTAAAAACTAGGGACTACGACCAAAAGTAATAAATTGGAATTACATTTCGGTTGTACGACCCATTGTTACGTAAGGATGTGGTGTCTGGTTTGAGGCATTGAGAACGGAGGCTCATGGGAAAACTCTTGCCGAGCTCCAGAGGTATGCTTCGGTTGTCTTCACAGGTGCACCTACCTCCGTGGGACATCACCTACCTCCGATTGAGAGCTTTGTGGTCGCAATGGCGGTGAGAAGACTATATAAATCAGGTTTGGTTAGGTCGTGTAATGTAGGACTGGACAGGACAGTCGGTCTCGCTGGAACGTTTCTATTAACCCCTGGTCTAAGGAATTTATGGTCACTGAGCTTGATATCGGCCCTATACTCTTAGTAGTAATCCCAAATAGGCATGATTAGTTGGAGTCTAGTAAATTAAATTATAATTATGGTCACCGTTTCAGGAGATCATATTCTAGGGACCAGCAATCGCAGATTATATAAGTACCCAGAAAAATTTAGTGTGTTCCAGGCAGAGGTACTTGCGCTCTGGAAAGCCAACGAATTAGTGTCAGGTGTTAGAAGGAGTATAGGGCGCTCTGTACGTGTTCAGCGTCAAATCAAAGTGAAAAAAAGATCTTGATGTGCTGACGACCGAGTATAGAGTTAGATTGTGTTGGGTTCCGCGTCATTGCAATGTTATGGGCAACTTATTTGCCGATGAACTTACAAGATTGCGATCGGAGGGGATTAATTCAAAAAGAATATAATTGGTAAAGCCACCGATTAGTCACGACTATAAGTTTCTATCTAAGGTAGTAGGAAGAAATAATCAGTCTTACGAAGCTAGGTAAGATTGTCAATAACAATTTGGCCTAGTCTGGACGATGTAAAAACTAAACTGCTTTTGGGTTTGAACAGGAAAGTTTTGAGAGTCGTTGTAGATGCAAGCAGTGGCCATTGCGCCATTAGGGCAGAAACCAGTAGATGGATTAAGGCTACATCACATTTCTCTGTAAGATGTGCTAGGATGGAGATGAATTGGAAATTGTGGTGTACATTTTGTGTCACAGCCTGGTATTATAAGTTTTCACGACATCGCTCGGTGTTAACTGGAAGATGTCGTCGGCTTCATCAGAGAAATCAAATGGCTTAGTAGATACTAGGACGCAAATTTTGTTCTTGCTAATTTAGTTATATAAAGGAATCACAATGGGCCTGAGTAGAGATGTAATTTTTGGCACAACCCTTCTAAAACTAACCTAACCTACTGCGCTGGAAATGCAAAAAGTCACGTAATTATCGTAATTATTATAATTACTGTCCTCTTATGCTGCAAATTTCTGCAAAATTCTGAATCTGTATACATAAAGTTGATTAAGCGATGTCCGCCTATCCGTCTGTGTTCGGGTTGAAATCAACATTGCCAAGGCACCAGAAGAGATACAGAAAATTTAAGCCCACCGATCTACCAGGCATAGTTTCGATAATTTCACTAATGGAAATCAAGAACATCAGACCCTTCCAATCGAGACAAAATAACCACGCCTACCCATATTTTTTCACGTTGTTTTTATTTTTTTCGGTTAGAATGATTCTCTTTTGCTTTTTTTTTTTTAAATATTAGACCACGACCAGTAGATCGCATGGAATGCATATAGATCTCGTGGGATCAATAACCTCCTGCCAGGGGCGATTTTTGGTTGTTTTTAGGTTGGTAGGGTTTTTCTACTTTGATTTGTATTAAAGGCCTTTATAGAAACCAATACACATTGAGGTAGCCAATAGACCCACAGGGTGCCCATTGGTACTCAGGAGAAGTCAAAAGACGCAATTTAGATTGCGGGAAGGTCTTTATTTTTATAAAAAAATTACAAAAGGGTTTTTTTAATTTTATGAAAATTTTTTAAAAATTTTTTCTAAAATTTTTTGTTAAAATTTTTATAAAATTTAATTTTATGAAAATTTTTTAAAAATTTTTTCTAAAATTTTTTGTAAAAATTTTCATAAAATTAAAAAAAGCCTTTTGTAATTTTTTTGTAAAAATAAGGACCTTCCCGCAATCTAAATTGCGTCTTTTGACGCAAAATTAGATTTAGATTTAAATTATTTCTAAAATTTTTTGTAAAAATTTTCATAAAATTAAAAAAAATTCAAAAACAAATTTTACAAAAAAACTAAAATAAAATTACGAAAACTTAAAAAAAAATTTTAAAAATATTTTTACTAAAAATTTGTAAAAAAAAAGAGTTAAAAGATTTTTCCGAATATTCATCAAAAAAATTTTCTTACAATTTAAAAAAAACAGAAGTTAAGAAAAATTTTACAAAAAAATTAAAAAAAAGTTAAAAAAAAAATTTACAAAAAATATTAAAAAACAAATATTTAAAACAAAAATCCAAAAAATAGTCTATAAAATTTTTTCTAAAAATTTTATAAATTTTATTTTTTAATTTTCTATAAAATTACATTTGTTTTTTTGAAAATTAATACTTTTTTATTTTTATTCATTCAAAAATCGTTTTCTACTCATTTGTAAACATTGTAAATTTGTCGAGATAATTTGTTTAAAAGAAAAACATCTGTTCAACATAAAATTTCATTACCAAAATCAAAGGAAACTATAGGCCATGTAAATTTATTGCAAACTATAAAATGGTTGTTTATTTTCACATTAATAAAATCAAAATTACACTATAAACAAATATATAAAAATATAAAGAAAATCAATATGAATCCATAAGTCATGTGGCTTACATTAGTAACGCACCTAAGGTTATATCGATGCATATTTGATATGCCATGGGATTTAGATGTTTTTTAATTGAAATTTAAGATTTTTTGTAAAATATGTATATATGTAAATGAATAAATTTTTTATTGAAATAAATCAGCCAAGTACAAGTAAATATGTGTTTAATGAAAAATGATAAAAAATTTTTGATACAAAAATTTAAATTCTTTATGGATCAACTGAATTAAAGGGTGTTTTTTTAAGCCCGATAGAACTTGAAATTGTAAAAAATAACACAAAAAATTAAATTATAATCAAAATTTTTTTTTTATACGAAAAATCAATACGTGACATTAACATTTGAAAATGATTTCGGGCATATGGGCACCGCGGCTGTTCTTGACGAAGCGCATTCTGGACGTCCAATTTTGGGCCACTTTTTCGAGCACTGCTGGACGTATGTCACGAATAACACGAACAATGCTGTCCTCCAAGGCGTCAATTGTTGCTGGTTTATCAGCATAAACCAGTGACTTCACGTAGCCCCACAGGAAATAATCGAGAGGTGTCAAATCGCACGACCTTGGAGGCCAATTGACAGGTCCATTTCTCGAAATCAACTTATCGCCAAATTTTGATTTCAATAAGTCGATGGTTGCGTTCGCCGTATGGCACGTAGCGCCATCCTGTTGAAACCACATCTCCTCCGGATCAATGTCATCCATATTTTCAAACAAAAAATTTTCAATTACAATTACATGTAATTAGTAATTTCAAGTCTGATATGAACATATGTATTTACGAACTAAATAAAAATTGAAAATTTTCAATTACAATTACAATTACATGTAATTAGTAATTTAATTTTCCAATTACTAATTACAATTTTTCAATTACAAATTACAAGTAATTGTAATTGATTTTAGTCCTTATTTCAATTACAATTACTTGTAATAGTAATTGAAAATTTTCAATTACAATTACATGTAATTAGTAATTGCAAGTCTGATATGAACATATGTATTTACGAACAAAATGCCTAAACTAATTTTCTCTACGCGTAAATGTGATCGAATATGCACAAATGAATATATATATATATAAATATATGTGTTTGTATGTATGTATGTCATGCTATTAATAATAAATTTAATACTAAAACCAGGTATTTCTACTTTTATCATTTTAAGTACTTTGCAAGTGCAATCTAAGTGCAAATGTACCGAAAAACCTGAATATTTTTTAATGAAGACTTACTGATATCTAT
The DNA here is from genome assembly GCA_949628195.1 of Phasia obesa. Taxonomy (NCBI): domain Eukaryota; kingdom Metazoa; phylum Arthropoda; class Insecta; order Diptera; family Tachinidae; genus Phasia; species Phasia obesa. The sequence continues at coordinate 151,770,227 of OX451216.1, forward strand.
GTGTTTGACTTTTGGTGGTGTTGGTATGTATTTTGTTTACTTTTATTTTTGGCACTTAATATTTTAAGAAAAAAAAAATTTGCTGCTGCTGAGTATAATAAAGAAACGTTTTTTTATTATTAGAGATATTACAGAATAAATAAAAGGTGCATTAAGAATTGGTACGAATATTAAATGAGTCATTTTTACTGGTTTTATAGAAAATAGTCATTGATTTATCTTTTTTTCAATAACTGCAATAAGAACTTTAAAAGGTACAAACTAAAAACACCATGCAACAAATCAAAATTTTAGGAAAAATACACGAACTTGACAGATTCGATTCTACAACGAAACGGTAGTAAAACCCTATACTCAGTTTGGCGGTTTTGATAACCAATTTTTATGTATGGACCTTGAAAGATTCTGAAACTCAGTGGGCCCTTCAAAAAAGGTACTATCAGTTTTTGTGTAATATATGATTCATACTAAGTGGCACCGCTTAACTTTATTTGACAATAATGTAGCTGAGGATTCGTTAAATAAATGCTATAAAAATTTTATGCCGAAAAATATTCCGGTACTTTTTGTTAAAAAAAAAGAAAATTAAAAAATATTTTTTGTAACTTTTTCCTGCACAATATATTGTAGCCACTGAACAGCTTTTTTCAAGATAACAATACAGTCCGAACGTGTCTAGACACCCTATAAAAATAATTAAATTAGTTTGTATCATATGACGATTTTATACTTTTGTGAAATTTTCTTAAGCTAAACATATTTCAAAAGCATACTTTTAGGATTTACTTAAAATTATTTAAAAATAGACGTTTTCATGAGAAGTCTTTTATTTTAAATTTATAATTATATTATATATGTATTTAGCAGCAATATATAAAATCCATCTATAAAAGTTTAATAGATACAGCGGTGTGACAGACAGGCGATCATGCATCGGTGTGATATTAAGGGGACCCCCTCTGAGTATGAAAAATACTTTTAGAAATAAAACAAATTTTTTAAGAAAAAAAAATTTTTTTAAGCTCCTATTACGGTTTACAACTCAACTCTACTTCAGTTGAAATTTTACAATTTGGTATTATCAATTACAACTCAACTTGTCAAAAATTTTTAAATTTAATTCAAATTGTGTTACAACTCTGTTGTAGTTTCACCGTTTACAACTCTGTGTTAGTTCCGTTAAGAAAAGTTTAAAAAAATTACAACTCATTTGTAGCAGTTGTTTCAAATTACAACTCATCAGTAGCAGTTGTAAGCCGTAATAGGGGCATTAAAGACACAATAAACTTCAGATTATCCGAGGGATTGACCGCGTGTAATCGAATTTCGAGGATAAGCCGATAGATGTTAAACAATGGCTGAAATTACTAAAAAACAACACAGGTGTTGTACTGTACATTATTATAGTCAACTATTTGATTTTATATGATGATTTTTATTATATTAAAGTACCTAAATAAGAGTAATTAGAAAACTTATTTCCCTATTTACGAAATTATTTTAAGTTTTAAAACTTGTATTTGTCAAAAGTGTACCTATAATTAATTTTTTTTCAATTTTTTAAGGTTTATTGTAGTCGCTGCGAATAATCCGCAAATAATCGAGAGTTTACTGTATATCAGTGTTGGGATTTGTGGTACAATTGTACCAAATTTGGTACAATCGACATATGGGTGGTACAGTGGTAGACTTCATTCTTGTTTGGTAGCATTTCATATAAAATTTATTCATTAAATTTTTTTATTTATTCAATATTTTTTTACTTTTTCTGACAATAATACGTATTGCTAATTTCTTCAACCCTGTCTAGAACTAACTAAATAGTAAAATTCTCTTATAGGTATGTTCAGGATTTTTATTATTTACTTTGATAGCCCTTTTATGTATAAGGGATAAGTAATTAATTTCAAAGATCTTTTTGCTGAACTACAGCGTTTAGACGTTTTGCATCGCCTCAATCTGTTCGGGCCGTATTCAGATGATATATTTTTTCATTCTTTCTAGTGAGAAATCTTAAAGTCTTATTTAGTAATTGGATAACTCTTTAATTGTTCTTTTAAATATGTGTCTACTCTATTGGATTATATGCGTAGCCAACTCCTAATATTGTAAGCCTTTTGCTTATGAAATAGGTATTTTGGCAATTGTTAGTAAATCTGCAAGACAAACACAGAAATTCAAGGAATTCAAGGAGGTCAATTATCGTTACTTTAAAATACCCTACTGTAAATGTTTTTTTTTTTTTTTTGTCCAATTTTAATGTCGAGCTGTTTACTATTTTACTTAAAGCCAAATTTTGTACAATTGGTGCTGATTTGGTACACTTTTGTCATTGGGGCGGTACAATTTAAACACTGTCGGATCCCAACATTCGAGAATGCCTGAATTCCTGAATAATGCATGGCAGTGTTAAAAATTGACTGCTCTTAATACAAAACCAAACGATATTTTAGAAATTAATATTATTTATTATTAATAAAGACTTAAGTATCCAAGTAAATGCATAAAATAAAACGATGAAAAAAAGTATGGTCACTTTTTAATACTTAATTTTCGAAGTATTTTTTACATTTGCTCACTGTGCAAAAAACAGTTTTTAATTAAACAAAATGATAATGGCCAACATATTAAAAATTAAGAAAGGTTCAAATTAAAAAAAATAATAATTACCTTTTAATACTGATAATAATCAAACCAATTTCCACAAAATAGGTAGTTAATTAAATGAATGGAATATTTACATACATACATACATATATGGACGTATGCGATTTTGTATGATTTCGTTGAACAGAAAAAAAAACTAAATAAAAAGTAGGCGTAAAAACATTGGTTCCAAGTTGAAGGAGATCATCCAAGTGATGACTTTATTAATAGCAACAAAGTCTATATCTTTATACTATTTTTCACGAAAATTTGTTCTTATTACATTTTTTTTAAACTTTTAGACTTGTTTTTTTCAATATTTTTTTCTTTGTTTTGTTTGCTTCCAACGATTTCCACATACACACACACACACCAACACTCGCGTAATTAAAACTCCACAGGCAATTAATTTTGCTTTTTTTTCTTTACTACGGTTGAAATTTCATTATAAATTTTTATTTATTTGCAAAGTTTATTTGTTTGCTTGTATTAAATAAATATTTTTAGCAAATTATCGTTTTATCAAATGTTATTTTTGAAGGACGACACTTTTATCTAATTTTGTTTTTCTTTCTGATTGACTAATAGTTTATCTACATTAGCAACCAGCGTTGCACTAAAAGAGTACTTAGTAGTAAAACTAGCGATTTAATTTTTCAAAGTAGCGATTTTAAACTAAGTGAAAAAAATGTTAGGATAATATTCAGGTATGTGATGAAAAACGATCGAATTTAAAACGATCATTTTCAAAGGGTGTGATGAATTTTGATCGATTTTGAGAAGTATACCAGAAAATAATAAGGAATTTAGACAAAAATATTAAAAAAATATAAATCGTTTTAAAATCGATTCGTTTTCAAAATCGTTTTCCATCACATAATTAATTATCGATCCCGTCTGATTAATTTTATCAGACGGGATCGATAGGTCAACTGATTAATCGGGTATGTTCTGTAATCCGAAACCGAGCGAAATTGAATTGGAATAATTTTTTAAAGAAAAATATAACTTAGTTGCGACTATTATTTTAAAACATTAGCAATGAAGGAAGTTATGTGAATGGTCAAATGTATAAAAATTAATATCAAAATGTAAGATTTAAAAGTTATGGCAATTTAATAATTCATTCGGATTCGGATTACAGAACATACTCGATTATTTAACATTTTTATGCTAATTTGTCATTTTGGCAAAGTTATTTATAAAATTGCCTTTGGTCTAGACTTTGGAAGCGTAGAATATATACTATATTACAATATAAATTATATTAGTATTGATGTTCTTAACGAATAACACATATGTTTTTTATCCTAATAAAACAAGTGGTATTATTACGGTTTATTAGGATATCAAAATTCTCATGTACAGACATCTTCATCTAACATGGCAAAAAAAAATTTTGAAATTTATGTCCAACCTGCTTTCTTAAGGTTGGACGTTGCATTTTACAAAATAAGACTCTTGATAGAATTTAACAAAAAAACTAGTGTATTTTGACTGAAACTTTTACTTTTGTTAGTTTAGTATAACTATGCAAACACTTAAAGTTTATTTTTTAAATCGAGCCAAATATTCATTTCGATCGATTTTCAGAATCATTTTTGAACTTTTCTTATTTGATATTGAAACTCCAAAAATATTTTGGGCAAAAAAAAATTAAACGTGCCACTTATTAGGTAGCCTCTATACGGATGGAAAAAATTCTCGTAAATTTTTTTAGCTATATAGTTAAACGTGGCAAACAGATTTTAATAAGCAAATCCGAATTTGTATTCGAAGCTATAGTGTAAAAACTCCTTGTTTCCAGATATGCAAAAATAAGCTTTAATTAAAAGCTGGATCAAAAATAACCAAAGTGGGGAAAATTGTTGAAACCGGCACAATATAACTATGCTTTGCTAGGGTAGATTTTGAGATTTTCAGCATTAAAATTTAAATTATTACATATTATATTGTAGGTGGCTTTAAAGCTGTTTTATATCCCTTTCATATGGAATTTGTTAAAAATAATAAACACTCATATTAATTTTTAAAAACGTTGGTTTTATTTACACATATTCTTAGCTTAAAATGCCCTGAAAAGAAATAAAATCAAATTTAGTTTCGATTTCCAGCAACCAATGTTACATATACGTCTTTAAAGGCACAACTTACTTGGTAATCAAACCATCTTTTTTGGCCAAACGGACAAGGCAATCGTCCGATTCACCCATACGCCTGATTTCACCGCAGATTGCGTAGGTCTTGGATCCTTCGGTCATACGGCCAGTCTCGGGATCAACATCAACAAGATTGATTTGAACGGAAGCATGATCCTTAGCGTGAATGATTCTGTTGGAAGCAGAGCTGCAAATGAAATGACAATTTTAAAAATCTAGTAAGAATGTAATTTTATTTTGCACCCTTTTTTCCATACTAAATAATGAAAACACGTGTTACACTTACCATTTGCGGGGCACATACAAATCAACATTTTCACCGGCGTCGTTCTCCATTGTGTTTTATCTATATTCGGAAGTTAATATTTTATTATTCGATGCAAATTTATATTTTTGGTGTTTGTTTACGTTTAGCATTGCATTTAACTTACTTTATTGTTGAATTAAAAAATTGGCGAACAATCCTACAAGGAGTTAAAAAAGAAAAGAAAGTTTTCAAAGTTGCCAGCACTGAGTGTTAATACGAGGAAGTTGGCTGCAGTTGCTGAATTTTGTGGTTTAGATAAATGCAACTATGTAAATAAATCATAAATACCGTAAAGTGGGCTGCTGGTTATAATATTTAGCAGCAAATTTAAATTTAAAATTTGTTTATGTTGTTTATAAACATCATAAACAAGAAATTTCTTAATAATGAAAAATTAATAAAACATTTAGCATCTGTAGCAAATTTAAAAACGTTGTAATTTTAAAATTATTAAAAAAAAATTATTAAAAATATATTAGCAATTTATAAAATCATTTCATTTATTAATAACTTACTTGCTAAATTGCAAAAAACCAATAATTCAACAAAAAAAAAAAATAATAAAATAAAAAATAAATAAAATACAAAAGCATCCTGAAATTTCCCAATTAAAACTCAAGCTTTCGCAAAAAATAAACCAAAACTGCTAATATGGCTTTTTTAAATTTGTAATTTTGTTAATATTATTATTTTTATTTATGTTTCAGCCAAAAACGCTATCAACGCAGTTCAATCTATTAAAATTTAGCGTATTTAAGCAAGTTTACACACTACAATTTTAGTACGTTGGTTAGACATTTTATCGGCTGCTTAAAAAGCTGGAATTGAATTAAAATTAAGGCAAGGCGAATTCATAACTGGTAAACTCGAAAGCTCAGCTGACTATTTGCTGTCTCCATCTTCCAGTGTCAAAATGTACTAACATTTTTTATTTTGACAGCCAAAAATGATTTATACAAAAACAAAATGTACGTATTTTTATTACAGAGTTGTATTCTTTTTTTCGCCGCGAGTCTACCTTGTTTATTGTGCCACGAATTAAAGTATACAACAAGGCATATTTATACCAGGTAAACTTAGTAGCGAAGGTCAAATTCGCTGGTTTTTGGAATGTCATAATTAAAATCTACTTATTTTTAATTTGTTTTCTTTTCTATATTTTATATATATTAATTATATTATCCCTTTTGTCTGAAATGTTGTTTGTTTTGCTTATATAAAATATTACAAAAATGCGGCCACAAGTCATTGAACTTTTCTTCCAATTTCTCCTTGTGTCATTAAAAAATGTAAAATTTGTTGTATTTCGTTTTAATTTAATTTTTATTTTATGACAAACCAGATTTTTTATGCTTGTGGTTTTAGTTTTTGTAAAACAGAGTTTACCTTACCATGGTATACTCCAAGGCGAATTGATTTTACAAGGTAAGAGTACTACGGTAACAACCAAGACGAATGACTACTAGGTGATTGCACAGGCGATTTCCGGCACTTTTGCCTCCTTTGCAGTTGTCAAATTTCATATACATACAATAAAAAAAAAATTGTTTATAATTTGATGAGCTTTCTCGCCACTGAAATAACATATTATGGATTCGTATTGAATACAACTTTGACACTGTATCAGCATATATAAAATAATGAAAATAAAAGGAGAGCAAAAAATAATCATCTGGTCCATTGCTTACATCTGGTAAATTTAATTTGCCTTGGTAGATGCCTTAATGCCAGGATTCACTATCGTGCACAAATCACTATCAATAGCAAAAAATCTGACAGAATTCTGTTGTTTCAAAATGGCGTTGTAGGTGACACACTATTATACAAAAAGAGATTTTGGCACTCTGATCTGATTCTCAAGTCGTACAGACTTGTCTGTACACACATACACTTTCAATTCACACTATCACTCATACTTTTTGACCCCACATGCTATTTTTGATTGATCGAACGTGAATCATGGCCTTTAGACGGATAACAATAATATACGTATTTTACATATCTACCGGTGGTAAATTTTATCTTGACTGTTGCTCTTTTTTAGTTAACAAATCTGGCAACATTCAAATTTTATGTCAAATGTTTTATTTTGTTTTTATTGTTGTACACTTTTGGTCTTGTTGTGTCAGCCTTGTACAGTAGAAAATTTGATTTATTAATGAACTGTGGTGTTTGTTGTTGTATTTGTAGAAAATTTAAACTAAAATAATAAAATAATAATTCAACAAAAAAAAAAAATAATAAAATAAAAAATAAATAAAATACAAAAGCATCCTGAAATTTCCCAATTAAAACTCAAGCTTTCGCAAAAAATAAACCAAAACTGCTAATATGGCTTTTTTAAATTTGTAATTTTGTTAATATTATTATTTTTATTTATGTTTCAGCCAAAAACGCTATCAACGCAGTTCAATCTATTAAAATTTAGCGTATTTAAGCAAGTTTACACACTACAATTTTAGTACGTTGGTTAGACATTTTATCGGCTGCTTAAAAAGCTGGAATTGAATTAAAATTAAGGCAAGGCGAATTCATAACTGGTAAACTCGAAAGCTCAGCTGACTATTTGCTGTCTCCATCTTCCAGTGTCAAAATGTACTAACATTTTTTATTTTGACAGCCAAAAATGATTTATACAAAAACAAAATGTACGTATTTTTATTACAGAGTTGTATTCTTTTTTTCGCCGCGAGTCTACCTTGTTTATTGTGCCACGAATTAAAGTATACAACAAGGCATATTTATACCAGGTAAACTTAGTAGCGAAGGTCAAATTCGCTGGTTTTTGGAATGTCATAATTAAAATCTACTTATTTTTAATTTGTTTTCTTTTCTATATTTTATATATATAAATTATATTATCCCTTTTGTCTGAAATGTTGTTTGTTTTGCTTATATAAAATATTACAAAAATGCGGCCACAAGTCATTGAACTTTTCTTCCAATTTCTCCTTGTGTCATTAAAAAATGTAAAATTTGTTGTATTTCGTTTTAATTTAATTTTTATTTTATGACAAACCAGATTTTTTATGCTTGTGGTTTTAGTTTTTGTAAAACAGAGTTTACCTTACCATGGTATACTCCAAGGCGAATTGATTTTACAAGGTAAGAGTACTACGGTAACAACCAAGACGAATGACTACTAGGTGATTGCACAGGCGATTTCCGGCACTTTTGCCTCCTTTGCAGTTGTCAAATTTCATATACATACAATAAAAAAAAAATTGTTTATAATTTGATGAGCTTTCTCGCCACTGAAATAACATATTATGGATTCGTATTGAATACAACTTTGACACTGTATCAGCATATATAAAATAATGAAAATAAAAGGAGAGCAAAAAATAATCATCTGGTCCATTGCTTACATCTGGTAAATTTAATTTGCCTTGGTAGATGCCTTAATGCCAGGATTCACTATCGTGCACAAATCACTATCAATAGCAAAAAATCTGACAGAATTCTGTTGTTTCAAAATGGCGTTGTAGGTGACACACTATTATACAAAAAGAGATTTTGGCACTCTGATCTGATTCTCAAGTCGTACAGACTTGTCTGTACACACATACACTTTCAATTCACACTATCACTCATACTTTTTGACCCCACATGCTATTTTTGATTGATCGAACGTGAATCATGGCCTTTAGACGGATAACAATAATATACGTATTTTACATATCTACCGGTGGTAAATTTTATCTTGACTGTTGCTCTTTTTTAGTTAACAAATCTGGCAACATTCAAATTTTATGTCAAATGTTTTATTTTGTTTTTATTGTTGTACACTTTTGGTCTTGTTGTGTCAGCCTTGTACAGTAGAAAATTTGATTTATTAATGAACTGTGGTGTTTGTTGTTGTATTTGTAGAAAATTTAAACTAAAATAAAGTATTGTGCCTAAAAATATGCAAAGCTATGGTGAAAAGGTAATGTTACAAAGTATATTATAGAATAAAATAAATAATTAACAAGAACGAAACAAAAAATATTTAAAAAAAAGTCTTAAAATTAGTTATATTTATAAAAAATTACCCCCCTTTTCATCATATCCACTTACAAATAGTGGCGTTAAAATAAATTTGTGGGGGAAGATACTATAATCTTCCCCACAAAGTAGACTTTAAAAAATACTTTTTTTTATAAATTAAAAATATCGATTTTAGTTAAGTGCTTAAAACCTTAAATATAATTTATTCTCTTGTTTTACTATTTTTTTTTCTGTTGCTTAAAGGAATCATGGAACTTTATGTTGTTGTTAATGTGTTGTATATGTATATGTGTGTATTCTTATTTGTTGTGAGAGAAAACTTGTTTGAGTGCGATTTAGTTTTTTTTCCTCTGTCCTTTTTTCATGCAGCAATAAATTTTAATGTGTGGCTGGTCATGTTTTTTAAAATAATAACTAAGGCATGCTTTAAGGCGCAGAAATGTAATTATGTATAATTTCTCTCAACTTGTATTCACACGGCGTTTATTTTAATACAGGATTTGTAATTGTTACTGTGATTTTGTTGTGCAGAGGGAGGTGTGTTGGAGAACATCAGGGGAACACTTAAAAGTACAAATTCCTAAACGAAAAGTTGTAATTAAGGCCAATATTATTCGAATGTAGTTATTTTACCGTATGGTTGTGCTTTCAAAAGCAAAGTTTGTTTGGATAAAATATATTCTTAAATATATTAACGCTTATACTGGGTAATTAAAACATATGGTTAAATTAAAGAAAAAACCCCGTTTTTGCAAGGTGTATGAAATAAAGTGTTCTAGAAAATCGTAATTACAACAAAAACTCGAAAGTTCACCAAAAGTTTACTACCTATTTCAGCGTGTCACACTGTGAGTTAAATTTCACAAAAAATCCAAACTTTATTCAAAATAAAAAAATTAGCCAGAATATTTTATACTACATATCATGGCATAATAATACAGGTAAAACTGTTAGAACAGCTGTTTAAATTTGCTTATCTGAAAATGTCAAACCTTATATAAAACTCTGTTCGCGCACTTACAAAAAAATTTGTAATAATTTAAAAAATTTATATTACTCAATGCATTGTGAACTAATTGCTGTATTATATTCAATCCTTTATTTAACTTGCAATGTTTATGTTTTTTAGGTAAATCTTTTCAACTAAATTTAAATCAGTTCTCGTAGGCGACAATTCGATATTCGGCATAACCTTATGACAATAAAATAATATGCTCAGCTGGATTTGATGCTGCTACTGGGGCCATGTGCAACCCTCCCAATTACTGACTTGCTGAAAGCAGCCATATCGGCTTTAGGCTCGTTAGATTTAGTTTATAAGTACTGCATATTTATTTAGGTGTCCTACCTACATATATCTACAGGGTCCCTGCATATCGACAGACTTTTTTAATGAGGGCGAAACCCACAATGTAAGGGATCTTTTGAATAATGACAGTGTGCCTTGGTTATTACATTATGACTTGTACAGGTGACCAACCAGAATAACTTTGAAAACTGAACTTAAGCTATTTTAATCTTTTACAAAAGGAATTATTGGAGATTGATCTTTATAAATTTTAACTTTTAAATTAAATATGATTACTTATGTTAAACAAATATCTGAAATCTTTTTATACTTCTATGTACGGAGTTTTAAATATTTAAAACCTTTTCTTAATAATGCTTTCTTTTACATATAATTTATTTTAATTATTTAAGTAAACCAGTTTTATTTTTTATTATAATGTTTAATTGTTTTTATTATAAATAATAATTTGAAATAGAAGTGTTTGCGAACACAGCTCATGTTATTTATATTTTTCATTATATTTTATTAAAATATTTTGACACAGTCGGGTAAAAACAGGTTGCTTAGTTTTTTTGAATTCGCCTTGCATATACTTGTATTATTGTACCATGCTACATATCAAGGCGAATCTATTTTACTAGGTGGCAGCACGGCGATGTTAATTATTTTCGCTTTACTTTTTTTGTGCCTGGCAGCTGTCAAAAATTCGTTTATTTTATTTTAAATTTGAAAAATTTGAGAAATAAAATTGTAATTATTTAAAAAAATTGTTTCAATATTAAAAAAAAAAAAATACAAAATACTACCAGAAAAGGTAAGGAAGAAGTGTTTTAACTGTTGGATGTGATATTTTAATTATTCCTTTTGACGTCTGTTGTAAATGTAACCAACAACAAAATGAATGTGGGTGTTTTTTGATGTTGTATTTGTTGCCGCGGTGATGCCACCTTATATAAATTCGCCTTGCTACATATCAAGGTGAATTGATATCAGATGATGTTGAAAGTCCAGCTATACTTTGTTTGTTTAGGTTTGTTTTTTCAAAATTTGTTTATTTAGAAACAATAATGAAAACAAACACAAAATTAAAATTAAAAAAAAAATTATTTAAAAAACCCGTCACATATGATTTTTTATTTTAAATTATAATACACGTAACAAAGTAACACATAACACAAATATTCACAATATTTTAACAATTTAAATGTGCTGAGGTGAGTCCAGATGCTTCTTTTATATTTTTGTTTTAATTGCTTTTTATATTTTTAGTTCTATTTTTTCGTTTTTTCTTTTAGTAAAAATCAAAAATATACTTTGGTAAAAATGTACAAAGCTCATTAGGTGTGTTGTTTTTAACCGACTTCAAAAAAAGAAGGAGGTTATCAATTCGTCTGAATGTTGCTTTTTTTATGTTTGTGCCCGCAGAACTCAGTCATTTCCGAACCGATTTTTAGAATTTTTTCTTTATTAGAAAGGAAATGCTTACAGATTGGTCCCATTTTAAAAGAAGTTCAGAATTTTGAAAATTAAAGGGTGTCCCCATACAACATACGTGTTTTTTACGTGTATTATGAACCGTAAAGGGCACCAAATTAAAATTTTAAAAAATTGCGTGTCGCTACAGCTCCCAACGGCAGAAATTAATAAAAAATAAATTTAAAATTTAAAGGGTGTCCCCATAGGTGCCGTAATTTGACCTATATATGCCTATCTTTTGAACCGTTATAGACAAAACCTTGAAAATTTTACAGAATGTCGACTACTATGACCGTTATAATAAAATGTATAAATATTTAAAATTTTAAATTAAAGGGTGCTCCAATAGTTCATTTAATTTGATGTATATGGCCATACTTTTGAACAGTTGTACACAGACCGCTGAAATTTACAATGAGCCTGTATTGCTAAGTCAGCTATAACAAAAAGTATAAAATTTGAATTTGGAAATAAAAGGGTGTCCCAATAGTTAATGTAATTCTATGAATGTGGCTAAACTTTTTAACTGTTATAGTCAGACAGCTGAAATTTTCAAGAAACCTGTATTCCAAAGTCCACTGTAACAAATATACAATTTGAATTTAGAAATTAAAGGGTGTCCCCATAAATTATGTAATTTGATCTATATGACCCTATCTCTTGAACCGTGTCCCCATAAAAGACGGATACTGGTAAAAATAGCTTAACTTTTGAACAGTAATAGGGAGAGGCTTGACATTCACATAGTCTTTACTTCTTTTCCCTCTAATTTTGGCGCATATTTTATTTGATTTAAATCTAATTCTTACCGATTACTTCTTACATTTTTAGTTTAAAATTGGTGCCCTTCTATCTTTCTACACATTACTTTCTTTTAAATTTTTAGTTCAGAATTGATGCACATATATTTGTTTTGTATTCGGTTTTTTTTTGGAAGAATTATATTAAAAATAGTTAATATATTTATTTTTTTGTTATTTGCTGGTCATGCAGCCTGCAGCTCTAGAAACATTGCAGATCGTCTTGACATCTTTTAGTGATCCTCAGACATAACATTATTAAGTCCTTAAATTATTAGAGGTGGACAAAAATAATTCCATTAAATGCTTTTCATAAATGTTGGAAGTTTCTGCTTTGAAAGTAAGCGAACACAGTTATTTTTTTTTAAACATTTTTCTTTGATATCAATTACGGCGAATTAATTTATTTTGACAGAAGCAGCCAACCAAACAAAATTCATGTTTTTTATTGCAACAAATACAAATTTGTTGCCGTTTCGCTTTCATCTGATAAATTGATTTGCCTTGCTACATATACGAGTACATACTTATTAATTTTACATACATATGTATGTACATACTATTAATTCTTGCTAAATACTAAAAATTTCCTCCTAACAATTTATAGATAAACATGATTCTTTGAAAATTCTACAGTTTCCTCAAGTCTAATCAGTTTTACATTAATGTCATCTATAATTGAAAAAGATAAAAACAAAAACTTTTTATTCTGATTTGACTATTTTCGAATATTTTTCCGTTAATCTATTTTCACAGTTGCAAACGATGCATTCATTTCCTTTATGTATGCAGAGAGGAGAGGTTGTTGTTGTCAAACAACATTATTGGAAGTTTTCATTAGTTGTTTTATTTTTATTTATTAATATATTTTTTGCTTCTACTTGATACCTACAAGTAATTTTTATTGTCATCTTCATTAAACATACCAAAATAACAAAGATCACAAAAAACAAAAAAAATCTAATAATCATTATTATTAACATAAACAGCATTATGTTCATAACGATCATCATAATGATGCTTAAAATAATGATTATGATCAGTTTTAAGCCTCTTATAAAATAGTACGTTAAATCATTAACCGCATTGTGGAAATTCTACTCGATGCAATTTTATTCTAAAATTATGCTTCTGTTGCTGCTACATGTGAAATGATCAGCAGCATGTTTTCTTATGTTGTTTTTATTATTTCATTGTTGTTGTGCATAAGTATGTATGTATGTTTTCTACCACATTGACTAGTTAGCTGACTGATTGACTGCAAGACTGACTAACTCTGATGGTTTTTTGATTTCTTCGGAATGTGGATGATGATGGAACGGATTGATTGCGGTTGGTGGCTGCAATAGTTGTTATGAGGTGCAATTCATGTTTTGGTTCTGGTTGTCGTCAATTTTTCTAATTTTGTATTTTAGTGTCAGATTCTATTTGACATAAATGTGTTGTAAATAACTACTATATGACACATTTTATAATGTTGCTGTTATGTTGTTGTTATTGTAAAAGTAACAATCAACCTTTGATTGACAGTTTGCCTGGACCGAATATCACATTACCATCCTGCATTTTTATTTAACCAAGGTGGTTTATTCAGCAAATTTTATCGAATTATTCTCAATTACAAATGATTTTAAATCAGTGGTACCCAAATTCATACTATAAAATTGTATGCTTCCAAGGCATATTAAACAGGTAGCCTCACTACGGAGGGGAAATATTAAGGCGAAAATAATCAATTTTTTTATATGGATTTTGAAAGTTCAACTTAACAATTTTTCCCCTTAAATGGAAATTGAACTATCAAACTCCATATAAAAAAATTAAAAAATTTCGCCTTAATATTTCCCCATCGTAGTGAGGTTACCTGATGAATGTGCCTTGTATGCTTGTATTTCAAAGTATTTTCATCAGGTAACCTCACTACGAAGGAAAAATATTAAGGTGAAATTTTTAAAATTTTTTTTTATATGAATTTTGATAGTTCAACTTCCATTTAAGGGAAAAAATTGTAAGTTTAACTGTCAAAATCCATATAAAAAAATTGATAATTTTCGCCTTAATATTGCAACAGCAAGTCTGAATGGGGCGTTGCAGTCCCCAGAATGGCCTTTCTGGCGACAGCACGTATCAGTAAATGTTATGCCCTATACTCACGAGTATAGGAAATCAGTAAAAGCGCATCACTGTTTTAAATAGATTAAAAAATTCAAAGATACAAAACGAAGCCCCTGCTTGAGATTTATATACATTAATGGAATATATTATACATAAACATTTTCTCCTGCAAATTTATTTTACAGCTTTCTGGCGGGACAAGTAGCTGGTCCGTTTTGTGACTATGCAAACCGGTAACAGATTTAAATAATTATGTTTCCAGGATCAACTGCTCGAAAGAAAAACTTTAATTAAGATTTAAAATTAACAAAAATGGTTATCGGCAAAGTGTAAGTCAAATAATAAACGAAGGGCTCCATACCACCAATAATAACCTCTACATTAAAAGCACTTAAAAATGTATTAAAAATTGCTTAATGGTGAATTTTCACACTGACAAACTTTTGACGACTTGAAATAGTTTTTAAAGATATTAGCGATTGTCAAAGAATTTTACCATTTTGTAGTAACTCTGCTTTTATATAATAATCCTAGGATATTGAATTTTTTTTAAAAACGATTTTGTTTCATGGAAACACCCTAATGGTTTTTAATTTTACATTGTATATGCTACATAACCTAAAAATCGATATAAGCTTGAACTGTAGATCGAAAATGGATAAAAAAATTTGAAGTAATTTTCATAAAGTAACTTTTCAACAAACTGTTCATTATTATTTATTAAATGGAATATAAAATTAGGTTTTAATTTAAGGTTTTTGGATTTGTTTGTTTATGAACGTTTTTTTCGTAATCTACTACTGGTAACCCTGTTCACACCCTCTGTTAGCACTAAAGAGTATAACAGAGACTGTTCAACGAATAACGACGTATAGTTGCCAGATACAATTCGTGATAATTTTAAAAAAGTCGTCAACATTTTTTTTCGTTGTCATTTTTGTTATTTCTAACCAAAATTGGTTATTTTCAATATGGAAGTGTAGATATTTTTTTATTTAGGTTAGTTTTTTGTTTAACAACGAGTCGATTGTCGCTTATTAACCCTTAAACTGTTTAATTTTGTTTCGAAAAATGTTGCCTGCCTGCTTACTTATTTTTCAGAGATGATGAGTATTCCCGACGGAAACAAAGTAAAACTCTTTTGCTGTATAATTTTACAAATTGTGACAAAAAAATCACGCATTGTATGATGGTTTTTATAGAAAATCTTAATTGTTTACGTTGTTAACAAACTCAATTTATTTCATTGATAAAAAATAAACATAATGTAGTTGTAAATTTTGGATTATAGAAATGAAAACAAAAATTATACACTTTTTGTTTTCATTTCTAGATATTTAATGCAGCATTGGCATTTATTATTATGCAACATCAGCTATCATGCCAGCAATGATTGTCATTGCCAGCAATGACAATCACAAAAGCAGCAGCAACAGCAACCTTTGGTAGCAGCAACAGTTGCTTTATCATCGTTTAAATCGACTGCAATAACAAATCTAACAAAAAGTTAATATGCAAATGAATTTTTGATGGCTTAACTATGTTTTATTCTCTCTAAGTTGAAAAAATATTTCTTACAAATTAGGGTATTAATTTTGAAGAAAAAATGGGATTTTTTAAACACTAGCAGAATGTAATGCATTTTCTCGATCGCTAAATCCGTCTTCAGCAATCTTTGCACCTATATACTTTGGGTGATTTTTAGTTGTAAACATAATTTATTTAACCAACCAAACCCAGATAAAGAAATACGAGAAAAATTGCTGTCAATCATCTATCGTCGGTTGGTAAGAACGAAGTCTACCACCACGTAAAGATTCCCTTTTTTATATATTTTTCTTTAATATTTACCACCTTATATTTTTTTTCATTGTAGGCTAGCTTTAGTAGTTTAATATATAGATAAACAAAAATAAATGTATTTTTTTAATAAAAAACGTTATTAATTGCGGTTATAATTATTTTCACTTGGTTATAATAATTTTCTGGTCGTTACCGTTCACATCCTCAAATTGTGATTACAATTTTCAAACTTCCATAGAAAAGGCATTATTTTGGTTATTACGTCCTCTTTTACATTATGTAAGTTTTGTCGCTGCAATTCTTCCTTAGTAGGAGCAAGGGGAGAGAGAAATTAAAATGGGTACGCATATGCATGAACTCTTGAAATTCGTTTTCTCCTGTCATTCGTAGATTTCATTTTGAAGTTTAAAATGTAAACAAAAGTATATATCTATAAAAATTGGTGCAATAAAAATTGCACGATATAAACACAAATGCAATATTAAAGAAGAAAAGAGAAAGATTGCAGCGATAAAAGTTTTTTTTTATTAATTAATTTATTCTCTTAAATTTCTTTTATAATTTTTTGTAGTGTCTCAGCGTCTTAAGACATTTTTGACGCGAGTTGGCCATTTTTGAATACATAAGAAAAATACATAAAAAATTGTTTTTATTATTTATATTTGGAAACAAATAATTGACCAGAACAGCCCTAAGAGATAAATATAATCTCTTAAAAAACAGAAATATAGTTTAGTTATAAAAATTATTAAGTCAAATAAAATGATATTTTCAATACAAGTAGCTACATCAGAAGCATTTCGACGTTTTGAAGTAAATAGTTTTTAAGGTTTTATTTAAAAACGGAGATCCTTTGAATATTTGTTAAGTTCTGTCGCAGTTTGTTGATCTCATATGGTCCAATATATTCCACTCTTTGCTTCGTAGTTTCCAACCTGCACCTAGTTACTCATAAATGGGAGATTTTTCAGCTTTTGAATTAAGATTTCATGATCCACTAGATCAAACGCCTTTGAAAAGTCAAAAAATATTGCAGCTGCACCATTAAAATCTTCATGTAATCCCTTACATATTTAATAAACTATATTAGCCATAGCATTCTCCGTTCCACTATCCTTGCTAAAGCCAAATTAGTAGTCTGTTTTGGTAGCTTGTTTTGTTCAAAATAGGTTGACAGCTGGCGATGCAAAATTTTTTCAAATATTTTTCAATCAAAAGTAACAAAGCTATATGTAGGTCTATATTTGTCCTCTTTACTAGCATTAGCTTTTCTTGGTATTGGCATTATTTTTGCTATTTTGATGCAATAATGTTAAAAATATTTAGCAAGTAAGTTGCATAATGTAATGCGGCACTAAATAAAAAGTTCTATTTAAAAAATTCAATTTTCCATGCCTGCTATCAAAGGCTTTATTTAATCATTTTATTAGACAAGTCAAGAAGGAAAGCTAAATTTAAAATTAGTTTATTGCAAATTGACTAATATAAGGCTAAAAACCGTTAAATCGTTAAAAGGTAATTATGGCTATTAAAATCGTCAGAAAATCGATCAAATGTAAAAATATGGCAGCCAGGCATAACGCAACTTATAAGCTGTTAACAAAACAGCAGAACTGGAAATTTTAGTTGCATTTTAGCGGTCTCACAAAACAATTGTGTTTTAAAAAGTTGGACGGGTAAAGGTGGTATTTTCAGTTGGCTTTTAACAGAAAAACAATGTGCTTAAAAACAAAAAAATAATAATAAAAACAAATAAAAATCACTAAATAAATAATATAAAATGCAACTGGGAATAAAACGTTGTCTTAAATTAGTGGAATATGCAAATATTTAAATAAATTCTTTATATTCGCTGGTATAAAAATTTAAAAACTCTTTAGCATATACTTATTTAAGAAAAGTTAGGAAAATATAAATTTCAAATTAAAGAAATAAATAAATATTCGAAAGTTATAAAAAGTTTTAATTTAAAAAAATTATTTTTTTTAACTAAAATAAAAAATGATATCATTATTTAAACTGACATTTCAATAAGAATGTGCCGTCGTTATATTATGTGAACAACAATTTATTTGAAAAATGTAAAACAAAAAACCTGAAAGAACCCCTTTCAAAATTGTAGCTGCAAATTGATTGGCATAATAGACTTTTGCACTTTTGTTCTAAGAACAAAACAATTTAAATAGACGTCTAAAATGTATTTAAGTGCCCTCAATATGAATTCATTTTAACAACAAAATACGTCAGTTACATTTTTATGTAATTTGCAATTAATTAATTAAATATTCATATAAGTTATTTATAAGTTGTTTTCTTTTTCTGAATTGTGTGTGGCTCTTCCGTTACGTTTACCGGTTTTTTAAATAATTTTCGATAATTGCAAATTAATAAAAATTCTTACCCAATTTACATATAAACAAATATGCAAATAATTAAAAATTTATTATAAACAAATAAAAAAATTTAAACCATTAAATAGAAGCGTATAAAAACCAACGAGAAATTTCCAAATTTTGACAAAAATGTAAATTAAACATGTACAGTATTGGCCAAAACAGTAACTATTGTAAATGAATTTTTTCAATGGGAAATTTGCACAAGTATCTTGTTTAAAATGTATTATATATGCGCAAGCAAATTTTCAAAGTTATTGTCTTGTTATATTCCTAACCTGGTAAACTAAATTAGTCTTGCTTCACCTAGTATCTATGCCTCACTAAAGTCGAACTTCATAAAAAAAGCAATATTAAAAATAATGTTTTTATATTTGTGACCACGCGCAGAGAAAGAATGAGACCTAAGGGTAGATTAGTCGATATTTTTAAAGTGGGAAAAAATTTACTGGAAAATAGAATGAAAGAGCACCACACCAAAGCCTAATTCGTGTCGAAAATTTGGTTATTCCATGAAGTGTTTCTGAGGTAAAAAATTTAGTTTTTTTAGTGTGTAATTTGACAACCGGAAACCCGGATTCATAACAGGTATTTTAAAAGCATTTATACTCACTCAACTTTACCATACCCAATAGAAACAGATATTTTTATGGATATATTTCATACAGAATATAAATTCAAAGTATATTCGAATCGAAAAATTAATTATTTTCGGTTGGGGGGTGTGTTAAGTAAGCTACCCCTTGTCCCTTCTTAATTATGCCCAAAATTAATACAGCTCTTCATCTCCATATACCAAAGGCACATACTGAATTTCGTATTAATATATCATACGTTATGACCTTTAGAGCGTTCACAAAATTTGGGGGTAAGGAAACTACTCCTTGCCCCTTCCGATTATGCCCGAAAACTATACAGCTCTTCATCACCACATAACAAAGGCATATATTAAATTTCATTTTGATATGTCAAACGATATGACCTGTACAAAATCTACAAAAATAGTGGCATACACACCCATCCGCAGACATCATCGCAAAAATAACCAAAATGAATTCAGGAGACCTCAAAACGTATAAATCCGTCGAAATCCCGACCTCGATTTTTTTCACTATTACTATACTTTACCTAATACTACGTATGGTAAAATAAAAAAGTAAACTTTGAACGGCTCTCCAGGAAAATTACTTTTTTACCCTTAGGTCCCTTTCTAATTGCGCGTTCGCATATGGAGTTTGACTTTTCTCTAAACAAACTTATGTTAGGTCTAGATATTACCTACGCCTATGTTAGACTGCTGATGTAAATGTTTTTTCCATGTCTTAACACGGTTATTAAAACATTTGTTATAAAAACTCTGTTATAATATGACAATAACGTTTCAGTTTTATAAGTTTTTCCTTTTAACAACGTCATTTGTTTCTCAACCGTACTAATAGTCTCTGCTTTGCTATAAGCTTTAAAACAACATTTAAGCAAAACAGAAAATTATGGTCAATCTGAACATAAACATAAACACGTATTAGCCACCTCTAACAACATGAACAAATTAAAACCCTTGCTCTGCTAGCATTATGTTTTGTCTTGTTCAAATCGATAGCTAGGGAAGACGGTGTGTTGGATTAAGCACAATTGTATTGTCGTAGGTCAGGAATGGATAATTTAGTAACAAGAAATCACATTTTCATCCAAAAATTAAAGAAAAAACAAAATATAAATTATAAACAAAATATCTTATTGAGCCAATTTTTATATTATAATTCTATAAATGAAGTGAAAAACTAGAAGGGTAAAATCAGAAGATATAGTATTCTGAAATTGGAAACATAACAGCGCACAGTGGTTTGAAAACGATTTATTTTAGACATCATTCGGTTTCTCATGAACCGCTGAAGATATCTTTAATTTCACAGAGGCAAAGAAGGGGTGTTTCTGAGTGGAGCTGCGAACGGTCGGCCCACTAGAGTAAAGGGGGGCTTCTGTGTAAACCCCCAAAGTTGAGTACCTCGGGTATATAATTTTTTTTTTGAAAATGTCATTAAAAGTTTAGTTTTAACTCAAATGTTAAGATTTTTTAAATTTAAGTAGACCTTGAAAATTGTCTATAAAAATGTGCTTACATGTGGTTATCTGTTATCTGTTTTAGTTTGGGAGAAAATTTCTTAAATTTTTTTTTTTTGTAATTTTGCCCGACCTTAAGTTAGTATTTTTGTCGTGGTGTACTTATCGCATTATTATTATAAGAAATTGACTATATTCTTGATAAAATTTTTAATAAATAAGTTTTAAGTTTTGTTCTGATAGCGCTTTTCGCCCTACATAGCCAAATATTAAAACAAAATCTATAAATTATTGTTAAATTTCTCGGAGTGCAAAGCACCGATTAAAAAACCGTAAACGGATTTCAGTTACTGGCGATATACTCCAAAACCAATTTGACAGCCCCGTAATTAATAGTCGTCGTCTTTGTTAAAAAAAAACTTTTTTGGGCATATTTCGCCGTTCTGGGAATTTATATATTAAAATAGAAAAATTTCAAACTTTATTTCACCATTTGATTAAAATCTCTTTTATCTATATAATTTCAAAATTTTCTAAGAATATCTCGATCCGTTTAGATTTTCTGGCAATTCAAATTCGATATTTTATTTCTCAAAAAACCATATTGACTTGATTTTACCAGTTTTGAAGGTAAATATAATTTAAAAAATAGAGCGCGAAAAAAATGATTATAATATTGTTAATTTAGAAGTCAAGAGCTTTCCTCTGATACCACTTACATGTACATATATGGAGCATATAATTAAGCTATAGGAGCTTGCTAAACCTAGCCTCATGAATTTCTTTCTTATTTTGTATTTTAAAAATAGAAATGTGTATATCTCTAGAAAAACGGCTAGAAAATGCTAAAAATATCATTACCACAAAAAATTGAAAATGATTTCATTCCTAAAATTTTTTTCGTTTTACGTTTTTTGCAGAAGCAAAATACGGAATCAATTCCAATTCCTACATTGCAACTTCCTGAGTAATTACCCAGAGACGGGTATCTCTATACAAAGTAAATATAAGCGACTAAAAGTGTGATGAGGATTACTTAAAAAAAAAAAAGGAAATTAAAAGTATTGCTGACGAAGTCGAGGGCATTGCTATTATGGTATATACTAAGCCGTCTGTTTGGCTTTGAGAAAAATTTTAAAATGGGTGGCGCTGAGAGCGTCGATTACGTACGTTGTGGATTTTAATGCTATGCTACATAACGTTCCCCATCGCCACTTTATTTCGATGGTGATACATAATATTTTGGAAAATGTTTTCCACTCTCGTGCGGAAACTCAATTTGAATTACCCTTTGTTGGTATTTTACTTATTTTAATCCATAACTTATATCTTCCTTCAACCTGTCTGCTTATGGCACTTAAGCTATTTTACAAAAACCATATTCTGAACTTCTTCCTTGTGCTTGTGATAATTTCATAGCAATTAATCAATATTGTGCAGGCTATAAAAACAAAGTTTTTCTTTTCCGTTTGTTTTAAATTTGTTTTCTATTGTTCATTGCCAACATGCCATTTCTTATCCGCACAAAGAAATAACAAATTTTAATTTTATCTCAAAGTTATAACGAAATTTTCTATTTGTGCTCCAAAATAAACATTGTGTGGTTTTCTATTCTTTTTCACTTAAAATTTTTTCACTACGTATGTTTTCTTAATATTGTTTCTAAAATGACTTTTTTCTTTTGATTTTATATTAAAGGCCATATGGCAGATAGCCAAATAGCCACCAAATGTTGTTTATAATGTCTAGTTAAAAAAAAAAAAAAAAAACGAAATCCATAATGAAATTTTTAAGTATCAGTCATACTAAAAATTACTTCCAGTGATGGATAAATAGCTTTTAAAAGAATTTATTTAAACGAATAGTTGGTAGTTTATTAAACTTGAAATCAAAAATAATTAATTAATTGAAGAAAGAAACTTGCAAAACTTACTAATGGTTTTAATTGAATATAATTAACAATAACAAAAAAATGAGTTGGGAATTTCGTTGCCAGTTACTATATTCGGCCATGACGACCATGACGACTCTTCACTATTGTAATGTTTTCCAATTAAATTTGTAAAATTGTCGGACTCGTACACGACCAGTCCTTCCTCCATACAATATTTAATTTTAAACTAAAAATACAATTAAAATGTTTAATAAATAGTGAATGGTTACGCGAACGAACTCCCATTGGAGGATAGGGCGCCATTAACAGCCGATCGCCATCGCACCCGATTTTGTTCATTATATCTAAGTACATTTCAGGATACGCCTAGGGTGTTCATTTCGTATTTGGAGCGTCGCCATGTAGTGCGTAGTCTGCCAGCGTGTCTGATGAAAAGAGTTCTATCATTTCTACGCAAGGTATGTCCAATCCACTGCCACAGAAAAGATAGAGAGCAAAGATCATTATAGACTGAGGAAGAAACTTAGAGACAGAAGTGGGTAGAAGGTCATAGACGGGGAAGGTGTTAGCTGTGAAGGCTCTATTGGACGTGACATGCATTGATGAGAAACTATGTCACTTCAGTTGGAAGAGGGTTAGAAAACCAACCACAGTTCCTTAAAAAGGAATTAATCCTGATTGGTTCCAGAGATGAAACACAAGAAAGGCTTTCAAAACATCGTCGTCCCAAGTGTTGTAGGCGACAGTGTTCTAATTCAGGGCAATGACAGACAAGGTGTTAAACCGTTTCCTCCTCTTCTTCATCGTGGCAACTTCTGCAGAAGTCATTATAAGGGATACCCATCCTGCTTGAATGGGTTCCAAATAAGCAATGACCAGTGACTATTGCTATTAAGTCGCGTATCTGCATTTTCTGCAGCCGAAATATCGAGACCGTTTTCTTTTGGTCCAGCGAGGGCTAGATTGTCCTTTCAATCGAGTAAGTCGACTCATTGGATCATCTGGTCTAACAAACGATATGCTCTCGGACAAAATGGGGGCACCAGACGCCAGGGTTCCTGTAGCCTAAATCTGGAGGAACAAGTTTGTCTTATTATGGGTCTTCTTCGAGGTCCGGCCAAAGTCCAAAAGACTCGCCCCTCTCTGTGGCTGGTTGCTGGTGAGGTCCCCTTCGGGGGTTCTCGTGGTGGCTGTAGTTTGCATCAAGAGATAAGTTTGTTACATGGTTGATCAAGTGTGCTGTTGCACTCTCAACAGAAGAAGGTGGATTGTCTGCAACCTCTGAAGAAGAGGTTAGGACATGTTTTCAGGCTTCTATGCTCTATAAATTGCTACTCATAGCGTACGTATTGTGCACTGTGCAACATTGTGCGATTATGGGAAAATGACATTTAAAGCTGTTGCTATTGTCGCTTCATTGCGCTTGTATTGTGTAGTGTGCGGTATATATGACGCTATGGGCATGCTGGTCAGCACATTAAAAATTTACTCGGTGGTAAGAACAACGTCAGATAAGGGCCAACATGGCTAGGTTCTGACGTTAATCACGTATTCCTTAGGATAATTTTCAAATCTTCCATTTGATAAATTCTATTCGCCGTAAAAGGTCATAAGACATTAGTTTTTGTATTAATTTCTCGATCTCCTCATTTTAGCTCGCTTAGCTCATGCTATTTTTCATCAATTCCGCTAACACATATTTTTTGTCCTACTGCCCTCAGAGTAACCTCTGCAAATAGGTAAGTTCTCTACGCCTTGCGAATTTATTCACCGTTTACGATAGAGGTGGACTGGTATTCCCATACTAGCTACTGTGCTTTTATTGTCATTGTATCCCAAGACTCTTTGAAGTTTAAGAGCTTAAAAGCGCCTATTACGCACTGTCCAATTTCTTATTTGATAAGCTCCTCTAGTAGGAGCCTGATTTTGGTTGCAAACACGAGTAGTTACTAGCCGCCCTTCTGACAGTGAACATTGTAACTCACTGTCAGCGGTTGACAAGGTGTGGCTTTAGTAGCCAATGCACTGTGGGGCAGAATCAAAATATTTTGGAAATAACATTTGTAAAGCGCTAAGCCGATTGATCCAAACGTGTGCATGAGCATAGTAGAGGAGTATATCAGCTTTGATGGTGGGCACCATCTACTTGGGTACTTCGCCCCTGCAAAGTCTTTTACAGCTTAGCGTTTCTTCTTGCTTCTTCATTTGAACTTTAACTTTTTTTTTCAATTAAAATGTTTTGTGGCGAACAAAAAACCATTTAAGTTTTTAGTCTCAAACATGCAAAATATTTACTTTTAAGAAACTTTTCATTGATTTTTTCCTACAAAAATACAAAGTCATCTTTAAGAATTATACAATACTTTGCATATTTAACAAAATAGAATTTAAAAAAATTACAAAAAAAGACGACTTGGCAGCAGTTCTGTTTACGTAATTTATAACGAGTTTCCTAATGCCAAGACAAATGTATGTATATTTCAAAGAATGAAATACTATATTCCAAAAGATAAAAATATCAATCAAAGAATAAAATAATAATGCTAAAAATAAGTTTAAAAGGAAGATTAAATTCAGGTCAAAGTACTAAAGCTGGTGGCTGAAATGACAAAAACTTAAAAGCGAGTGATGATGCTTAATGGCTGCAGAGATCTTAAGAAAAAATAAATGAAAAGTTTTAGCAAGTGACACTTAGTATGTATGTATTTGCTTTCAAATTCAAGATTTTCATACCTAAAAATATTTGATGCTGATAAAATTTTTTTAAGATTTTAAGGTTATGGTGTTACAATAATTCACTAACTTTATTGGTCGCTTGTCGTTGCTATTTTAATTTACGACATGCTGTCAGTAGTCTTTAATCTCAAGTGATTTCACATTATTAACTTCTTTCGTATCACAGGGTCTAAGGTTCCTCATGGAGTATTTCCGTGTTCCCAGCCTAAAGCGAGCCACGCTTGCGTCTCAACTTCTTGTTCCTTCAAGTATCGTCGTTTTTCAAAACATTGTTTCGGCCAAATGATACTTGCAGTTTCCATTATCTGGCACTAACGCAGTTATTCGCTTTAGGGTATTCCCCTATCCCCAGCCTCTTGCAGGTATAGTCGTCAAGTATTGCCGTCTTTCAGATTGTCGTGTCTTTCTGATTATACTTGCACCTTCCGTGAGCTATCCCTAACACAGTTATCTAGCTTCAGGTAACACGATATTTAAGTATATATCGCAACCTTCTGTCGATGGGCTATTGCCTCAGGAGAGCCCTTAAAAATTAATCCGTTCACCACTTGCAAGGTATTCTCTTTTGGCCAATAAAAACTTTATTCAACATCTTCGGCGTCAGATATTCAAATTCTACTCCACTTAATTTAGTCAGCCTCATAGTAGAAACAAGACCCAACTATAAGCTTAAAAATGAATATTCTTTATAAATTAACAAAAAAAAAAAATAATAAAAAAAAATATACGTGGATGTTTCGGGGGTGTGTTTAAAGGGGATACCTCCCCCTGCCCATGAAAACTAAAATTTTTTTTATGGTATTAAGGCGTATGTAATCCATTTCTTTTAATAATTACATTATGTTTGCAAATAATATTTTATGTCACCGCCTACAAAAGGGGGCGGGGCAAAAATTGAATATTTGCTGACTATAAAAAGTTGCAATTCCTAAACAAAAGTATGGGAAACTTAAAAAAAAAATTTATTTTTCAGAGGTTGGATTAGTTCTTCTAAGGGAAACTTTTTCCTCCTTGGTCCGATTTTTCTTATTTTATAGCTTTAACTGCCTATGACCATAAGAGATTTGTCTGCCAAGTTTTATTAATCTAGGGGCAGACAGTAAATTTTCAGAGCCAATATAAGCAAAAAAAAAGTAATGTCCGGCTAAATTGGCAAAATACTCCTATGTGCGGCGGTCACGTTTAATCTTATGATGTGACGCTTTACGTTTGACAGTTTCGGTCTTTAATTAAGGCCATGATTTACTATCCTAAATAAACGTTCGATTTACTCAGAAAAAAAAACTGAGAAAAAATTGCTTCACTCAAACACAAAAAAAAAAAATTGTTACAGAGTGGATGTCATTGCCAAACTAGCACACAAAGATAATGCAAACATGTACATACATATGTATGGTTTTGCTAATATTTACATATGTTAATTTGGCATTTACGTCACCACCTTTAAAAACATAAATATGACAAAATTTAAATAGTAAAACACAACTTTCTCGGTGACTTGTGTTTTACTATGTTCATTATAAAATTTTGTGTTATAAAGTAAAGGGTGTCCTACTAAAGATGTGGGTTTAACATGTACGGATTTATCTTTTGTACCGTAATGGACACACGCTTAAAGTTAAGCAAAGAGAGCACTTATACATATATCCGCTACAATAAAAAGCAGTAAAAACATAAAATTAAAGAGTGCCCCATATGTGATTTTTACATATACATATAGGACGCGGTACTTTTCGGTCGACAACCTCGACAATGGGTAATAACGTAACTCTTTTAATAACGCTTTGATGTCTGATTTTCTGTCATAGGTTTCTATCTCTAGGATCTTAGTAGATAGATACTTAAAATTTTAACAGAAGGTGTCGTACTATGGCCTTAATAAGATCCAATAATAAAACTATGTTACAAATTAAAGGGTGATTCCATAAAACACTTTATTTTGACATATATGTTACAAATTAAAGGATGATTTTGACATATATGGCAAAACAATAACAAATATTTTTAATATGTCTCAGTGTCTTCGCTGTAAAAACGAGTATAAAAATATAAAATAAAAACTAAAGGGTGTCCTTAAACAATAAGTGACTTTAATGTATATGTACTTATCAGTAGATCCGCCACAGGCACCCAATTGGAATTTGCTTATAAAGGGTGTTTTTTATAGAGGTATAGAAATTTAAGTTGCAATAAAACAACGATGGATTATTCGATTGACATGGATTTTATTTATCCGAAAGATAATCTTCTGGCATTACATTTTAAATATGATTTCTGGCATATGACCGCCACGGCTGGCGGGGATGTAGTCCAATTTGTTCGTCCAATTTTCGATGACTTTTTCCAACATTTGTGGCCGTATATCGGCAATAACACGGCGAATGTTGTCTTCCAAATGCTCAAGCGTTTGTGGCTTATGCGCATAGACCAATGACTACATAACCCCACAGAAAGTAGCCTACCGCTGTTAAATCACAAGATCTTGGAGGCCAATTCACAGGTACAAAACGTGAAATTAGGCGGTCACCAAACGTGACTTTCAATAAATCTATTGTGGCACGAGCTGTGTAACATGTTGCGCCGTCTTGTTGAAACCACATCTCCTGGACATCATGGTTATTCAATTCAGGAATGAAAGAGTTAGTAATCATGGCTCTATACCGATCACCATTGACTGTAACGTTCTGGCCACCATCGTTTTTGAAAAAGTACGGACCAATGATTCCACCAGCCCATAAAGCGCACCAAACAGTCAGTTTTTTTGATGTAAAGGTGTTCGACATACACTTGAGAATAACCTTCACTCCAAATGCGGCAGTTTTGTTTATTGTTGACGTAGCCATTCAACCAGAAGTGCGCTTCATCGCTAAACAAAATTCGCTTATGAAAATCAGGAACAACGTTAATCTGGTTCAGGCGTGAGTCTATTCATGATGAATTGCCAAACCAAACTGAGAATAAATCACTTGACAGCTGTTAAATCGGTCGCCATCTTGAAAAGTAATGCCAACTTAAAGTTCTATACCTCTATAAAAAACACCCTTTATAACTACAATAAGTAGTACAATAAACACAAAATCCAAAAATAAAGGGTACCCGTAAACGACGGGATTTGGACGTGTTTTGCATTATCTTTTGAACCGTAATAAGCAGACATTTGAAATTTCATTGCAACATAGAGTATAAAAAAATATAAAAATTGTGTAAAAATATTAAAGGGTGTCCCATAAAATATAAATGAAAAAATAAATAAAATAAGATGTAATTTGTATGTTTAGGGTTTTATTTTTTAGGGCATGTTGCCCTTATGTAAAAGAAATAAGGTCTACTTCAAGTCTACTTTAAAAATATTAAAGGGTGTCCCATAAAATATAAATGAAAAAATAAATAAAAAAAGATGTAATTTGTATGTTTAGGGTTTTATTTTTTAGGGCATGTTGCCCTTATGTTAAAGAAATAAGGTCTACTTCAAGTCTACTTTAATTTAAATTTTATTTGAACATTTTGTCTTAAAGTACACTTCAAGCAGATTTTATTTCTTTTGAATAAGAAATTGGGAGTATTGGTGTCTATATTGGTGTCAAAGACACAAATCTTAAATAATGCTATAGGGTGACCCCATTCATTTTTTCAATAATTGTTTAAGCAAACAATATGATATCACACTGTGTAATTTTTTAAGTCATGGCAAAATAACCATATACGGACACCACTACGTGACACTACGTGACGTGGGCCCTCAAAGATGTGGGGCCTCGATGTCATTTTTGCAAAAAAATTATCATTTACTCAAATTCATAGTTTGCAAACCGTTTGGAATTTTACTATACTCTCTGAGGCAAAGTTGTAGCTCTCTGTCATAAAGAACAGAAATTGTGAATATATAAAATCAAAAAAACTTCATCTTCAAGGTAAAAATCGCAAAAAAATTTAAAAAATTCAATTTTTTTTTACCTTTTTTCCCCTGTTCAGGTCCATAAGTAGCAAACCGTTCAAAATTCAAGGAAACAATCAACTACAAAAATGAACCTAAGATCTCAATAAACAACTCACTTACGGGAGAAGGCTTTATAGTATCTCAATGTTGAAGTAAAGAAAAAACAAATGAAATTAAAAAATTTTCGGGAAATTTTTCACTTTTGCGGCTACCTAAGCGCTACCTAAACGGTGTTAAGAATCATTCCTAGGAAGTTCATATGTTCTAGAAAGTTGTTTATTGAGATCTTAGGCTCATTTTTGTACTTGAGCAGAGAGTATATCAAAATTCCATACGGTTTGCAAACTATGAATTTGAGTAAATGATAATTTTTTTGCAAAAATGACATCGAGGCCCCACATCTTTGAGGGCCCATAAAAAAAACCTGCAGGACTTTGGGCAAAACTGGGAGACAGAGGTCTTTTATCACGTAGTGGTGTCCGTATATGGTTATTTTTTTCCGTGTTGCACTGTGTATTTGATGGATCTAATGAATAACTCCGGTAGAAAATTACAGTCTTTGCAGGGTCATCTTTTGCGGAGACTTATTTGCTAAATTAGTTATTTTTCTCGTAAAGTCCACTGAGCAATAACCCGATACAGAAGAACCCGGGTAAACAAGATTTGCAGTCAGTTTCCAACATTTTTTCTCATCACATGAATTACAAAATTTCCTAATAAAACTTCATTCTAAAAATTCAGCAAGCCAGCAACTATTACATAATTAAAAATAAACAAAAAGGAAATCCTGTAAATCATGACTGTCATTTTATAATATCTGAGAGTTTTTTTTAACGATTGTATTGAAATAACTTTAATAACTATAATTACATCACGAATTTAATTTGTAGCATTTTTCTTTTTCTCTGGCATTCTTAACTTTATTCTAACTAAACGTTATTTTTTTGCTTTACAAACGAAATAAAAAGAAAAAAATTTGTTTTCTCAACAAAAAAAAAAAAAAAAAAAACACCCAAGAAAGATGTGTGAAAAAAGCTGTAAATGAAAAGAAAATTGAGAACATTTTATGAAAGCCTGGTAATAAAGCTAAGGCAGCCAACTTTGTAATAACAAACATTCAAAATTTTGAAGCAACAAAAAGAAAGAAAGAACTTTTTGAAAGAAAAAGTTGCTGGCAGCAACCAACCAACCAGCCAGCCAGCCCACCAAACCAAACTAATGTTATATGGATTAAATTTTGCATGATGGCAGGCATGCAAGTGTTTGCGTTTACTGCACTGCAGATGTGTGATAAGTTTGAAAAATATAAGCAAACAACATAAATTTCCATCATCATCGTCATCATCATCATCATCATTATAATGATTACGATGCTGCTCTAATTCTTCTATCGCTCATAAGAATTGTAGAAAAACTTTTGACTATTATAGTTTTTTTTTTTTCAATTTTTTGTTATTTAGTAAGTAATCATGAAAAAATAAAAAGTTGTAAACCTGTTGCCTTATTTCGAACATCTCAAAAGTAATCGTATTCAGCTGCATCAATGATATAATAAATTGACTTGTTTCGTTACAGCGATTTGTTATACTTTAGTTACAGTTGTGCGACTTAATGTTTATTTGGTTGTTTGTTGTTGCAACACCCTATGATGGATGTGTTAAAAAGAGATTAAAAGTTGTACGGAAAGTTGTGACAGGAAATAAAGTGATTAATTGGAAGAGGCAGCAGACAAAATTTTTTTTTTTATTTTTTTTTTTCTAAATATAAATAATTTTTTAAATTGTACATTATTATTTAAATTTGTTTTTAACAGCTAAAGGAAAACTAAAATTTTTTAAATATGTACTATATACAGTGGCTCACAGCTTATTTTATGCAGTAGTTTTTTTTTCTTCTTTTCAATGCTTTATAAAAACAAAACTAGCAGGAATCTAAAAAATTATTAGGCATCATTCAATAAAAAATATTCTGGTTTAAATAAAAAAATATAATTTATTGCAAAAATCTTTGTTTGATAATTTTAAAACTATAAAAACAAAAAATACTACAAATTTTCATGTTACAGCTTATTTTATGCAGGCACTTATGATTTTGCATATTGCAAGTTTAGGAACGGTAATTAAATTATTTAATATTTCGTGTGGTACCCTTTATTGTCTATGACAGATTTGAGGCGGTTTGGCATAGACGCAACCAGTTTTTGTGTAACACTGGGCTAAATATTCTACCACTCCGTCTTCAGCGCTTCCTTCAAATCATTTTTGTTTGAAATTTTGTGTTTCCTTATGTTAATTTCTAATATTGACCATAAATTTTCTATAACGTTAAGGTCGAGCGACTGTGGTGGAGGTGTCATTAAATGTGAACAGATATATATTAACCAAGTTTGGACAATACCTGATTTGTGCTTTGGATCGTTATCCTGGTAATATCTAAAATTTGACTTTATACCAAATTTCTCTGCACTCTCCAATAAATGATCCTTTAGGATCTCAAGGTACCTACATTTGTCCATTGTTGTTTTAAACCCAAACCATAACACTGCCACCACCATGTTTCACTGTAGCTTTTAGGTTTTCTTTTTTGAGCTCCATATTTGGTTTCCGCCATACATAAGACATGCCATCTGATCCGAATATGTTAAATTTTGATTCGTCGGCAAAGATAACCGAATTCCAAAATGCTGAATCCTTAGTAGAATGTTCTTTGGCGAAATTTAATCTGCAAAGTCTGTTTTTAGGGTTAATAAAAGGTTTCTTACGTGCGACTCGGCCATGAAAATCATGTTGGCGCAATACGCGGTGACAGTTTCGACGCAACATTGCTTTCCCAGGCCAGCTTCAACTTCGACAGTCAGTTTTGGAGCTGAAACCTTTGGATTCGCCTTTATTTGTCTTATAATATTTCGCTCGTCGTGTTCAGGGAAAATTTTATTTGGAGCATTTCTGCCTTTGTTATGGACCCTATTTTCATGAATAAAGAGTTCGATGATTTTTTGCACTGTGGAAGTATTTATGTTAACTATTTCTGCTTTTTTTTCGCTGTGAGTGACCGTTTTTATCGTTTTGCGCGGACCCATTTGAATTTTTTAAAACTGTCAGTTCAGGTAAAAAATTTAGACTGAATATTCAACTCCAGACATTGCCAAAAATAGAATACAGTAAAATTAAAAAATAATAACCCTCCATTGGGGTACCGTTACAGTCACAAATGACTGCAGAATTTAAGCTGTGAGATGGAAAAAAATGGGGTGTTTTTTGTTTTAGTACCTTTTAAGTATTTAAATGCAGATTTTTGAAGTGAATGATTTTTGATTGTTAATCCTGAATATTTTCTCTTTCAAATTGTGGAATTTTTTTTTAATGTATTGCCAGTTTCGTTTTTATAGAGATTTTAAATGAAAAAATTCGCTGCATAAAATAAGCTGTGAGCCACCGTATTTACTCCCTATTTATAAAATACAAGCTGTGCCCACATACTTTGTGTGCGTTTTGACAATATTTTGTGTGATTATGCTTTGAAAGTAATTAGCACGAATTTTTTAGACTTTCTAGTGCTGCAAATATGGTTTATATCTTTACTTTATATGGAGGTACTCATTACTGGTAATTGCACAGGATGTTCCAACATAGGCCTTATATAATACTAGCTGTGTCCACACACGATTTTGCTTTGAAAGTAATCCACACCAAATTATACTTTTATAGTGCTTTACGTATACGTATTTACTTTATATAAAGGTAGCCATCCCTGGATAAAATTCTAAAATTTATATAAAATTCTAAAAATTATTGTCGAACTCTTACAATATTTTAAAAACACAGACAAAATTGTTTGCTCCAATGAAAGGTTTTAATTAGTTTTAGACAAAAATTTATTTATTTAAATTTTGTAATAACAGAAGCCGTCATATGGCCAAACAAATATTGCAATGGTATCATATACATATCTATACATCTATAATATAACTCAACAAATAATTATAAAAATTTGGAAATAAATCTAAAAATTATATACGGCATCAATTCTGTGGCAAAAAGGAAAAAGTGCTTAAGTCTGATTTTTAAGTTTTGTAGGAGAGCAATTTTAAACTTAAAAATTATTTTTTTTTAAAAATATCTGATCTTTAAACTTCACACATGGGAGTCAAACGTATGTTTTGGAAATTATTTTAGATCTACCAAAAGTACGCAGGCGTTGGAATTTGTGAAAAAAAGATTTTTTGATTTGGAAAAATAGCTTTTAATTTCTTAAGATTTTTTCCCAATGCGTTTAAACATTGAAAAAATATAAGCAGAAAGAAATTTCGCTATAACTTCTTCAAAAATGGCACAAAATAATTGAAACTTAGCACATGGGTACTTTGGAGTACGGAGATTCCAAAGGTGCCACTAAATTAAATTTTCTTAAGTCGACTTAAGCACTTATTCCTTAATGCCACAGAATTTAAAACAATACTTTATGGAAAATTAAAAATTTGCAAGAACAATTTTGTTCAATGTTTTATTGATTCAATCATTTATTTAAATAGAAATTTACTTGTATCTTTCTTAATTAAGAATATAATTGAATCAATTAAAAAATTAATTAGAACTATTTCTGAAAAAAAATTAAAATCTTTAATTGGAGCAACAAATTTTTTTCTGTGAACAATATAATTTCACAAAGTAAAAATAGAAATCAAATACAAATTTTATTTAATTGGTTATTTGGCAGTAAGTAATTCATATTTTCTGATTATTTAAAATATAAAATATAAAATATCCCGCTTTCAATTCATTTTGGCATTATTTTAAAACAGCGCCATCTGTTCTGCAACCGTGTTTAAAATATACTGCTTTCAAAAATAAAAGATGCCTTGAGGTGTGCAGTACCTTTAAATCGGAGACTTTTTAGCCTCTTTCTCTTGAAAATAAGAAAGAATGTATCCTATATTGAAATCAGGATACTAAGGTACCTCCTCACAAAATTTTGTTAAAATCCATCCAATAGTTTTTAAATCACGAACACAAAAAAGGAAAGACAGACAGACAGGGCTTTGGACCATGGGCAGACACATATTATATGGTGATGCTGTGGAGACCAAGCCTTGAGCAAATGTTAGCAATTACCATCTGTGATGAGGAAGAATGTCGACATGTATCAGTCGCCACTCTGAAATCGCTACGGTTGATAGTAAAAGACTAGTGACAGCACGAGACTCAATGAAAGTAAGGTATTCATAAATTTTCAATCGGATATCAGAAATCATTGAAGAACGAAGGGGGTCGAAAGGGACCCATGTCTGCTTCGGTATCCCCTTACAAAAACGGCTCGTTACTTGCCTTTAAAGTACGTGGTGTATGTTCGCCGGGAAGGTATACCACTTTGTTTGTTTCCATTGTAATCCTGGCTGTATGCGATGTGGTACCGTCTTGTTAATACCAAATATCAATCCAGCCCAAATCATGCAGTTTCTGCAATCATATCACGATAACGCTACACATTCACAGTTATAGGCTTTTTACACTAATCGACATCTAACATCTACCATCAATTTGCGAAGATGTTGACATCTTTCCATAAGAAATACACAGGCCTAAAATTCAACATCTTTCAACATCTTCACAAGATGTTCCTATCTCAGTTTGTTCCATTTTACATCTTTCGATTATTTGAGTCTCATCACTAGAAAAATGGCAATAAACTAGATTAATTTAGTGGCATCACTGAAAAAATGTCATTTATGTGGAAAAAATATAAACAAATATTTGTTTTAAAAGGAGCATCATACGAAGGTACACAATTTTTTTTTTACATTTTCTTTCTCTAAAATGCTTTCAATAACTTTAATACTCTACATTAATACTTGGGTTTATTCTAGCAAAACAACAATTATTCCAATTATAAATATTTGTTGTTAATTCATATTTTTATTTTTTTATTAGCCAAAAGCGTCTTTGCTTTTAATTTTTCGACAGTTGGGTTGATGGTAGATTGGAACAAGATTAATGTGAGTACCTGCCTAGTCGGCCTAACCTCACGGTGGTTTTACCACCGAGTGAAACTTAGG
This sequence comes from Phasia obesa, assembly GCA_949628195.1. NCBI lineage: Eukaryota > Metazoa > Arthropoda > Insecta > Diptera > Tachinidae > Phasia > Phasia obesa. Next base: position 151,805,887 of record OX451216.1, read on the forward strand.
CGTAGACTAGCGCTCCTATTGTGTAGTATAACAACACTTTACGATTGCCACCAATCGGTTTTTGTGTGTGATACAGTCACAATGAGTAGCAATTTATATAATATGGCAAGCCTTTCCAAGGCAAGCCTAGATCCACATTATAACTTCTTGCTTAGGGGCTTGAAGACTATCCAAACTCCGTCTGTTGAGAGTGCGACAGCACACTTGGTCGACCGTGCACCATACCATAAATCGATCTTAAACCACAACCACCACGTGTACCCCGGAAGGGGACCTCACTAATAACCGGTCACAGAGAGGATAGGTTCTCTGTGGGGCCACCGATTCCCGTGGTACCAGTCCTTTGGGCACTGGTCGGGCCTCGAAGAGGACCCGTATGTTTTCACAAACAGACCTTTTCTTCCAGATTTAGGCTCTAGGAATCCTAGCGTCTGGTGCCCCTATTTTCCCCGAGTGGACCGCGTCAAAGCATTTGCCATTTCTGCAGTGATAATTGGAACCCCCGGGGGTAAGTTGATGGTAGATGTTAGATGTATGAAGATGTTGCAAATGTAAACTCCCAGACGTTTCACTAAGATGTTGGCCAGTGTAAAAAGCCTATTACCGTTACGCCGTTTTCATTTTCATTTTCAACGTGGGTTGGTTTATCGAATATTATTCCATAATAAATTTGACTACTTCACGACTGCCAAATATGAACTGTCAAGGCTAATGATGTTTACCGGCAAAACAAAGTAGTATACTTTCCCGGCGGACACCCTGTGCTTACCTCTCCGATAAAATCCCACCTTTAGCTATTGACAACTTTTAATAAGGGGCCTAAATTAAATTAATTTATTTTAATAATATAAGTGCAATCCTTTAGTGGTCTCCACAAGTTGATAAAGAAATGTTTAACTATTCATCTTTCCTGTAGTGTGTCTGCAAAGTCATTCATCTACTTTAACCTAAAATTTCCATATCAATTGTACAATAAAGTGAATGGTTGCTTCTTAACTCAGTTTTGCATAAAACACTAAATTAAACTTTTGACAAAAAAATTATATTCGATTAAAAAAGAAACCAATTAAACTAAATACAAATCTAAATCTAAATAAAAAGAGTTTTAGAAAGGAAGTGTAACATTAATGATTCCAAATGTTCAGTTCAAAAAGAAGAGACAACTCCTGCTAGGAAACTAAATAACAAAAAGTAAACCAAGAAAAATCTCAAATAAAAGGAAGAAAGAAAAACAATTGGAAAGTTGAAAGAAAACTAAACACGTGCCTTTTACTTCTTTTAACAATTAGCAACGCGATTAAAAAAAAAATTCAATATCAAACAATAATTGTTTACACACAAGACAAATGTTACAGAACAAAATAATTGCAAACTAAATTTACAAAAAGAACTAAAAATACACTCACAAACATGTCTTTAAAGGTAAGTTATCTAAAAATAATTTTGTTTTTTTTTTGTTTTTCTTTGTAAATGTCATTATTTTTGAACAAGCCACGACGAGTATTATTTAACATCGCATTCATTGACAATAAGAAAAAATTGTTTAAAAAAAGAAAATTTCGTTGTTATGCTTTATCGTATTAGTTGGTAGCGTGATAATTAAAAAAATAATAATAATTATATATTAACTGTGGTTTTTAGTTCCATACATCGTTACTGATAATTTTTTGTTTAACTGATAACATTGTTTAAATAACTACTCGTACAGTAGATTTTGGTTAAAGTGAATTAAGCAAATATATCGGGTGTGTTTTATAGCTGCATGAGAACTATCGATAACTATGGTTTGACAGCTGAGAATACCAAAGTCTATTGATATTTCTAATAACACTGGTCTGCAAAAAAATTGCTCCTGAACATAAATATGCTTTCAGTTTTCGCATATCACGTACATTTTTTTTTTTATGGGCATGGCTAATATTTTCCCCTCAACAAGGAATAAATAACTCTTAACGGATTGTTCGGTTTCAATAATTGAAACACCAATAGATGAGGGATAAAATTACCTTTAAGTAAATTTTACACAATTTTTTTCGTTTTCAACTGTTTCGGAGTTATTCAGAAATTGGTGGCGAAAAAAAAATATTTTTAATAAAAAAATATTTTTAATAAAAAAATATTTTTTCTTTTTTGTCTTCAAAAACTCGTAAAAACTTAAATCGGCAAATATGTTACATTGTTGTCCTTATACCCCCGGGGGTTCCAATTGTCACTGCAGGAATGGCAAATGCTTTGACGCGGTTCACTCGGGGAATATAGGGGCACCAGACGCTAGGGTTCCTAGAGCCTAAATCTGGAAGAAAAGGTCTGTGTGATAAAACATACGGGTCCTCTTCGAGGGCCCGACCAGTGCCCAAAGGACTGGTACCACGGGAATCGGTGGCCCCACAGAGAGTTTATCCTCTCTGTGACCGGTTATTGGTGAGGGGGTATACGTGGTGGTTGTGGTTTAAGATCGATTTATGTAGGTAAGGTGCAAAGTCGATCAAGTGTGCTGTTGCACTCTCAACAGACGGAGTTTGGATTAGTCTTCAAACCCCTAAGCAAGAGGTTATAATGTGGATCTAGGCTTGCCTTTTGTGACTGTGACTGTATTACACACAAGAAGCGATTGGTGGCAATCGTAAAGTGTTGTTATACTACACAATGGGGGCGCTAGTCTACACCTAAGTTTCACTCGGTGATAAGACCACCGTGAGGTTAGGCCGAGTAGGCAGGTACTCACGTTAATCTTGTTCCACAAATTGTTGTCCTTATTCGGTATAGGTATACCGAATAGGTATACTAGGAATAAAATAAACCATAAATGATGAAAATCGTTGTACAAATATTGATTTTATTCACAATTAGGTGCAGGTACCTACCACATACTGACAAAAAGTACTTATAAAATAAATTTAGTTAATTATTTACACATAATATTGGGTATTAGTTATACCTATACCTATAGTTATACCTATACCTATATACCTATAGTTATACCTATACCTATATACCTATATATATAACACAGAAAATACCTACACATACTCATTTGCAGTGAAATAAGTATGGGTGTACACAATACTTATAACAAACTTTATTTATACACAACGTACTTAAAAATCTATACGTAATGCATGTATGAGTACAACTGGTTGTAGGTAGATAATGTGATGGGTATCAGTCATACCCATACTTATAACTACGTAATACTTACAAGTATGGAAAATTAGTTATAATACTCTAAGTATACTTATAAGTAAAACAACTACTTTTAGGAATTGTGTGTATAAAAAGCTGAATGATGTTTAACAATATTTTGTTTATAACTGAACATTGGTTAAGTATGAAAAACTAAAATAATTTTTATATTAGGATGAAGGAATGAATGAACGTATTTTTAAATTGTGAAATAATTAATTCATATATAATACTCTAAGTATACTTAGAGTATTTACATACTTGTACTTATTCCTACTTTATACTTAGAAGTATGGGTATAGCCAATACTTTGTCCAACTTTTTCTTATACTTAGTTGTATTGCGGAAAATAATGAACAAGTATGCGAACAAGTATGCGAAGTATAGGCAGAGAAGTTGAAATTGATATGAGTATGTGTGTATGGTATGTTATTTGAGCTGTAGCTATACACATTTATACATGTTTGGCCTCAAATACTTAATAAGTACTAAAAATGATACTTTTGTCATTCTCTGGTACCTACTTTCACAAATATTATGTAACTCACTAAGATTATTAAATATTTCAATATCAGTATTTTATTTAAATAAGAATATCTCAAAAACTAGACGTGATAGAATCAATCTGTAAATAGATTTGCATTTAGCACATAAAAGCCCATTAAAAAAACCACGTAACAAGGTTCAAGCTCCCGACTTTTTTTGCCGACCATTGTTATCACAATAACTACATATCTAATATTTTATTTTATATTTTTATTTTATTTAAATAAGAATATCTTGAAAACCAGACGTGATAGAAAAAATCTGTGAGCAGATGTGGATTCAGCACATAAAAGTCCATCACATAACAAGGTTCAAGCTCCCGACTTTTTTTTTTATTTTTTGCCGACCAGTGTAATCGGTCTAGTGAGCCAGCAATTCGTTATTAAACGTTTTCGCACTAATTTTTGCTCTTCTCGATTCAAAATGTGCGTACCGAAGATAATCTTGCAGTTGTAGTGCAAAGTATTAAAGAAGACGCCGCAATACCTATTAAGAGTGTTGCACACTATAATACAAGTATTAATACTTTTAACAGGTGTTACACTACGTCTTGACGAGCTATTGATTTGTTTGCACATGAACAAAGCGTCGGCCGAATAGGGAACAATAATTTGTTTACTTTCCTCTGCGTGTAGAAAACCTATCAATGTGCATGCTCCGACAAAACATAATTTTCTGTTTGTCGTCAATGTTGTTCAAATGCTTATAGCACACCAACATATGGCGTTCTTCAAAAGTCAAACTTTCATACTGAAAACAGCATTTGATGGCAGACATCGTTGTGCGAACAAATGTTCGAACAATGCTGTTTGAACAAGAACATGACATCGACAACGACGGTCTTCACGAGAGGTTTTGATGTGCGCACATGAATTTGTTCAATGGTTGAACAAATCAATGGCTTGTCAAGACTGCGTGGGTTGCGGAACAACATGCGCGCATTATTGTCATTATCGCTTAAAGTCAATCAGGCCGTCCTTGTTGCTGGGCCTTCGAGTGGTTTGCGTCTCACTCTCGCACTGACTGATAGCTGTACTCGAATAGCTGAACTGCTTACTGGTGGTTGCATGAATTGGCCACGTACAATTAAACCTTACAAATTTTAAGCGATGCTGAATTTGGAAATTCTCACTTTCTATACAAAGGTATAGGTTGCTTTACAGGTCCTGGAGGACGCTAATTTAGTTGAATATTAATATTCCGCTTTTGTGAATATTAATATTCCGCCAACCAAATTAAATTTAAAAAAATACTACTTTTGAGGAATATAAAACCCTGACATGACGAGTTGTTATTGTTTTTTTAAAAATTCCAAACAGCGGTTAGATCAGGGTTGCATTTTGTTCAAAATTATTAACACTTGTATGATCGTGTGAAACTCCCTTTAGTAGTCGTTTTTAACTTGTTGACCTTTGTCCCTCGACTAAGTGGCAAATTATATGGAAGGATCTTGACTTACGTCCGTATTAAATACAGCCCAAGCAAGATTTTAAAGTCAAACGACCATCCTTTGTATCTCGTTTTTGCTGATTATGCTTATTTGAAACTAGACGAAGATCAGCATTTTCATTTATCAAAGAATTGAGATTATTGATGAAGCTCTTTTAAATTTACTATTTGGTGCAGTTAACACATTGACGGCATCATTGGTACTTATTTCTTTTGGTGAATGATGGGCGCAATCGAGCTATGCTGACTGAATTTTTGTTTTTAAAAAGTAAGGACATTTGGTTTTAACAAAACGGCTCAACTTGCCATACAGCGCGCTTAACAATTGATTAAAAAGATAAATTTGGTGATTACGTTTATGCCGACAAATCAGCAGCTCTTGAAGCACTATAAGCGCATATTCAAGCCACTAAATTTTTTTTCAACAATTAAAAGTTTTAAATTAAAATTCAATTAATTTTTTAATTGATTCAAATATATATTTGTTTAACGCAGAATAAAAGAATCCAAATTAAACAATTAATTGAATTAATTAATTATTTAATTAAATTTTAATCTGAAACCAATTAAAAACTTTTATTGGTGAAAATATTTTTCTGTGCTGATGCAATACGGCCAGATTTATTGGAAAATAAAAAAAAAATAGTAAAATTGGACCAATCGAATGGACTATGTAACTCGTAGGCTCGACAAAATAAATGAAATGAAATTATCTAACAGATTATAATAAAAAAATTTAATAAAAAAAACAACCGACACTAAAAAAACTATGAAACACTAGTTACAGTTTACCCTAGAGGTGAAGTTTAGGGTTCCCTACCCAAGGGGTAAAAATGTATCATATTCGCTACAATGTCCGTTGTACGTCTGTCAGTGCCCTCTATCTCTGGAACCGTAAAGGTGTAATGCTATGGCCTCTCTAACAAAAAATACTAAAAATTAAAGGGTATGCCGATAGTGACGTGATTTTAACGTATATGGTCTTATTTTTGAACCGTAGTTAAAATTAAAATTCACCCCAAATATGTATCATTATGTCCGCTATAACAAAAAGTGTAAAAGGGTGTCCCCATAGAATAAGTGATGTATATATGCCTATCTTTTAAATCGTAACCGACAGTAACTTCAAAATTTTGAAAACAAATTATAAAATCATAAAACTTAAATTTAAAGGGTGCCACATAAAAGACGTAAAATTGGATACTTTTACTTTAATATTTTCTATTTATTACTTTTTAACCGACTTCAAAAAAGAAGGTGGTTATCAATTCGTCTGAATGTTGCTTTTTTATGTATGTAACCGCAGAACTCAGCCATTTCGGAACCGATTTTAAAATTTTTTTCTCTATTTGAAAGGTTATACTTTCAGGTTGGTCCCATTTTAAAAACAGTTCATTATATTCAAAATTAAAGGGGGTCCCTATACAACATACATGTTTTTTACGTGTATTAAGAACCGTAAAGGGCACCAAATTAAAATTTTAAAAAATTGCATATCACTATAGCTCCCAACGGCAGAAATTAATAAAAAAATAAATTTAAAATTTAAAGGGTGTCCCCATAGGTGACGTAATTTGACTTATTTGGGCCTATCTTTTGAACCGTTATAGACAAAAACTTGAAAATTTGACAGAATGTCGATTACTATGACCGTTATAATAAAATGTATACATATTCAAAATTTTATATTAAAGGGTGCTCCAATAGTTCATTTAATTTGATGTATGTGGTCATATTTTTGAACAGTTGTATACAGACCGATGAAATTTACAAAGAATCTGTATTGCTAGTCAGCTATAACAAAAAGTATAAAATTTGAGTTTGGAAATAAAAGGGTGTCCCAATAGTTAATGTAATTCTATGTTTGTGGTCAAACTTTTGAACTTTTATAGAAAGACAACTGAAATTTACAAGGAACCTGTATTGCAAAGTCCACTTTAGCAAGTATACAATTTGAATTTAGAAACTAAAGGGTGTCCCCATAAATTTTGTAATTTGATCTATATGGCTCTATCTTTTGAACCGTTAAACACAAACACTTGAAAATTAGCCAGAATATCCACTACTTTTTCTGGTATGATAACAAGTATAAATATTTAGAATTATAATGTAAAGGGTGTCCCAACAGTTCATGTAATTTTATATATATGGTTAAACTTTTTAACCGTTATAGACAGATAGTTGAAATTTACAAAGAATCTATGTGGCCAAATCCTCTATAACAACAGGTCTTTAATTTGAAATTGTAAATTAAAGGGTGTCCGAATAGGTGATGTTATTTGATATATGTGACCCTATCTTTAAAACCGTTATAGACAGAGGCTTGAGTGGTGCCCCCATAAAAGATGGATGCTGGTGAAAATAGCTTAACTTTTGAACAGTAATAGGGAGAGGCTTGACATTCACATAGTCTTTACTTCTTTTCCCTCTTATTTTGGCGCATATTTTATTTGGTTTAAATCTAATTCTTACAGATTACTTCTTACATTTTTAGTTTATAATTGGTGCCCTTCTACCTGTTTTGAAGTCGGTTTTTTTTGCCAGAATTATTTTTATTCTTATTTATTGTTTTCAAGTATACAACATTGTTTTACAAATGTAAACAAAAGCCATATGATCAGCTGTTGTTTATACAAATTGGAAAATAACGTCTATAATGTTTTTTGTACTCTAGCGTTTTTCATCACGATATCAGCTAAATTTTCCGATAAAAATCTTAAATAATTTAAAACAAAATATTTTATTAATTTAATTAAAATTTGATTGATTGATAATCGTTTATATATTTCACTCCTTAGAAATTTGTTTTACTATTTTCTTGAGGAATGAAAACTTATTAAAAAAAAGTATAAAAGTTTTCACTATACTTTTTCAAATGAAGCTAGTAAATGCTAGTAAGCTTTCAAGTGGGCATTTGTTTTAACACCTTAAAAATAATCCTTATCCTTATTTTTAATCGCAATACTAATTAACGCTTAACGCTCTCATTTTGTTAAATGCATAATAATCACTTGTTTATGACATCTGTTAAGTTATGTTTATTTATGACTATGTTTGTCTTTCTGTTATACTCGTAAGTACACAAAAAAAGTGAACAACATTTTTATTTTTTTTTTATAATTTCTTTTGTATTTGAAACATTGTTTATGATTTGTTAAAAATATTTTTAAGTCTTGGAAAAATATTTAAGTAATATTTTAATGGCACTTAAAAGTAGTCTTTTTTAGTTTCGTTTTAGTATTACACTTAAAATTTATGTTAAGTGTTATACTACAACTAAAATCACAGAGAAATTCAACCAAAATATAATTGTTGGAAAAATTTATTGCCAAATTTTAAAGGATAATAAAAAACTTAAGTAATAAAAGCGTCAAGCATAAATGATCGTAGAGTACCAAATAGTGAGGAGTTTTTTTTTTTGAAGTCAAATTTATAATAATCCAGCAAACAGTGTGACAAGTGAAAAAAAATGTTAAATTATTTGAAAGAAATTTTTGAGCAGTTTTAGAAATACTGTAAGTAGTCATAAAACATAAGTATCTGATTAAATTTGATTAAATATGGTCTTTTCACTAGTCACTAGGCTCTAGTCCTCCTTTTGGAACCTTCATTAATGAGATGGGATTCATAAGCTCATTTAACCAAATTTTCAAGCCATACTAATGACAATCAAACTGCGAAATGGCTTTGGATCTTTGAGAGAAATGTCCGAATCTTCACCGGCAGATAGGACGGAATCAAGTCCTCGGCTGAACATACTTGCACAAAATGGCAAGAAATGTATTTAACAATAACACTTGTATGGGCACATGTACACGGAACCACAAGCGATATTTGTGTAGCTGTTGAACTTAAAAAAAATTTACACACTTTTAGAGTATACACCCTCGTTCTCAGGCACAAGAATAAGTTAAGGGCCTCGTTGGAGTGATTTATGGTGTGCTAATCTATCTGTCTGGGGGTTGTGTGTTCGATTGCCATCAAATATTCTATGTGTTTTCTGCAGACTGGCAAGATGCCTTGCAGGTAGTGTTGGCTTTTATAAAAAAAAAATACTTACAAGACTGGCAAGTTGATGAGTACTGCAAAAAATATTTGAGGTTATCATCACCTGTTTGACTTATGACAGGAGGTTTAACTAGCCTACCCGCCACTGATCTGGGCTTCACGGAATCAGGCTCATATAGATGGACTTCTGAGATTCAGGTTATAAAATTATTCCGAAAAATTAAGCTTGCGTTGCAGAGGACTTTACCTGCCATGCCTTTTTTCTACCATGGAGAATCTAACCTAAGGCTATTCCAGACAGCCTCTTTAGATAGCAAGACTGAATTAATGGAACTTCTTTATCGGGTACCGTAACTGGTTCTAATTAGGAATCTGAACAGAGGGAATATTGTTTCGCAATATCTATTGTGGTCGTTACTTATCTTTGATATAAAAAATCTTCTACTCTTTGCAGCAGTCCAATTTGGTTAAAATTTAAAATCGTCGATGGGAAAGAACAACCATGATCGTCGTTGCCGCGAAAGACTTTCTATTTTGATAATAAAATTTTATTACTTGCTATTGTAGGTTAGATTCCGTGGCAGCTTGCTATACACATGCTATAAAGTAGAATTAAGCGATTCCCTTTAACCAAAAAAAAAAAAAAAACTACCCGTCCTTATTTGATAATCATTTTAAAAGAGAAAGCAGTCCAAATACTGTTTCGATTTTTTTTTCAATATTTTACCGTAAAAATAAAAATATTTTTAATATTTATTTAATATTATGCTTATTACCCATAACGTTTTATAATACAAATGGAATTTATTTGTTGGGGGAAAAGAGCTAGTCCCTATACGTATTTATTATTATTTGTATATAAAAAAATTTTAATTATTTAGACTGTTTGTTGAGATGCTATAAATCATTATTAGGAAAAGATAATAAATCATTAAGCAAGCCATACACGATGCGACCGTGGGTACAACTGGAGTAGGTTGTACACGAGATTGCAACGTTTGTAGATTTGTTGTATTATGTTGTGCGTCGGAGGTACGAAAGGTTAAAAAGTTTTGATTTTCTGTCATGTTGTACAACATTGTCGCAACGTTTGTGTACCTGTCGCGCACAACTTTATTTAGTACACTTAATGCTGGGAACACAACTGTGACGAACGACGAATTTCGTCCAACACGACGAATTCGTCGGTAAACATTCGCTGTGTAAATTCGTCGTATGAAAAATAAACAGCTTTTATAATTGGTAAAGTTACTTACTGTTTGTGCAATAAAAAGTAAAAAAGAATACAAAAAAAAAATGTATCAAAGAATTAAAAATTTTGTGAAAATCATTAAAACAATAAATCGAATGCTAATTATAGCAAAAGTTTTTTTGCTTGCACGCAAATGTTTAAGAATGAAGTGGTTGGTAGGGCCAGTAATCATTAATAGCAAAACGATCTTATAGAGTGACTATATAAAGTAATAATTCTTATAAAATGAACCATTAACAAAAACACAACAAAAAATAATTCTTATAGTTAACTCCTATTTTGTACACTTATTTTAAATGCTATAAAATAAAAAAAAAAAAATAATTAAAACAAAAAAAAAAAAACTTTATTTACTAAAATACATGAAACTAAAAGGAAACATGGTCACATTGTATTGCTGTGTTCGTCGTACGCCGTCGTAAGAAGTAGAAAAAATCTAATTCAGAGTTCGCCGCGTATGACGAATTTCGACCGCCGTCATAATTGTGTGCGTTTTCATATACACATATGTATGTGTTTTATTTTTCGCGGCCAAAAATTCGTTGTTCGTTTCAGTTGTGTTCCCAGCATAATTGTATCGTTTGTGAAACAATCCTACAACTTGCTTGCTGGATGTGTTGTACCAACGGTCGCATCGTGTATGATTTGCTTTATTATTTAGAAGAGTTAATAGTATAAATCTGTTAAATTATTATATAAAACAGAAAGCAAATATCTCTTTTTCGTCTTGATAGTAAAAATTCGTATTTAACAACTCCTAAAAACTGCCCAAAATCATAAAAAATTAATGCGATTTTTATTACCAAAAATTGTGGTGGTGCTTAGAGCAGTCACGTATTTATTTCCATATATTTGGATGATAAAATAGTAATTGAGGTGTTGTTCAAGAACATGAGTGCAAAGTGTATATGATTTAAATTACTTTGGTTTCAAAATCGTATTTTATTTCAATTTTAAAATTCAAATCATGCGATATTTGAAATTGGCGATTTTTTTTACAAATAAAAATTGTGGTATATTGCTTTTGTTTGTTATACTGATTTCGCGAGTCTAATGAAATTATTTTAAGTTATTGTAAATCTGAAATTTTAATGACACAAAACTTCATAGGTGTTTAGGCTGAATAACGCCAAACTCTACTTTGACGTTGTTACCCATTTGTGTTTATAATTATTTGTCAGCAATCACCCTTCTTGTGGACAGCTTTTTAAAAACATTTAAAATAGAACTTCTAGAGCAAAATTATATATATCGCACACTATACCATAAACAGTTATAACTCAAAATTCACAAATGTTCAGGAGATGCAAAAAATTGTTTTGAAAAGCATGGTTGCAATTTTATAACCAAATTGAGTTCTACAGTTAGAGAGAGAGAGAGAACAGTGATGCAAACGAATATTTGGAGGTAGCTAGAGATTTGATCTGTAAATTGCTTTGTGAAAAACAAAAAGATTGTGATAAATATTGAGTTGTGACTATTCATGATTTAGTGTGCGATATATTTTTGGCAGCATTAATATCAGCTTTTTTCACTACTATGGGCCAGTTTTTATAAATTTTGGCCACATTTATATAAATTTTGGGGTATATTGGCTTAATTTGGTCATCGACTGAGATCGTTCAGTATTACTATATAGTTACTATATCTGGTGTTGTACAACAACTTCACCCTCTTATTTACTATTTTATCATTGAAATTGATGGCGTATTATCGCATAGTACTTGTTAAGTTAACCGAGGTCATTTTTGTCTCGGAGATCTGCGCCTTCTTAACGTTAATGCTACCGAGGTATTTGGGGATAGCAGTTTTCGGACATTGTAGGAGTCTGAAATAGTAAAATAAGGACCCTTGAAGTCTGACCGGTGGCATCACGGTAACCGGGTAGCCCCGCAGTGAGCGAAGGGTGTCTGCTACAGAGGGCGAAGCCGACATGAAATGACGACCGGCGGCTAACAAGAATATACTCGGCGGCGGCTAAAAGTCGACTAAAAGCCGAATACATATCAAAAGCGGCGTCTAAGCAAAATTAACCGTCTAAGACAAAAAATAACTTACAAATTTGAGAATTTGTTGTTTTTTGTACAAATATATCACTCCTTTAATCTCCCCCGAGGGCACTAATTGTCATTGCAATCCAGCGTTTTAGCCGCAATGCTTTCAGTGAATATGGGGGAAACACATTTCGGGGTTCCTAGAAACTGTATCTGGAAGAACAGATCTGCGCATATGGGTGTTTCGAGGCCCGAGCAGAGTCCTAACGACTGATACTACGGGAACTGGGACAGAGAACCGCCCACCTCTGTGCACGTGAACCTACCGGGTACACGTGGTGGATATGGTTTGGACTAATGTTTGCAGGGACGGTGGACGGTTTGTCAAGTGTGCTGTCACTGTCTAGGGAAATGGGTGTTAGAGATGGCGTCGATTTTATTTAGTAGTATAACAGCCGTTAGGTTTGGGTCGGCACAATTCTATATAATGTAGTAATTGTAAGTACTACAAGCATATCGGGGAGACTCACAGTTCTTTAACGAATGTCTAGAAGTGATAAGAACCTTCGACGTTTTAAAACTGACATATGATGCTAGTACCACGGGAAAATGGGCATGGGGACTCAGGGCACTTTGTCAGTTATTGGTGAGGATTCTTTTAGGTGACATTGTGATCAAAAGCGATGTGGAGTTGAAAGGGTCTCCGGTTGCTCAACAAAAAGCCACGAAGCTAAAATTGATACATATGTATTAACTGGAGCGCGGGAACTTTGGTGGATGCATTGTTTTTATCCAGAGGTTAGATTAGGACCCCTCAGAAACAGGTCTTGGTGCTTATAAAACTTTTCTTTTGCTTAAGTAAGGCTTCCTTTCTGCAACCAAACAGCTGTCAAACACTAAGATTGCGATGGAGTTTGTTATAATTTTGGCAGGTACCTACTAAGAGATGTTAAATAAAAAGGTCAATTATTATTAGGCTTTAAATAAAGTTCCAAAAGTCGCCAGATTATTTAGGCCAGTGTCATTTATAAAGTCTTTTTTTAATGTTATAAGTTGGTTTATTGTTAGGGTGTCTTTAACTCTTTCTATGACAATTAAAACACTTTATCAGAAATTTTTTTCAACCGAGGGAAGCTTCATATTTCCAATTAAAATTACAAAGCAATATACGAGTAACTTTTAAATCTGTCTTTAAGATTATTTTTTTTTTTGGCAAAACTCTGGGAAAATCTGTCTTTAAATGAATCAAGCGAAAGAAAAACGACAAACAACCGATTGTGTGGGTTGGTTGTAATGTAATGTAATGTAATGTGTTGTAGTTGCTTGTTGTAGTTTTAAAGCTGCTGCTGATTGCTGCTGGTGCTTGTGGCATCAGGTGCATTATTGTAGATTCCCAGGCTTAACGAATCATATTTTTGCTGCTGTTATTGTTGCACTTGCATATACTTATATGTACTATGTATGACAACTATAAAGTTCTCATGCCATCCCTATTCCCCTCCACATTCGAAAACACAAGTATAAATTTCGATTAATATTTCCGCGCTAATTTTTCATATGAGTGTAGTGTATTATTTTTGTGTAAATTTTTTTGACATTTAATATTATTAATATTTGTAATACAATTTGTGTTGGTTGTTGCATGCAACATGTTGTTATGCTGCTTTAAACAAAAAACTATTCGATTGGTGTTGTTTTTCATAACAATTCAATTCGTTTGTTTTTGTTATAAAGTTGTTACTTAAACAAATGAAAGTGTTTTTAATCAATTTAAACAGAAAAAAAATTATTATTAACTAATATTTTTTGTGTTTATTTTTTTTTACTTTTAGAAAGAGACTCCCTCAGATGTTTTATTGCATTTGGCTGCTTTGAGGGGTGATGATATAACGCTGAGACGCGTTTTGGACAGCGGAAAAGTTCACGTTGATTGCAAAGATGAGGTAAAGTGCAAAATTGCCATTTAATGGCTTAACCACAGAGGTGTGTTACTATAAATTAAGAAATAAAACTAATTGACATTTAAATTATTTGAAAAAAAAACTTAGCAATAAAAAAGTAGCAAATAATGAATAAAAGATAATGAAATTAAAAATGGGCAAAAAAATAAAATGACAAAATATGTCAAGCTTTTTATTTACCACTAAATTATAAATTTTGTTCGTTTAAACAATAAACAGTTACAAATTCTTATATAGAGATAGGGTTTGGAAAAATGTCAAATTGCAAATGTCAACTCAAGGCATATTAAACAACGTAACCTACGTACAGAGAGAGAAATATTAAGATGAAATTTTTTTCTATGGTGTTTGACTGTTACTCTTACTCTATTACCCCTTAAAATGGTTTTACACGACGTGTATTTGTCATATGACTTGTCACTTATCCATGTGTAAATTCTATACACGTCGTGTATAGAATATAACCAATCTGCCAGGCATATTTTCGAAAAATTCGCTATGCAATTCAGCAACATCAGACTATTCCATTCGAGGCTGCGGTCAAGAAACCAAGCCCATCTATATTTTTTCAAGTTGTTTTTATTTTTTTTTTCGGTTGTAATGGTTCTCTTTTGCTTCTTTTTGTTACATAAATATTAGACTGCGAACAGTAGTACATCGTCTTCTGCAAAAAATTTTCTATAAAATTTTTTCAAAAAAATTTCGTTACAATTTAAAAAAAAATTTCTGTAAAATATTTACAAAAGATAAAATTTTAACCAAAAATCTTCGATAAAATGTTAACAAAAATTTTTAACAAAAAATGTTTGTTAAAATTTTTAACAAAAAAATTTTTGTTGAAATTTTTAACAAAAAATTTTTGTTAAAATTTTTACAAGAAAATTACGATAAAATTTTTACGAAAAATTTTCGATAAATTTTTTACAAGAAGTTCTCGAAAAAATTTTTACACAAATTTTTCAAAAAATTTTCGATAAAATTTAAAATAAAAATTTCGATAAAATTAAAAAAAAAATTTCGATAAAATTAATAAAAAACAATTTTTTGATAAAATTTTTCCAAAAAAATTTCGATAAAACTATTACAAACAATTTTTAAAAACATTTTTCAAAAAATTTTTGATAAAATTTAAAAAAAAAATATCGAGTATATTTTTACAGAAAATTTTCGATAAAATTTTTACAGAAAATTTTCGATAAAATTTTTACAGAAAATTTTCGATAAAATTTTTACAGAAAATTTTCGATAAAATTTTTACAGAAAATTTTCGATAAAATTTTTACAGAAAATTTTCGATAAAATTTTTACAGAAAATTTTCGATAAAATTTTTACAGAAAATTTTCGATAAAATTTTTACAGAAAATTTTCGATAAAATTTTTACAGAAAATTTTCGATAAAATTTTTACAGAAAATTATCGATAAAATTTTTACAAAAAATTTTCGATAAAATTTTTACAGAAAATTTTCGATAAAATTTTTACAGAAAATCTTTGATAAAATTTTTACAGAAAATTTTCGACAAATTTTTACAGAAAATTTTCGACAAATTTTTACAGAAAATTTTCGACAAATTTTTACAGAAAATTTTCGACAAATTTTTACAGAAAATTTTCGACAAATTTTTACAGAAAATTTTCGACAAATTTTTACAGAAAATTTTCGACAAATTTTTACAGAAAATTTTCGACAAATTTTTACAGAAAATTTTCGACAAATTTTTACAGAAAATTTTCGACAAATTTTTACAGAAAATTTTCGACAAATTTTTACAGAAAATTTTCGACAAATTTTTACAGAAAATTTTCGACAAATTTTTACAGAAAATTTTCGACAAATTTTTACAGAAAATTTTCGACAAATTTTTACAGAAAATTTTCGACAAATTTTTACAGAAAATTTTCGACAAATTTTTACAGAAAATTTTCGACAAATTTTTACAGAAAATTTTCGACAAATTTTTACAGAAAATTTTCGACAAATTTTTACAGAAAATTTTCGACAAATTTTTACAGAAAATTTTCGACAAATTTTTACAGAAAATTTTCGACAAATTTTTACAGAAAATTTTCGACAAATTTTTACAGAAAATTTTCGACAAATTTTTACAGAAAATTTTCGACAAATTTTTACAGAAAATTTTCGACAAATTTTTACAGAAAATTTTCGACAAAATTTTTACAGAAAATTTTCGACAAAATTTTTACAGAAAATTTTCGACAAAATTTTTACAGAAAATTTTCGACAAAATTTTTACAGAAAATTTTCGACAAAATTTTTACAGAAAATTTTCGACAAAATTTTTACAGAAAATTTTCGACAAAATTTTTACAGAAAATTTTCGACAAAATTTTTACAGAAAATTTTCGACAAAATTTTTACAGAAAATTTTCGACAAAATTTTTACAGAAAATTTTCGACAAAATTTTTACAGAAAATTTTCGACAAAATTTTTACAGAAAATTTTCGACAAAATTTTTACAGAAAATTTTCGACAAAATTTTTACAGAAAATTTTCGACAAAATTTTTACAGAAAATTTTCGACAAAATTTTTACAGAAAATTTTCGACAAAATTTTTACAGAAAATTTTCGACAAAATTTTTACAGAAAATTTTCGACAAAATTTTTACAGAAAATTTTCGACAAAATTTTTACAGAAAATTTTCGACAAAATTTTTACAGAAAATTTTCGACAAAATTTTTACAGAAAATTTTCGACAAAATTTTTACAGAAAATTTTCGACAAAATTTTTACAGAAAATTTTCGACAAAATTTTTACAGAATATTTTCAATAAAATTTTTACAGAAAATTTTCAATAAAATTTTTACAGAAAATTTTCAATAAAATTTTTACAGAAAATTTTCAATAAAATTTTTACAGAAAATTTTCAATAAAATTTTTACAGAAAATTTTCAATAAAATTTTTACAGAAAATTTTCAATAAAATTTTTACAGAAAATTTTCAATAAAATTTTTACAGAAAATTTTCAATAAAATTTTTACAGAAAATTTTTGACAAAATTTTTACAGAAAATTTTTGACAAAATTTTTACAGAAAATTTTTGACAAAATTTTTACAGAAAATTTTTGACAAAATTTTTACAGAAAATTTTTGACAAAATTTTTACAAAAAATAAATGATAAAATTTTTTAAAACATTTCGATATAATTTCTTCAAAAAAACTTCGATAAAATTTTTTAAAAACATTTTTGAAAATATTTTATAAAAAAAAAATTTTGAAAAAATTTTAACCAAAAATTTTCGATATAATTTTTACAAAACATTTTCGATAAAATTTTTACAAAAAATTTTCTATAAATTTTTTACAAAACAATTTTGATAACATTTTTACAAAAAATTATTGATAAATTTGTACAAAACATTTTCGATAAAACTTTTACAAGAAGTTCTCGATAAAATTTTTACACAAATTTTCCAAAAAAATTTCGATAAAATTTAAAAGAAAATTTTTCGATAAAATTAAAAAAAAAATTCGATAAAAAAAAAAACAATTTTTTGATAAAATTTTTACAAAAAAAATTCCACAAAAAAATATTAATAAAATTTTTACAAAATATTTTCGATAAAACTTTTACAAAAAATTTTTGTTAATATATTTACAAAAAAATTTCGACTATATTTTTACAAAAAATTTTCGACTATATTTTTACAAAAAATTTTCCATAAAATTTTTACAAAAAATTATTGATAAAATTTTACAAAACATTTTTGATATAATTTCTTCAAAAAAACTTCGATAAAATGTTTAAAAAACATTTTCGAAAAAATTTTTATATAATTTTTTTCGATATAATTTTTACAAAACATTTTCGATAAAATTTTTACAAAACATGTTCTTTAAAATTAAAAAAAACAAAAATATTTTTCTATATTATATTTTTGATCATGAAGTTAAAAATCATAAAAGTAAAAACCGAGTGTACACACAATTATTGTGAAATTGGAAAACATAACAGAGTAAGGGAATATTTAACATTACTATGGTGAAGGGTATATAAGACTCGGCATGGCCGAATATAACACTCTTACTTGTTTAATAATTTATTTGGTTCTTCATCTTTTTATTATAAAAACAGTTAAGTTTTTATCGTTGCGCAAGTTATTTTTATTGCGACTTTTAAAAGTTAGTAATTAAAGGGCCATCAAAATATTTTGCTATATTGTACCAAAATCCGATGATATTTAACAAATAAATCTAAATATTTCATGTTTACTTTTCGCTTTTGAGTTCTAAATACTAAAAATACCACATCAATAATAAAAAATTTAATAAAACATATTGTGGTGATTTTAATCACCACATAAGTCTTAAGTGCGTTTTATGTATAAAAAATGCATGTATGTCTTCTTATATGAAAAATAAGGCACACATCTTATTCGAATGATTCATACAAATATTTTTCTAAAGGGTCTTCCAGTAGGTACTTCGGAACTTTGACAGTTAACAAAGGAAATATTATAAAATCTACATCTATCGAATAGGTTGTCATTTATTCAGAAAACACAAAACGTGGAAATGATAAATTGTTTTATCAAAAATTCATCTTCAGCGATGAGGCCCATTTCTCAATGAATAGATACGGCATTTTAGAAATTGATAGGATTTGGGACGATATCAATCCAAATGAGGTCTAAGATCTTCCAATGAGTACCGAAAAAGCCTCTGTTTGGTTCGATTTATGCTGACGTTGTTATCGGTTAAATTTTTTGTGAAAACGTCCTTGGATAGGTCATCACTGTCAACGGCAATCGGTGTCATTTGGTTAAATTTTTTGTGAGAACGTCCTTGGCCAGGTCATCACTGTCAACGGCAAGCGGTATATGATCGCGTTTATTCTTAAACCACGTAAGCGCCAAGAAGTCTTTTCTCAGAAAACGAAAAAAATTTAATAACTTCTTTAATATGGGTTTCAAAATATTTTTTTTTTGCAAAACATGGCTGTGCGACTCTTTAAAGGGTATAGAAACTTTTTTTTTGTAAATTTGTTACTTACAATTAATTGTAGCCAAATCTGTCGCTTACGTGGTTTTGGCGCAAATTGCAAATTTCGGTGTGTAAATAAACATTTATTTTTCTGTTTATCAAAAAAAAAAAAATTTTTAACTTTACTAAAAATGCTCCAATTGGCCTGAAACTTTCATGATTTTTTTAATCTTAAATACAAAAAACTTAGTGGTTGAGACTTTAACATTTCCAACTTGAAATATAAAAACCATTATATTTTGCATGCAAATGTCATTTGTATGGCGCTTACGAGGTTTTGAAAATGGATTTATTTATTTTTCATACAAACTTGTTAAGATGATAATGTAGTCTGTTATTTTCTACCACAAATGTTATTTTCTACCATAAAAACAAAAAAAAAAAATAATTTTGAAAAATGTCGCTTACGTGGTTTAAGAAGAAACGCGACGATATGTCGATGATTACCAACTTCTTTAGCTATGAATTATATGATATTGGACACGAATTTCATATGATTTTAATATTTAATACAACGTGCTACTCAGGTCATGCGACAACGAACATTCTGCACTAGAATTTTAAGTGCATGGTCACCTTATATGGAGGTGATGTAAACAGGCCACCGATAACGTGAGTTTCGACAGTAAATATTAATCTCTATGAAAACAAATTGTTATGCATACAATTTTTTTAGTGTAAAAAAAATTTTCACATGCAAAATCAGTCTCTTAAACACTTTTAACAAATTTCCTGACATGCTTATTAATATATATAATTGTTTAAATTATTGCAAAATGCTGCAAGTTTTTTGGTTCGTTTGTTAAACAGTTTAATTTTTTTACTGTAATTGTTGTTATAAAATTTCTATTCGTAACCATTGTTTTTTTGGCTTGAATCAAAAATCGAGAAATGGAAACAAAACAATTTAATTCGCTATTAAAATTGCGCCTGAATGCTTAAATAGTGTAATTGCGATACCGAAATGGAGGAAACCCAAAAAAAGCTAACAGACGACGTCAGACGTCAGAAGCAACAGCATGAAAAGAAAATAATTTCACTTTATTAACAATTTAAAAGCATAAAAAACAAACAAACAACAACAACAACTAAATGATGGTGTTAAATTAAATGGTCAATTGCAAATGATTGAATTTAATTAAATTGTTTAAATAGTTGTAAGCATAAGCACGATTAAAATATGCATTAAGGTGCTACAAGAAAAACTTAATAGCGAAAGCATGCGTGACCGTTTTAAGAAATTAATTGAATTAAATTAAGATTATTTTAATTTGTTTATAATTTTTTTCTTTTTAGAAGAAATTTTCAAATTTTATTAATAATTAATAAAACAAATAGTAAAGTAATCCATTAAAAGTGAGAAAATGTATTATAAAGTGACCAGTAGACCGTTTAATATATGAGTAATTGTCATATGGATATGTTCTGTAATTCCACTAGAAAGTGATATCGTTAACTATACGGGTATATGTATATAAAGCAGAAAATGTGTTTGTTTATTTATTGGGAGGCTAGCTGGTGCCTACACCAGTTATACAGTTCGCTACTAACTACCTGGTGGGTAAACTAGACTATATATTTTATTTAAATAGATTATATACTAAACGTGGGCGTGGTGCACTATTGCCCATAATTTATATAAAAGTTGTAGTATAGGTACAGTGGGCGTGGTACGTCCTGTACAAATTTTAAACCTATTATCGAATACTTAGAAAATTATATAGGGTAGATCATGATATAATAATACAAGGTAGTTCCATTTCAAAAATGTTTGAAATTTGCCGGAATTATTGAAGTTTGTTTTTATGTAAACAGCAAAAAAAGTGTTGCCACAAGTAGAAACGAAAAAAAAATTATTTTGGAAATTATTTTAAAAAAGTGTGTAATTTACATAAATAACATAAAATAAAAACGTACTTTGGTTTAAGAATGAAACTTATGAGGAATAAATCTTGTTGTAGATTATGATTTCCTTAATCTTTTATAGGTACACTTTTATATTAAAAAAAATTATATTACAATCTTGTTTAATCTGCATGATAATTATGAAAAATCGCCACAAAACAAAAATTTAATGAAATTGGAAAAAAATGGAAATTTTATAAATATAAAATAATATAAAAAATTCAATATTGACAGTAAGTGCGTTGATATTTTTTTTTTTAATTCTAATAAATCTTAACAATTCTGTAGTTTTAGGTAGACAACGTAACTACTTAGCTAGTTTTTAGGATATAAACCGTTGTATTTACACTGTTATTGATGAATTTCTTGATAATCACTCCTATTACATTTGCCGACATAATACGACGACCTTTCACTAAATTAAATTGGTGTTCCCTTTGTCGACATCAACATTTATCGAAGACTTTTTAATTTTATTTGGTATTTTGTAAGAATATATGACGTTGAATTTTTCTTGTATCGACGGCGATTTCGTCGCCTTGGTTTTTAAAAACGACTGAAAATTAGTTGAAGAAATGGAAAATCACGACGTGATAGAAAAAACTTAAATGAGATTCTTATTGAACATTTGAAATCATTCAAAAACATAAAATTTTTTTAAAAGAAATTTTCTCTACAGAACAGTGTTATCAATAAGCAGTCGACGTCGACATAAGAGCATTAGGAAATACGAAATTATAATCAAATTGATGTTGACATCAATAGTAAATGATGTTCGGTCGCCACCAAGTAGAATAAGGGTGAATATAAAACCGCTCAAATATGGTATCACCATATTTCATTAAAACGGTTTGGATAATTGTCCATTTAAAAAATTTTAAATATTTTGGGATTACTTTTTATATAAAATATTACCCAATTCAGCATGCGGATATCTTGGGTTATTTTTCATTTTTGCTTTTGAGCAATTTTGCATAGAGTTATTTTGCATGCAGCCCCTCCATTCACAATAAAATTAACCAAACTGTTTAATTTTAAATTCCTATGATATTGAAATTGTCACTTTTTCTTGATACTCCTGACAGATTAGCTTCCCATCTAAGTTAAAAAAAAAATGTTTTCTTTAACATGAACATTCCAGGGGTGCCTTTGGTAAGTTGTACTTAGTAAGAAAACGGGAACTTAGACACTTTTGTCAGATATAGGGAAATTAAAAAATCTTATATGTGAATTTTTGCAAAAGTTTATTGCTACCGTATGGAAAACAATTTTCGTTTGTTTATTTAGATACATAAACTTAAGGCTTGTTTATTTTTTTAATTTTTAAAATTTCAAATAAAGGAAAAAAAACGCAAAATGGGAATTCACAAAGTATGTAATATGGTAGCACAATTTGAAATAATTCCCGCAAACGTCAGAACGTTAATATGGCGACAAAAAGAGAGAATTACCTTCTATTATGATATCATGGGGTAGATTCTTGTGCAAGTAATACCTCTTCTTAACCCATTTACGCCCATAAAGAGGTGTACCCATATCTTTTTAATTTTTTTTTCACATAATTTATTCTTGGTACGATATATTACTTTTTTATGCTAATTCGAATTGCCATGGAGTATGACTTCTTAATAAAAATTATGATTTGGAATTCACTGCATAAATGTACTGAATATGGAGGTAGAATTTAATCCTTTAAAAGTCTCAGCGTTAAATAAAAATTCTGCTTCTGTTTTTTTATATTTACATAAATGCTTTTTATAATTTGTTCTTTTCTTCATTACTTAGAGCATTTATTAGCAAATTATAATATTAAATTAGGTATTTAACAATGTTTGACTGAAAGGGGGAAAAAAAACATTGATATGATGTCACCGAGGGGAGCCAATGGCCACTTTGCTGTTATTTTGCTAAAACTATTTTGTTTAATTTTAGCAAGTAATCCAATAACCATTATTATTTTATTGTAGTCCGCATGAATTTTTCCAGCAGTTTCGAATAATATCATACTGGGGTCCATTGTCCCCAGTTGAGGAAGGACTTTTTACCCAAAACTGAAAATTTAGTTTGTTAATTTTTTGCTGTAAAATAGTTAATTAATCTGTAAAAGTCACGTTAATAAGGTTATTTTAAAAATACTACTGCCAGGTTGTATTTGGGTATAAATGGGTTAATATATGTTCATAGTATATCCAAAAAAGGCTAGATGGGAACAATGGGTGCGTCAAATATATTATTGGGTGTGAGCCTGAGAGAATTTTTTACGAGAAACCCTCATATTAATGTAAATAGTTGAGCAGAAAATTAGTTGTATTAGAACAATGGGCATGGTACTACCCATAAAAAGTAAATATTCATCATAATGTAACTTAGAAACTATAATAAAAAAGCTTAAAATTCTTCATGAGTACTCAGTGGTAAAACTAAAAAGTCCTTCTATAAGGTATGCTAAGACCTTCTCTCCCTACGACTCTCATTTTTCAGTGCCATACAAAGAAGGTCTTTCCCTTCTAAAAGATCTACTACACATTTCTACTTTCCTTCTCCAAGATGGGAAGCGTGATGTTCTAATTTTATATCTCTCAATTTGTATGGCAAAAATATAATTTTCTATTTTTAGATTTCTTATTTATAAGAAAAGAAAAGTTCATCTAATTAATTAATTTTATTGATTGCCATTTAATTGCCTCGATAAACTAATTGGCAGTGCGCTAGTCCATTAGTCTGGGGGTTGCGGGTTCGATTCTCAAAAAATGAAGAAAAAAGAATGCCTAAAATAATTTTAAACTGCTTAATAAAATTAGAAAAACCATAATCTCGTCAAAACAAATGGTATTAAATTGAAAGCCTTCTAGCATAAAATTTTTGGAAGACTTTTTGGAAAGCATGTCGGCAGAAGCAAGAGTGGAAGGCTTGCTTCGCAATGACAACCTGTGTAAAAAAGATATGCATACTCATATGCGACTAAAAGGTTTTATGCATCAACAAAAAAAAAAAGGAGTAAAGAGGCCTTCTAGAAGGCCTTCATGCTACTTCTTTATACCACTGGGTTCTTACATAGCTGAAAAATTTACTGGATTACAATAGTAAGGTCCATTATTATAACTTGCCAACAGATAAAGTTAGGATTTTATCAGAGAGATAAGTCTAATAACGAAGGTCAGGCTAGTTTCTATAAGTTGCTTTTTCGGTTATCCCATATTAAAACTAATTATCCCACATCTAGGGAACTCCAATAGTTACGTTTTACTTAGAAATGTGTATTCTTCAATGAGGGTAATCAAGCACTTCGGCGAACGTTAACATTTCTTATTAACTTTTAGCACTTTTTGGTAAAAATTTCAACTTTTAAACTAGTGACCTTTTGATTTTTTTTTTGCCAAAAATTCCTATTTTTATACCCTTTATTTCGTTTGTAATTCCTACAATTCTCATCGCCGATCTCATGTCCATCAGCCTGTCTGTGTTGTAATGGATTTTCTGAGGATACTAGATAGCCTGTTGACATTTCTAGTATACCTATCTATCAGATAAAGTTTCGAAAATTTTGCTATTGAAAATCAGCAAATTTGGTGAATAAATGGTGCAGATATGGTAAAAAAAGGCGAAAGCCTCTATTTTTCTTACGTTTTTCATTTTATTTTTTCACATTTTTCCAAAAAAAAATTTTATGCATTGAAAACCAAAAATTTTGTAAACACTATAGGTTATAAAAAATTAAGAGTTACACTAAACAAAATTAAAAAAAATTAATTTTACAGAAAATTTTAATTTCGGTAAAAAAAATTAAGTTCATTCAAAGTCGAAAATTTATAAAAGAGACTAGCAATAATTCAAAAGTTTACTAAGAGATCCAAGTCCAAACAATTACGTTTTCTGTCCATGTTTAAGTTGAAAAGATATTACTTTAGACTGCAGAGGCAACTTATGGAAACTGCTGATAAAATCGGTCTATATAATGTGGAGTTGCTCTATTATCCTAACGTTTTTCCGATGTTGTTGCTGTTTTTATATATTATTATTGTTGTTCCGAATATTAAAAAAAACTCTAAATTATCAAAAATCTGAGTTTCACTAAACAATCCAAATATCACCAAAAATATCACATTTTCCCCAAATAATTTAAATTAAAAAAAATATTTATTTTATTAAAAATCCAATTTTATTAAATAAAAAAAAAAACTATTACTAATTCAAAAGTACACTAAAAGAAATCAGTAAGAAATCAGAATTCGGTTATACATAAGAAAGAAATGTTTGAAAATTCATAGTAGATATTTTCAATCCTAGAACTGCTAAAACTTTAATTTAAAAAGAAAACTGTTATACAGATTTTAAAATTTTTATAAACAGAAAATATATTTTTGCTTGCATTTTTGCAGCCTGCAAAGTAATTTTCAAAACTCTTATACAAATAATTTTCAAAACTCTTATACAACTTTCAAAACTCTTATACAGACAAATATTATGCAAAAATTATTGCACATATAAGATGTTCATTTTTTAATTTTCGTTTTTATTTACTTTTTTTGTTTGAAAACCGAATATTCAGAAAAAACTGTAAATTATCAAAAATCCGAGTTTAACTAAACAATTCAAATATCACCAAAAATATCATATTTTCCCCAAATAATTTAAATTAAAAAAAATATTAATTTTATTACAAATCCAATTTTATTAAATTAAAAAAAAACTATTACTAATTTAAAAGTACACTAAAAAAAAAATCAGCAAGAAATCAGAATTCGGTTATACATAAGAAAGAAATGTGTGAAAATTCATAGCAGATATTTTCAATCCTAGAGTTTGGCACTAAAATACTGCTAAAACTTTCATTTAAAAAGAAAACTGTTATACAGATTTTAAAATTTTTATAAACAGAAAATATATTTTTGTTTGCATTTTTGCAGCCTGCAAAGTAATTTTCAAAACTCGTATACAAATAATTTTCAAAACTCTTATACAACTTTCAAAACTCTTATACAAACAACTATTATGCAAAAATTATTTCACATATAAGGTGTTAATTTTTTTAATTTTTGTTTTTATTTACTTTTTTTTCGTTTGAAAACCGAATATTCAGAAAAAACTCTTAATTAATAAAAATATGAGTTCAAGATCCAAACTTCACCAAAAATATCACATTTTCCCCAAATAATTTAAATTAAAAAAATATTAATTTTATTAAAAATCCAATTTCATTAAATTAAAAAAAAAAATATTACTATTTCAAAAGTTCACTAAAAAACAAAAAAAAAAAAATTGCCAAAAAATCAAAATTCGGTTATAGATAAAATAGAATTGTTTGAAAATTCATAGTAGATATTTTCAATCCTAGAGTTTAGCTCTAAAATACTACTAAAACTTTCATTTAAAAAGAAAACTGTTATACAGGTTTTAAAATTTGTTTAAAAGGGAAAATATATTTTTATTTGCAATTTTCAACCTGCAAAGTAATTTTCAAAACTCTTATACAATTTCCAAAACTCTTATACAAACA
Organism: Phasia obesa; assembly: GCA_949628195.1. Lineage (NCBI taxonomy): Eukaryota > Metazoa > Arthropoda > Insecta > Diptera > Tachinidae > Phasia > Phasia obesa. The sequence goes on from OX451216.1 coordinate 151,832,691, forward strand.
AATATTATTCAAAACTTATTGCACAGATAAGGTGTTAATTTTTTTAATTTTCGTTTTTATTTACTTTTTTTTATTAATTTATTAAGTTTTGTAACGAATATTAATTTACAGTGGGGTTTAGTGTAGTTTTTTTATTTTTAATTTTTTTTTACTATTTTGATAGTTTAATATCTAAATGTTAAGTATCGTAACGAATATTAATTTACAGTGGGTTTTAGTGTGTAACTTAGGTGTAGCTTAATCAATTCATCACACTTTTGTGTTTGTGGTTTAGTTTGTTTTTTTTTTTTTGTTTTCATTTCACATTTTGGCAAATAAATTTGTATATGCAATTTTAAAACTTGGCTGAGGTTAGTACATATTTTTACTTTTGTTTGATGTTTTGCATCAAATTACATTTTGGTGTTTTAAAATTTATTGTATCAATTACGCAATTATTAAGAAATTTTTTGATTGAAAAGTTGTGAAAAAAATAATAGATAAAGTCATAATACAAACATATTTGCGGTTCAATTGAAATCACATAAAATTAACATTAAATTTTAACAATTATAGGATGGCACTACTCCCTTAATATTGTCAGCTGCTAGCGGCCATACCACATGTGTGTTGGAATTATTGGAACAAGGAGCAGATCCAAATAGTAGAAGAGCTACTGGTACAACTCCTCTGTTTTTTGCGGCCCAAGGTGGCTATTTGGATGTGGTGAAAATATTAATAAAAGCCGGTGCCAGCGTAGACACACCCTCAGTGGTGAGTAAAGTGTTTAGTACATTAAAATAAAAGGTATAAATTTGTTTACTTTTTAAAGGATGGTGGCACGCCTTTGTTTGTAGCAGCTCAGGGTGGTCATGTAAAATTAGTTAAGGAGCTTTTAGATTGTGGTGCAAATGTTAATGCTTGTATGAAAGTGAGTATTGACAGAAGAGGTGTGGATATTTAAAATTTATTTATATTTTTTACTTTTATATAAAGGATCGTGCTACCCCCGTTTTTATTGCGGCCCAAAATGGTCATCGTACAGTTTTGTCTTTATTATTAACCGCCGGTGCTTATGCCGACACTAAGCGCATTGATGGCGCTACACCTTTATGGATAGCGGCCCAAATGGGTCATGATCATATATGTAAAGTTTTACTGCAAAATGGTGCTAATGTCGATGCGGTGAGATGTGATGGTGCTACACCTTTATTTAAAGCGGCCCATAAGGGTCATGCTGCTGTGGTAACGGAGTTATTAAAGCATCGGCCAAACTTAACATTGCTGCCGGTAGGTTAATTAAAATCAAATCATACCCTGATTAAAGGCTGAGGCACAAAGAATCCGTCTTACGTTATACTTTGATGTACTCAACTGATATCAAAGTAACAACGGAAGTTGACACAATGAGTGCTTTGTTGGCGGATATTAAATAAGAAAAGAAAGTGCTTTTTTCACCATTTTATTTTATTTAATTTATTTATTTTGTTGTATTTTTTTTTTGCTGCCACTCAACACAAAAATTTAATTTTGAGATAGAGATACTCAATTTATAGCTCTCAATTGCTCTCAACGTACGTCAAAAGTTAAAAGTTGCCCAACTTTTGTACTTTGCGTTGACGGAGAGACGGAGACGCACTGATTGTGACAAAGCTCATAAGAAAACCTGTATTTACACTTTCTTGTACGTTGAAAAAGACGACGTATAACGTATGACGGATTATATGTGCCCCCGCCTTAAATCTGAAAAGCTGTATGCCAATTTATTATTAATAATTTTTTCTTTGCAATTTTTCTCTCTTCAGAATGGTGAGACCGCTTTACATGCAGCTGCCATGTTTGGCCATATGACGGTGGTAAAACAGCTGATAGCAGCCGGCGCCGATATCAATCAAACAAACCACGATGGTTTAACCGCTCTACAGGTGGCACGACAGCAGAAATATTCATCAATATGCGAGTATTTACTGGAACGTCAAAGGACCAATAAATCTAGAAATCAAAAAAGTTAAGAAACCCATTGTTGACCAGAAAGAATTATTAAAAATAAAAAAACAACCCGGCCATAATTGTTATGAAGAAAGTTATACGACTGGAATATTTGATATTAAACTTTCAAAATAAAGCAGAGCTTAAAATACATAAGTACATTCATACAGAAATTATAGAGCTTTTTTATCTTTAAGCCAAGACAGAGGTTCTCATTCATTCTCTTATTTCTGTCTAACACAAACCATTTTACTTATAAAGCTTTAAGAGTATTGAAATTTAAGAAAATTAAGAAACTAAACTAACCTTAAAAAAATCCCTAGCTATCCATTTATTGTGGATGGCACATTTACTCGAATAATTGACTAAACTTCATTGCACAATTATTTGATATTTAACTCTTTAAACTATTGAAGAAATAATTAATTTGCCTTTTAAATTATCAGTAATTAATTTATATAAACTTATTATTATGCAAAAACTATTTTCAAAAGCCTTGTATTTATTTTATAGTAAAAATATAAATATATAAAAATTATTAATAATAAATATAAAGCACCACGTCCATTTTATTAAAATAACAAAAAAGGAAAACTAAATAATATCCTATTAAATCCTTAATAAAAAATATTCTTATGATAATCATTCATACCTTTTTTGTGGTTAATTAAAATAATAATCAAAATAATTAAATATACTGTATATATAATGAAACCATTAATTAAACTTAAGTAAAATAATTGTTGAACCATTTTGTGTATAAAATCAATTGTTAAATATGTGAAATGCATTATTTCATTCTTAAAATATAAAATTCTAATTACAACTAATTTAACACTTTAAAAATATTATTTAAGTTTAATGTAAAATCCCGTTGTAAATTTATTTTAAATAATTAAAATTTTATTTATAAAAATCTATTTAAATAAAATGCAACTTAAGAAAAAAACAAAATATATAAAAATCCTAGACATTTTTTATTCGTTTACCTAACAATTGCCAAAAGCTTTCCTTGGTTTACAGAAGACATCTTTAAGCTTAATTTTAGATCATTGCTTGGTGAGTCTAATTTTCAACAAAATATTCAGCTGATATCCTGGCATATATTGTGGGTTGGCAACACATTACTGCAGAAATTGCGGCAAATTATCTGATATTTGGGATAATGTAATACAGATTTACGTCAGAAACTGGGGTGTTGCCCTTAACCGAAGGTGGTCATACCACTGCACAGTGGGGCAGAATCAAAATATTTTGGAAATAACGCAGCCATTTGTAAATGACTAGGCCGATTGATCCAAAATTTGGCATGAGCATAGCAGAGGAGTATCTCAGCTTAAGTTTTGACGGATAGCACCACCTACTTATGTGGCCTCAAAGATGGGTACCTCGCCCCTGCAAATTTTTTTAGAGTTTGGCATTTCCAATTTGTTTTTTTTAATATACATGGTCTTAAAGGTCTAGTTAATACCTATAAAATGATGGTTTAAACTGTTAATTATGTTTTTTCGATACCCTAGTCTATTTTTTTTTTTTAATATTTTAAACAATTTTCGAAAATTTTTCAAAATTTTTTTCCCATAGTGAGCGAAATTTAAAATATTATGAAAAAATTTCAAGATTATATCTTTTCTGAGTTAAAAACTAGATTTTCAATTTAAAAATTCTAAAATTATTGAAAAATGGCCGTCACTCTTATTTTTATATACATATCGCACCCTAAATACAAAAGGGTAACAACTCAAAATTTTCCAAAACTGACATTTTGCCATAAATTTATTCAGAGTACATATCTCTAACTACTGCAAAAATTTCTTTCACATCATTATCTGCATTAACTGGAAAAATACAGTTATGTTCAGACTAACTCAATGGAAAGATACACAATCGCCAAGATCATGTGATTCGACACCGTTGGACTTCTTTCTTTGGGGTTATTTGAAAGAAAAGGTGTACCTCGATAAGCCAGCAACAATTCAAGAACTAAAGGATGAGATAATTCGGCACATTAACGGCATAAAACCTCAGTTATGCCTTAGCGTCATCAAACATTTGGAGCATCGGTTTGAGGCCAATATTTTGTTCCATAGATAATTCACCCATACCAAAATTATCAAAATAAAAAGAAATGACAATAATTTCCTAAATAATTTGTTTGATAATCAACAACGGCTCTTAAAATTTAACCACCCTTTACAATCCCAACTATTGCTGAAAGTATTTCATGACCCCTAGTTCCATATGTGGACTGTATAGGCATAATACTAAAAATTCTAATTTTGGGATTTTTGGCATTTATTTTAGGAATTGTGGGATTTCCTTTCCTAAATGTTGCAGATTTTTTTGCGATTTATTATTCGCTGACTAATTACATATCCACGGAAAATTTTACTTCAATCGATCAACTAATAAATTTTATTGCATATTCAATATTTTTATATTCCTCAAAGACAACACTACCTGCAAAGCTTTTCTCGCTTGCCTGCAGAAAAAACCTAGAGCCTTTGGTGGGAATTGACCCCTACCCCAGACTAGCACTCTTCCAATCAGTCTATCTCCACGAAGGGCCTCACCAATAACCGGTCACAGAGACCAGAATGTTTCCAGATCTTTATATCTTCATATAAATCGAGCCGATAGAAACAGAAATAAGGAACACATAAGTACCTATAGTTGGGTTAAATTTTGAAGATCGAAGATTTATTTTTTATTAAATTAATTTTAATATACGACGATTTTTTTCAATTCTCATACCTCATATGTTTACGGAATAAACGAATCTAACCAAGACAGTAGACAGATGTCTCTTCCAACAATGGAAATGTCAAGTAACATTAGCTGAGAAAGATTAGGATAATTCTTGCAAAAAAACCGACTTCAAAACAAATAGAAGGGCACCAATTTTAAACTAAAAATGTAAGAAGTAATCGGTATGAATTAGATTTAAATCAAATAAAATATGCGCCAAAATTAGAGAGAAAAGAAGTAAAGACTATGTGAATGTCAAGCCTCTCCCTATTACTGTTCAAAAGTTAAGCTATTTTTACCAGCATCCGTCTTTTAGGGGGACACCATTCAAGCCTCTGTGTATAACGGTTTCAAAGATAGGGTCACGTAGATCAAATAACATCTCATATTAGGACACATTTTAATTTACAATTTTAAATTAAAGACCTGTTGGTGTAAAGGACTTGGTCACAAAGATTCTTTGTAAATTTCAACTGTCTGTTTATTACGGTTCAAAAGTTTGGCCATATATATCAAATTACATGAAGTATTGGAACACCCTTTACATTATAATTCCAAATATTTATACTTGTTATAATACCAGAGAAAGTAGTGGACATTCTGCCTAATTTTCAAGTGTTTGTGTTTTACGGTTCAAGAGATAGGGTCATATAGATCAAATTACATAATTTATGGGGACACCCTTTAATTTCTAAATTCAAATTGTATATTTGCTACAGTGGACTTTGGAATACAGGTTTCTTGAACATTTCCGCTGTCTGTCTATAACAGTTAAAAAGTATAGTCACATACATAGAATTACATTAACTATTGGGACACCCTTTTATTTCCAAATTCAAATTTTATACTTTTTGTTATAGCTGACTTAGCAATACAGGCTCATTGTAAATTTCAGCGGTCTGTGTAAAACTGTTCAAAAGTATGGCCATATATATCAAATTAAATGAACTATTGGAGCACCCTTTAAAATTTTGGATATTTATACATTTTATTATAACGGTCAGAGTAATCGACATTCTGTCAAATTTTTAAGGTTTTGTCTTTAACGGTTTAAAAGATAGGTCCATAAAGGTCAAATTACGGCACCTATGGGGACACCCTTTAAATTTTAAATTTACTTTTTTATTAATTTCTGCCGTGGGGAGCTATAGCGACACGCAATTTTTTAAAATTTTAATTTGGTGCCCTTTACGGTTCTTAATACACGTAAAAAACATGTACATATGTTGTATAGGGACCCCCTTTAATTTTTAATATAATGGACTGTTTAAAACGGGATCAACCTGAAAGCATAACCTTTCAAATAAAAAAAAAATTTTAAATCGGTTCAGAAATGGCTGAGTTCTGCGGTTACATACATAAAAAAAAGCAACATTCAGACGAATTGATAACCTCCTTCTTTTTTGAAGTCGGTTAAAAAAGGATTAAGAATTGAAGATTTCAACTATAAGAACTCAAACCCAGTCTAAACACAAAATGGAAAATACTCGCACAGATATACGGCGTACCTTGTTCGTTATAAAATATTCCATATAAAATATTCATTATAAAATATATGTCTGAAGCAATAAAACAAATAAGTAATACTTTTTAATTTGATTTTGCTAAAATGATTTCTCCTAATGTAAGTTAAGCGAAGTGTAAAATATTATAATTAATTAATTAACTTAATCGTATTGTTAACAAGGTTTGCTAAATACAATAAATTAAGTGCAATTTTTCAAATAAAAGCTTTAACTAAGTAAAACATGTAATATATTTTTCATGTTATTGAAGCAGTTAAGTATTGCTAGCGATAAGAAACAGAAATAGTGAGAGTTGAGCAACTACAGTTCCTAACTTTTGTACAAAATATGGGCGAAACAGTGGTGTAATGTGCTGTTTAAGAATTGAGGATTACAACTATAAGAACTCAAACCCAGTCTTAACTCATCGACAATATTTTGTATAGAATTGACTCAAAAAATTGAGTGCTTTCCACACAAATTTTCTAAACGATTTGCTCGCTTGCAATACAGAAATAGCCATATGGTTGCCTCTTTGTATTGTATTGTATTTGTTTTTAGAGAAAATGCTTTACACCACTTTCAATTACTCGATACTACTCGATTATTTCCAATTGGGTACTCCATAATACTCAAAATTTCCGTTTACATAATAGCAGCTGAATATTGTCGTCGTCATCGTCAAATGTTCTATTTTACCTTTTTCTTAAATTACTACCCTAGAAGAATCGATTAACTACTTTTGATTATTGAGTACTCAAAAAAAGAATCAAATACGCGATACTCAGTACCCATTACTCAATAGTTTGGTGTATAGTCATACAGATAAATTTAAAATACTAATTTAAATCGTTAATAATTGCACCCTAATGACGATCCGACTGTTAAACGCCTGTAGCTCTTGATCCATAATAGGTAGATATTATTGCCAGCAATTTTTAATTACTCGATACTACTCAATACTTATCAATTGGGTACTCAATACTACTCAATACTTTTGTTTACATAATAGAAACGCACTGTTAACCAGAATTTTAACGAAGCCATTCAATTTTCTATTTAATTTGTTTCTAAAACTTTAAAGTAAAAAGTATCGAGTAACTACTTCTGAGTATTGAGTACTCAAAAAAATGATTAAATACTCGGTACTCGATACCAATACTTTGCCAGCTTTAGTGGATATCTGAAACCTTCATAGCAATAAAACATCTTACTATTCCGCTTTTAAATCTTTTGATTCTTAAAGTACTGAATTATATATGTATGTAAACCGGAATGTATACAACTTCACCGATTTAAATGACTTGGCAGCACTTTGTTAATTTTTTTAGACAGTAATATTTAGACATTATTTACAGAACTCTACAATAAGAGTATTTTATAAAAAAACCCATGTTGCAACATCCTGAGTAGTGCTGGCAAAGTATTGAGTAGTGGGTACAGAATACTCGATACTCGATAATTTTTTTGGTTACTCAATACACAAAAGTAGTTAATGTAGTATTTTTAAAATTAAACTTTTAAAACTATTTGGCAACTGCGACATCAAATTTCCTCTGCTAGTATGTAAACGAAAGTATTGAGTACTATTGAGTACCCAATTGAAAAGTATTGAGTTGTATCGAGTAATTGAAAGTAGTAGAAATAGCCATTAGTGCTGGAAATTTCTATTATAATTACTCAGAGATGGGTACTTCTATACAAAGTAAATATATAAACCATATCTACAGCACTATAAAAGTAATAATCATAAAATTTGGTTCGGATTTCTTTCGAAACAAAAGGCAAACTCGAATGATAACACTTATAAATTGGGTATTCAATAGTACTTTTGTTTAGACACTGTTAATCTGAGTTATAATGAAGTCCTTATATTTTCTATACATTTTGTTCCTAACAGATATCAAGTATGTACCCACTTTTGAGTATCGAATACTCAGGAAAAGGATTAAATGCTCGATACTTGGTACCCATTAATACTTTAATACTTTGCTAGCACTAGTGATAACGTAACAAGCACTTTTAGTAATATAACGAAAAATCGTTAAGCCAAAATTAGTTGTTACTTTTCGTTCTCTTACGAAACAGCTGATCTATTTTTGATAAATAAAGATGTGTACATGAAATTAGTTTTTCTGTTCCATTCCGTTCTGTTGTGGACCAACCTGTTAAACGAGAAACGTTGAGAACGTTTTTAAGTAAAAGCAAGAAACAGCTGATAATCTATCAACAAGAACTTATTATATTATTGCAACTTGTTTAAACTGTTTATTTACTTTATTTGTGGAATACAGATAAATAATATAAATAAGCAACGGAAAAGATAAAACTGAATATATGCCCTTCAAAGAAAAGTAATAATGTGTGCGTTTTTACGGAAAAAGTAACTACAATAATGAATTTACAGAACGGAAAGTAAGTAACAGAACGGCAACGGAAAGTCAAAACTAATAAAGCCTTTAATCGAATGTGTTGTTATGTTAGCACAACGGGTTTACTACATCGCCATCTGTGTGTCAAAATTTATATAAAGACTTTAAGTGAAGCCACCTCTATATTTGTTAGCAGAGACACATTCTTGAGTCTATTGTTTTATTTTAACGTATAACAGCCTCTGTTATCTACATACCTGTCGTATAACGTTCTTATTGTTTGCTATGTTAATGACATATATGTTGTCGTTATTAAGAATAACATAAACTTTTTCAAATGGTGTAGAAATATTTAAAATTTAATTAGGGAATCATTGAAAGCATCATGCAATTACGGAATCATTGAAAGCATGATGCACAGTGGTTATATATGTGAGTCTTGGCTTAAAACAAGAAACATTTGTTGTCTTTCATCTAATGTTATATTCTTTTGCATTATTCCTTTTAAATACCAGCGCAGAGCAAATCAAACCAATACTGGATTTCAAATGCAATAAAATGAATCTAAAAAATCTAAATATATAAATATTTTCCAGATTATATTCATTTATGTAATATACAACTTTAAAACTACAAAATTTTAGTTTTTCACTTTATTACTTGCTTATAAAAATTTTAAGTGTATGTGTGTTAATTAACACTACACTAGTTAGGACACCCTTTAACTTTTAAGTATTTTTTTACTTTTTATTATAGCGAAATACCCTGTATAAATTTTAAATGTTTACCAATAGTGTTTACACGATAACGCCAAATTTGTTAAAATCGCGACTTCTAGGGAACATCCTTTAATTTTTAGTAATTGTGTTAGTTGCCAAAGTAATACAGCCTCTGTGAAAATTTCAAGAGTCTACCCATTATAGTTCGAAAATAAGGCCATAGACAAGCTAATCAGGCACTAATGGAACACCCTTTAATTTTTAATAACTGTTATGGTTACCCTAGTAATACATTTTCTGTGAATATTTCAAGAGTCTAACTATTATGGTTCGAAAATAAGGCCAAATGAACTAATGAGCTGAACTGAACTAATGAGTTTAACCGAATTAATGAGCTAAACTGAACTAGTGAGCTGACTAAACTAGTGAGCTGACTGAACTTACTGAATTAAGTTACTGAGCTGATATCAACTCAGTGTGATGATCAGCTCACTTAGGTCAGTTGAATAATTAGTTCAACTGAACTAATTCGTTCATGAACTACACAACTCTAACTGATGCTCATACCCTATGTTTAGGAGATGGAGACCATCTAAACTCCCGCCACGCCATTAGTGCCTCCGTTGAAGTGCTACAGTACATCTACGATTTGAGTCCCTTATTAATGTAGGGGGAATAATCGAAGCAGCCCACTTCCTTATTAGGTTTCTTAATGCGATAAGGCTGAAGATTGGATCTACCCCAGCCTAAGCGTTAAACCCCGAAGGGCTTCAACAACAACCGGTCGCTGGGATTGGAAAAGTTCCCGTGGGGCTACAGGTTTCAGTGGTATGTTCTGACACTGACAAGATCTCGAAGGTTCTTGTCTTCCTTCCAGTTTCAGGCCCCCTTATTCGCCGGTAGAATTGGCGACTCGGTTCTATAAGACAATAAATCCCGGGGGATGTTCAAGGGTTAGTAAGAATTTTCTTAGTAATTTAATTAGAAAAAATAATTGAGCCCTTGATTATGAAAGTGGTATAAGTCATATATTTCTTGTTTCGAGATATGAAGAGGTTTGGATTTTCAAGGATTAAAAAATATTTTTGTATTATGGAATAAAATATTTTGACAACTAAATAGTGCCAACAAATAAGTATTTATTATGATTGTAAAATTTATAAACATTTTTAAAAGGAAATGTGGATTTGAAAGGTTGAAATGACTTATACCGACTGCATGACTTTATAAATGACTTAAACCAACAAGGAACAATTTTTATTAGAAATTAACATTTTGTTCAAACTCATTTGAAGTCGGAATTGTCACCCAAAGAAGTTTTATAAAACATCTTCTATGAAGCATTATTTAGAAATCTGATTAATTGTATTTTTAGATACAGCTTCTCCATTTTTGTTTCTCTTTCTATTAGTCGTTGATTCTCCCAGTTGTTTTTTCAAAATGACGATATATTAGTCTTATTCGTTTTCATATTTTGGGAGCATAACTTATACTTCTTCGCCGTATAATGTCTACAATTATCTATAAATAGTGCATTTTTACATTAATAGGATTACCTGATCTAGCGGTATGATCAGACAAAAGATATAACAAAATTAGTTATAATTATTTTGACAAACTTTGAAAACCGACTGATTTATACCACTATTAAAGTATACATATTTTGTTTACCAACCAAAAAATAATCTTAATTTATCAACTTAAATTTCATGGCATACTGCGACTTACTTCAGATTATGTTATTTCATATTAGGATTTAATCTGAAATAGCTAATAAACTAGACTAACTAACTAAACTAAATTTTTGACTTATACCACTTTCAAAATCAAGGGCTCAAATATTTTTTTAATTAAAAAAAGTTACTTCTTTTATACTAAATGTCTAAAAAGCTATTTCAGCCATACATAAAAGAATATTAAAATATCTACTGCAACATGTTGCACTTAATTAAAGGATTTAACTTAATTAAAGGATAACACACACACACATGTTTTCTGCAGGAAATAGAAAATAAAACAAGAGCATAATACAATTAGTAGTATAGTAATTCTAATAAATTTAATTAAAATTCTTAGAATATAGATGCAAACAAATCATAGCAGGGTTTATACGAGTTTCTAAGCAATTCAGCTTATATAATTTTTATAAGAACATTTTTGCAAAAATAAAAGTTTATTTATTATTTCTTTCTTTAGGGGAATTTATTTATGTAAGAATTTATTTATATTTAGTTAAATGTCAAATGTTTTTATTATTGCAGTTATATATAAGTGTCCTGAGATAATACATACATACATACATACATACATACATACATACATACATACATACATACATACATACATACATACATACATACATATGCAATTTAATTTGCCTGATGTCCTTTAGTTTAGGCAAAAATTTCTTGCATTCTTGCTTAACATTTCTATTGAATAAAGTCTTTAATTTCAAATGTAAAATACAAGAGTTAATTGATTATTTAATCAGAAATATATATAAAATTATTTCTAGGAATATTATTCAAAATAGCAGACGTATTTGTTATTGAGGTCATAGTTTTAAATCCGGAAATTAATTTTAAGTTTCTAAATGTGTGTATGGAGTTGTAGTGGCAAAAAAAAAAAAATAATGCATTAAATACATAGACGACAACAATCGACCGACCACAATCTGTCATAAGTAAAATAAACATGTTTATATAAAGGCGCTTACATATTTTGACGTCATTACTACTACACGATAATCGTTTCAGCGGATGCCAACTAGGGCTAATTTATACTTTTGTAAGCGACAATTAACAGATCTAAAGCTGTATATATATTAAAAAAAAATGTGAAATAATTGAGAGCTTAAAATTATTTTATGTTGTTTAGTGAAAATGTACCATTAACAATTAAGAAATTTTAAAGAATTAAGTAGAATATTTTCACATTCTTAATGTGAAATAAGTATATTTTGAACTAGCAGTGCCCACGACATGTCGCGAAGTTAGTTAATGTGTTTTAGAAGTAATTAGTACTAAATTTCATGACTGTTACTTCCTGACCCACAATACACAGTGGAGCAGAATCAAAATATTAAAAAGTTGAATACCTCGCCCCTACAAATTCTTTTAGAGCATGACATTTCTTAAAGGTCTAGTTAAGACCTACAAATTATGGTTTTATCTGTAAATTATGTTTTAAAATGAACGACGTACATATAAGCGTTTTAAAATTAAAATTGTTCGTTTTTCGATAGTTTTAAAACATTTAAAATAATTTTCAGCAATTGTTTTTAAATTTTTTTCCATAGTTAGTGAGTAAAATTTAAAATGTTGTAGAAAAAAATTCCAAGATTATATGTTTTTTGAGCTAAAAACTAGACGATTTTCAATTTAATTTTAATTTACTGAAAATTGTTTAAAAGATTTTGAAAAATATGGACCAGGGTATCGAAAACTCAAAAAAAAATTTTAAACATAATTTACAAAATAAACCAACATTTTATAGGTGTTAACTAGACCTTTAGGACCATGTATGATTTTTAGGGTTCCGTACACAAAGTGTAAAAACGAAACCCTATTGTTTTCGCTACAATGTCTGTCCGTCTGTCCGTCTGTCAGCGCCTTTTATCTCTGGAACCGTAATAGGTAGACTCTTGAAATTTTCACAGATGATGTATAGTTGTTGCCGCTATAGCAACAAATACTAAAACTTATAGGGTGTTCCAATAGAGAGGTGTTATTTACGAAAATGTGTTTATTTCTTGAACTGTAGGAGGGATACACTTGAAATTTACAAACAGTTATTAAAACTTAGTTCACTATATAAAAAAGTATAAAAAAATAAAATTAAAAATTAAAGGGTGTTCCGATAGTGGTGTGAAATGCATGTATAAGGCATAAGTTTTGAACCATAATAGGTAGACTTTTGAAATTTTCACAGAAGGTGTATAGCGATGGCCGCTATAACAACAAAAAGTAAAACTTATAGGGTGTTCCGATAGAGAGGTGTTATTCACGAATATGTGTTTATTTCTTGAACTGTAGGAGGCATACACTAAAAATTTACAAACTGTAATAAAAACGTAGTTTGCCTTATACACAAGTCTAAAAAATAAACCTAAAAATTAAAGGGTGTTCCGATAGTGGTGTTAATTTGATTTATAAGGCTTAAGTTTTGAATCATAATAAGTAGAAACTTTAAATTTTTACAGAAGGTGTATAGTTTTGGCCGCTATAGCAACAAATAATAAAATTTACAGGGTGTTCCGATAGAGAGATGTTATTCACAAATATGTGTTTATTTTTTGAGCTGTAGGAGGCATACACTAAAAATATGTAAGGAGTAATTAAAAGTTAGTTCGCTATATAAACAAGTATAAAAAAATAAACCTAAAAATTAAAGGGTGTTCCGATTAAATTAAATTTAGTGCGCTATATAAACAAGTCTAAAAAAAATAAACCTAAAAATTAAAGGGTGTTCCGATAGTGGAGTGATTTGCATGTATAAGGCCTAAGTTTTGAACCTTAATAGGTAGACTCTTGAAAATTTTACCAAAGGTGTATAACTATGGCCGCTATAGCAAAAAGTATTAAAACTTATAGGGTGCTCTATAGAGAGGTGTTATTTACGAATATGTGTTTATTTCTTACAAGCAGTAATTAAAACTTAGTTCGCTTTATAAGTCTAAAAAACAAGACTAAAAAATAAACCTAAAAATTAAAGGGTGTTCCGATAGTGGTGTGCTTTGTATGTGTAAGGCCTAAGTTTTGAACCATAATAGGTAGACTCTTGAAAATTTTACCAAGAGTGTACTACTGCGGCCACAATAGCAAAAAGTACTAAAACGTAGGGTGTTCCAAAAGTGACGTGTTATTTACGTTTATGTCTTTTTTTTGAGCTGTAAGAGGAAACCACTTACAATTTGCAGACAGTAATTAAAACTATGTTTGTTTTATAAACAAGTATACAAAATTGAACTTAAATATTAAAGGGTGTTCCGATAGTGGTGTTAATTTGATTTATAAGGCCTAAGTTTTGAATCATAATAGGTAGAATCTTTAAATTTTTACAGAAGGTGTATAATTTTGGCCGCTATAGCAACAAACAATAAAATTTATAGGGTGTTCCGATAGAGAGGTGTTATTCACAAATATGTGTTTATTTTTTGAGCTGTAGGAGGCATACACTAAAAATATGTAAGCAGTAATTAAAAGTTAGTTCGCTATATAAACAAGTATAAAAAAATAAACCTAAAAATTAAAGGGTGTTCCGATAGTAGTGTGATTTGCATGTATAAGGCCTAAGTTTTGAACCGTAATAGGTAGGCGCTTGAAAGTTTTACAGAAAGTATATAACTGTGACCGCTATACTAGCAAATACTAAAACTTTTAGGGTGTTCCGATAGAGAGGTGTTATTCACGAATATGTGCTTATTTCTTGAACTGTAGGAGGAATTCACTAAAAATATGCAAGCACTAAATTAAAATTAGTGCGCTATATAAACAAGTCTAAAAAAAATAAACCTAAAAATTAAAGGGTGTTCCGATTAAATTAAATTTAGTTCGCTATATAAACAAGTCTAAAAAAAATAAACCTAAAAATTAAAGGGTGTTCCGATAGTGGAGTGATTTGCATGTATAAGGCCTAAGTTTTGAACCTTAATAGGTAGACTCTTGAAAATTTTACCAAAGGTGTATAACTATGGCCGCTATAGCAAAAAATATTAAAACTTATAGGGTGCTCTATAGAGAGGTGTTATTTACGAATATGTGTTTATTTCTTACAAGCAGTAATTAAAACTTAGTTCGCTTTATAAGTCTAAAAAACAAGTCTAAAAAATAAACCTAAAAATTAAAGGGTGTTCCGATAGTGGTGTGCTTTGTATGTGTAAGGCCTAAGTTTTGAACCATAATAGGTAGACTCTTGAAAATTTTACCAAAAGTGTACTACTGCGGCCACAATAGCAAAAAGTACTAAAACGTAGGGTGTTCCAAAAGTGACGTGTTATTTACGTTTATGTCTTTTTTTTTGAGCTGTAAGAGGAAACCACTTAAAATTTGCAGACAGTAATTAAAACTATGTTTGTTTTATAAACAAGTATACAAAATTGAACTTAAATATTAAAGGGTGTTCCAATAGTGACGTGATTTGCATTTATATATCCTAAGTTTTGAATGAATAGGTGGAATCTTGAAATTTTTACAGGAGGTGTATAACTATGTCCACTATAACAAATAATAAAAATTAAAGGGTTTTCCGCCAGTGACGTGATTTGCATGTATAAAGCCTTATTTCTTGAACCGTAACAGGTAGACTCTTGAAATTTTGTACAGAAGATGTGTTGCCACGGCCGATATGACAATTACTAAAAATTAAAGGGTGTTCCGACAGTGTCATGTTTTTCACTTATAGTGACTTATTTTTTAATCGAAATAAGTAGACTCTTAATATATTTATAGAAAGGAAGTTGCCATGGCCACTATAATGAATAATAAAATTA
This sequence comes from Phasia obesa, assembly GCA_949628195.1. Lineage (NCBI taxonomy): Eukaryota > Metazoa > Arthropoda > Insecta > Diptera > Tachinidae > Phasia > Phasia obesa. The sequence goes on from OX451216.1 coordinate 151,848,493, forward strand.
AAGGGTGTTCCGACAGTGACAAGATTTTATAAACCCTAATAGATACCCTCTTGAAATGTGTTACTTCGGCCGCTATAACAAATACTTAAAATTGAAGTGTGACCATTAGTAACGTGTTTTTCACGAATATTACCTTATTTTTTTAACCGCAATAGGTAGGCTCCTGATATTTTAATAGAAAGTGAAAGGCCGCTATAAAAAATTTAAAGGGTGTTCTAATTATGATGCAAATTTCGCGAATATTACTTTAATTTTAAAATTTAAGGGTGTCCCATAAGACATAAAGAAATAAACAACTGGAATATTTAAATTATACTAAACATAGTACGGAACCCTACGTGTGTGAGTATAACTCGCACTTGACTAATTTATTAAAAATCAATGCCAAGTTCTAAAAGAAGTTGTAGGGGCGAGGTACCCATTTTAAGACTATATAGGGCCACTTTTGGTGAGGGAATGGTGCCCACCATCAAAACTTAAGCTAACAAACTCCTCTGCTGTGCTCATGCCAAATTTTGGATCAATCGACTTAGTTATTTCTAAAATAATTTGATTCTGCCCTACTGTACACGGGTCTGCTAAAGTTTTATTGCAGTTTTAATATATAGATAAGTAATTTTATTTTTATATTAGTTTATTATTTGAAAGTGACAACAGTATCAGTTGTTTACCATGTTGCCATGTCTTTTTAAAATAATCAAGTAGCTGACTACACGGCGACGATTGCAGTCAACAGCTTTGTAGTCCTGAAGTTGTATATCAGCTGTCGTTTATGTTTAAGGCATAAGAAAAAAACAATCTATACATATATAAAAAATCTATACATATAATAAAACTGCAACAGGTCCATTTCTGTACATGAAATATTTTTTTTTAAATTTTCTTGCTGGTGCAGTTAGTAATCAAAATTTTTAGAATTTTTCCTGTCTGTCTGTGTTTGCATCACATAAAACTATTGGATGAATTTTAATAAAATTTCGAGGAACCTCAGTATCTTGATTCACATATAGAATACATTTTTTCCGCAAAAATATTTTATTTCCAAGAGAAAATAGGAAAAAATTAGTGAAAGTACACAATTTTACCGATATAAATATACTGCAAACTTGACAGCACCTTTTATTTTTGAAAGCGGGATATTTTAACCACTATTTACAGAGCTCTACAATAATATTGAAACTTATATAAATTTTAGAATTATCCAGGGATCGATACCTGTATATATCTCTATAAAAAGTAAGAATCTTAAAATTTGGTGTGAATTACTTTCAAAGCAAAATGGAATGGCCAGCTAGTTCTCCCTACTGGAATCACATGGAAAATATCTGGAGAATCATAGTGCACAAAATCTTTGCTAGAAATAAATTCCCCGAAGGTCTGTCATTTTTTATATATTTTAATAAAATTAATTTAAATAGAAACAAGTAAGAGTGCTATATTCGGCCATGCCGCAGATTATATACCCTTCACCATAGTAATGCTAGATATTGCGTTACCCTCTATGTTTGTTTTAAAATTTTTTTTTAGAATTTTTTTGTAAAAATGTTTTAGACAATTTTTTTGTAAAATTGTTTTTCGAAATTTTTTGTAATTTTTTTTTTTAATTTTTTAGTAAAAATATTTTTAAAAATTTTTTAGAATTTTTTTGTAAATTTTTTTTTTGTAAATTTTTTTTTTAGATTTTTTGTAAAAGTTTTTTTTTTAATTATTAACATCCTGCTAGCTATATTACGTTAGAATGGTCAGACTAAAGCAAACAAATCCTTAAAGAATTTCCTTTTATTGACACCTTCCCATGAAAATTTGTTTGAATATTTTTTGTAAAAATTTAAAAAAATGTGCTTTTTTTTTAAATTTAAAAAAAAATTTAAATATTGGTTTGAAATTTTTATATTGCGTTAGAATAATCAGACTAAAGCAAAAAAATCCTTAAAAAAATTCCTTTTATTCCCATGTTACAAATTTTGCAAAAAATTGTTATACAAATTTTGCAAAATTTTTTTGTAAAAATTTTTTAAACACAAAAATTTAGTTTGAAAATTTTTTGATAATTTTTCATAAAAATTTTTTGTAATAATTTAAAAAAAAATTTTTTTGTATAAATTTAAAAAAAAAAGAAAAATTTTTTTGTAAAATTCTTGTAAAAATTTTATTGAAAATTTGTTTTAAAAATAAGGACATTACTGCAATCTATATTGCATTAGAATAGTCAGACTAAAGCAAAAAAATCCTTAAAAAATTTCCATTTATTGACACCTTCCCATGTTACAATTTTTGCAAAAAAATTGTTGTAAAAACTTTTGCAAAATTTTTTATAAATTTTTTAAATACTAAAAATTTGTTTGAAAATTTTTTTATAATTTTTTATTAAAATTTTTTGTAATAATTTAAAAAATTTTTTTTTTGTGTTGTATATTGTAGACCTTGGTGTGATAAATAATTGTTAAAGTATGTTCGGGTTTTTTGGTCCTAGTATTAAATAAATTAAAAAAATTAAATTAAAATTTTTTATCAATAAATTTTTTGTAATAACTTTGGAAAAAAATTTTAAATATTTTTTTTTAAAATTATCGTAAAAATTTTATTGAAAATATGTTTTAAAAATTAGGACATTCCTGCAATCTATATACGTTAGAATAGTCAGACTAAATAAAAAAAATCACCTGGATACCAGTGGGCACCCTGTAGGTCTATTGGCTACCTCTATATGTATTGCTTTCTATAAAGGCCCTTAATACAAATCAAAGCAGAATAACCTTACCAACTTAAAAATAAACACAAAATCCTCCCTCGTAGGGGCTATTGATCCCCCGAGATCTGTATGCACTCCTTGTGATCTACCTGTCGAGGTATAATATTTATTTGACAAAAAGCAAAAGGGAATCATTAAACCCGAAAAAAAAACACATGAAAAAATATAGGTGGGCGTGCTTTTTGGCCCGAAGCCTCTAAATAAATGATCCGATGTTGCTGAATTGCAATCCCAAAATTTTCGAAACTATACAAGCAGATTGGTGGGCTTAAATCTTCTGTATCTTGTCTGGTGCCTTGGCAAATGACATTACTACCCGAACACGGACAGACGGACAGACGGAGATCGCTTAATTAACTTTTCTATGTATACGGATCCAGAAAATATATACTTTAAGGGGTCTGTAATGAATAATGTATAAATTACACACGGAATGACAAACTTACTCTTACCCTTTTCACATGTGGTGAAGAAATTACGTGCCTGTTACGGAAATTCTGCTGCCAAATTCTATTAAAATTCATTTTAAATTTATATACTTCAAGCAAAAAAGGCAATTGGTGGCAATAAATCTTTTTATCAAAAACAGCAAAGGAAATCTGTTTGATAAATATGAATCGTTCTCTGTTTGCAAAGAAGGATATTTTGTTACCAAAAGTTTACATCTTTAACTGCTGTATGAATGTGTCTAGAATGTTCTGATACAAATTTATTTCAAATTTTCTTAATTTTACTCGTTTATTCATTCATGAATAACTTTGCGTATTAGTAAGGCCTCTATTAAAAACCAATCCAAATAAACGAAAGCCAGAAAAGGTTCATAATTGAAAACCAATAAAGTTTTTGAACATTGCCCTATTGCCCATTGAAAAACAATAAGGACAGAAAGGACATTCATCCAAATTCATTTTAAAGGCAAACAAGATTTACTGATTACAAAATCAATTTTCACCTGTGTTTAACAGACACAACGCAACTCGAGGGCAATAGACAAGACAAATATTATTGAAAAAGATTTTTTAAGCAAAAGATTTTCGGTATAGCACACAAATTGACCTGAACTCTGTCGAAAGTGTTTTAAATACAATTTGGGGGAAATTGATTTGTGTGAAAAATAGATTCTTGTGACCTTTAAAAGGTTTTTGAAACTTTAGAGTCAATTGGGTGAAATTAAAATCAAAAAGAAGAATTTCAGGAGATAAAGAGTAAAATATAAAAAGAATTGCAATAAAGAAATCTTTTTTATAAGAATGTTTTAATAAAAGTGCTTTTTATGGAAAACACAAAGACTATTTCATAACAATGATCTTGCATAAAAGGCACGATTTATAAAAAAGCACTTTTTATTAAAAAAAATCTTTCTATTAAACAAAAAAGTACCTTTTTTATTAAAGGTACTTTTTATAAAAAGTATCTTTCTGTAAAACAAAAAAGTATCTTTTTTATAAAACTGCTAAAAGGCTCTTTAAAATACGTTTTATAAACATAATTTTCTAAATCGTGGTATTTAAAAATGATATTTTATTAATTTAAAAATAATACTTTTAAAAATAAATAATTTTATTTATATTTAAAATAATAAATAATTTTATTTATTTTTAAAATAGTTTAATAAAAGTTACTTTCTATTAAAATTATTCAAAAAAGAAGGTACTTTACTAGTTTAAAAAAAGTACTTTTTAGGAAAAGTACATTTACAGAAAGTACCTTTTAGAAAAAAATTTTTTATTAAAAATAACTTTTTCAAAATCGACCTTTTTTAAATAGTAATAGTTTAAAAAAGTACATTTTTATACCAATTATTGAAAAAATTAGTTTTTTAAAAATGTATATTTAAAGTACCTTTACTATTAAGAGTATTATTAAAAAAAGATACTTTATTAGCATTAAAAAAAGTACCATTCAGGAAAAGTACAATTTAAAGAAAGTTCTTTTAACAAAAAAAAAAAAATAATAATAATAATAATTTTATTAAAAATAAGAAGAACTATTGTTTATAAATAGTAGCTATTAAAAAGTACTAAAGAGTACCTTTTTATAGAAAGCAACTTTTAAAAAATTAAAAAGTACCTTTTTACATAAAGCAATTTTTAAAAAATTACCATTTAGAAAAACTACTATTAAAAAAATTAGCCTTTTTAAAATATATATGTAAAATACTTTTACTGTTAAAAGTACTTTTTAAAGAAGGTACTTTATTAGCAGTAATAAAAGTACCATCCAGGTAAAGAATATTTGTAGAAAGTACCTTTTACAAAAAAATCATCAAAAACAATCTTTTATAAATAGTAACTAATAAAAAGTACCTTTTTATATAAAGCGTTTTTAAAAAATTATCATTTATAAAAACTACTACTATTAAAAACATTAGCCTTTCAAAAAGGTATTTTTAAAACTAATCCTTTTAAAAAGACCAACTCTTAAAATTACATCTTTAAAAGAACATTTTAGAAGTTCCTTTAATAGAAAGTACCCTTAAACAATTTATTTTAAAAATAACCTTTTACATAAAGAACGTGTTATAAAAAGTAAGATAAAATAAGATTTAAAAAAAATTACCTTTTATAAAAAATAGTAGTATAGGAAGTTAATGGCCAAGTTATGGCTAGTTTTTTGTATAAAATGAATGAACAAAAAAAGTATTTTGTTTGTATATTTTTAAAAGCAGCTTTTGAAAGAACTTTTTATAAAATTAACTTTTATAAAAATAATCTTTTATAAACGATTTATAGGGTACTGTTTATACGTAAGGTGGCTTAAAAGTTGTCATAAATATTTGTTTGACGTATTGAAAAAAAGTTAACCCAGCAAAATGGCTTCCGCCACAATTGATGACCATTCGAAAACGATTTATGGCTTTTTAAAAAACACTTGACAGAACTTTCGCCGATAATTTCTCCGATTCAAGTCTCATATTCTCTTCAAGGGAGGGATTTAAGCGTCTGAAATTCGTTAACAGAAACTTCTTGTAACGCTTAACTAGGCAGCCGAACTGGCCGATCACAGCAATTCGCCTTCTAAATTTCGGAACAGCATTCATTGTTACTCCATCCTGTTGGGTCAAAATGTGCTCCTGTCCTAGCGCATTCGGCTGACAAAGGAAAAAATCATTGAGCATGGCTCTGAGGTCCTCGGCGTCACTATAGGTAGCGCTTAGGTAGCCGCAAAAGTGGAAAATTTTCCAGCTACCTAAGCGCTACCTAAACGGTGTTAAGAATCATTCCTAGGCAGTTCATATGTTCTAGAAAGTTGTTTATTGAGAGCTTAGGTTCATTTTTGTAGTTGATTGTTTCCTTGAATTTTGAACGGTTTGCTACCTATGGACCTGAACAGGGGAAAAAAAGTAAAAAAAAAATTGAATTTTTTTAAGTTTTTTTTTCGATTTTGACCTTGAAGATGAAGTTTTTTTGATTTTATATGTTCACAATTTTTGTTCTTTATGACAAGAGCTAAAACTTTGCCTCTAAGAGTATATCAAAATTCCAAACAGTTTGCAAAATATGAGCTTGAGTAAATGATCATTTTTTTGCAAAAATGACTTTGGGCAAAACTGGGAGACAGGGGTCTTTTTTTTTGGTCTTTTATGACGTAGTGGTGTCCGTATATGGTTATTTTGCCATGACTTAAAAAATTACACAGTGTGAAAGTGCATTTGGGAAAAAGTATTTATTATAAAAGTACCTTGTGTAAAAAGTAATGTTATAAAGCATATAAGTACCTTTTATATACAGTTACTTTTCAAAAGCTGCTTTTATAAAAAGTACCTTTTGATAAAAAAAATTTTCGCAAAAAGTACTTAAAAAAATTACCTTTTATAAAAAGTACTCTTTTTTAAAAGTAGTTTTTGATAAAAGGAATTTTTCTAAAAATTTCTTTTAGTAAGAAGCACTTTTTATAGAAAGTGCCTTTTACAAAAAGTAATTTTCACATACAGCACTATTCAAAAAAATTATTTTTTTAAAAACTATCTTTTATAAAATGTACCTTTTTTAAAAAGAATGTTATGCAAAAATACATTATATTTAAAAAAAAAACTTCTAATAACAAGTAAGTATTATAGAATGTACTGTAAAATTAGCGCTAAAATTCACACTACATTAACTCCCTCGACGAAATATTCCGTACGAAATAATTATACCACGTTTTTGAGGAGTTTAGCGATGCAGTAAAGACATTTGCTATGTTTTGCAAAAGTAATGGCAGTCTACGTCATGTCGATTGCGCCACATAGCTTTAATAAATGTACTGTTTAAAAAAAGCACATTTGGGAAAAAGTATATTTATAAAAGTACCTTGTGTAAAAAGTAATTTTATAAAAATATAAGTTACTTTTATATACAGTAACTGTTTTAAGGCATCTACTCTAAAAAGTACCTTTTGTTAAAAACAATTTTCGCAAAAAGTACTTTTAAAAAAAGGACCTTTTTACAAAAAGTAGTTTTTTTAAATAAATTTTTTTTGAGTACTAACGTACTTGAGTACTTAAGTACTTTTATAAAAAGTACTTAATAAAAAAGTAGTTTTTGAAAAAATGAGTTTTCATAAAAATTTCTTTTAATAACAAGTACCTTTTACAAAAGGTAATTTCATTCATTCACTATTCAAAAAAATTATATTTACAAAAACTACTTTTTATAAAAAGGGCCTTTTTTAAAAAGAACGTTTTGCAAACATACATTTTATTAAAATTACTTTTAATAAGAAGTAAATTTTAAAGAAAGTACCGTTAATAAAAAGGACGTTTTTAAAAGGGACCTTTTACAAAAAATAATTTTTATAAAAGTACCTTTGAGAAAAAAATCAAAATTATTTTACAAGGGGCAATTATGTTAAGTACCTTTTACACTAACCAACGTTATTAAACGTTTCAAACTGTTATTTTACGTCTACTCAGTCCTCTTTGTGGGGTAAAGTGGTTTAAATATATAATATTTCATATTTATAATTAAATAATCAACCTATAAATTTTGTGGTTATTGTGTTATAGTCATGTACTTATAAATTTGTAAATAAAAGATTATTTTAATATATTAATTTGAATTAATTTTGATCGTAAATTACACTTACTTTTCGCACATACATTTTTATGGCATTTAATTAAATTCTATTTAATAAGTAATTAGTTAGTAGTTTTATTATTTTATCTTGAAACTGCAGTTAATTATATCCTTATTTTAATATCCTTTGTTTCAAATAATTATTCAACTTTTCCACTAAACTTCTGTAATAGAAATTATCTGTTTTCGTGGTGTTAGATTTAAGTGTTTTTTGCGCATTAACCAGAACTCTGTTACAATTATAGCAGCAGCAATTTACGATACAATCTACAACAGTTTGAAGTTTTTTTTTTGGGTATGGAATGAAAAACAAGATAAATGAAAAACAACATGAAGATAAAAGTAAGACAATAAAAGTAACAATTACAAAATGAACAACTGCCAGCAGTAACATGTTTCTCACATTTGTTGCATTAAATGGGAGTTTTATCCCAAGGACCAACACAATAAAAGGGGGAGGGGGTTGATTCGTTTAATTGATCATTTTTTTCTTTTAAAAAAAATTGTTAACGACAACTGATGGATGAACTATTGATTTGGTTCTCAGTGGTTTGTCATCAGATGATACGCAACAAAATGGTGGCGGCTGGTAACAAGCCGCTAGGTAGAGGCTGGCTAAATTAACACGAGCGAATTGTAGATAACTGACGACCTCTAGTTTTAATATACACTTACCAGTGTAAATTAAAATTTTCTACCTTTTCCGTTTCAAAAATAAAGATATATATGTAAATGTGTCTTACTTTTGCAACACCCTTTAATTTTAATTTTTTTTTATATTTTTTGTAAATATTTTTGAAATTTGAAATGTTTGTCTATTAGGGTTCAAGAAATAAAGTCATATATGTAAAATTCTTTCACTGTCAGTTGATTTTATTTTTATGTCTTGTAGTTTTTGCGGAAATTTTCTACGAGGATTTAAAGAGTCAACGGTTCTAAAATAATTCCATACAATAAGAAGTATTTCCATATACGTAAAAACTAAGACACTTCCGTCACACCCTTTAATTCGTATGTGTATTTTTAATACTTTTGCTACTATACTTCACATAGCTTTAATTACTGTGTATAAATTTCAAGTGTCTGTCTGCCTATTACGGAAATATGGTCATATGCGTAAAAGCTACGACACTATCGGAGCACCTTTTAATTTTTTAGTAATAATGACCGCCCTAAGTACCGAAATCCAAGTGATATTTTGCACAGCTTTTATGTTAAGCGAACAAGTTCTAGAGCAGATAAAGTTAAGAGTTTATTCATATCTCCTGGAGACAACGGAGAACCTCCTACAAGTTTTCTTCTACGAGACCCCAAGACCCCTCATAGTACCTGCAAGTTTTGATCTGCAGTGTTTCCTAAATTGAATTGGTGTTAAGCAAGAGCACAATGTGCGGTAAACCATTCCATAATTAGCTTTAAGTCTATTTTATTGAGTGATAGTAGCCTTTGGAATGCACACCGAGATAACGTGGTAAAGCGTTCAGCTTGACTAAGCCCTGTCAGAGCTTTCCAATGCACAATGGGGTAGAATTAAAATATTTTGGAGATAATTCAGCCTTTTGTAAAGGGCTAGGCCGATTGATCTAAGATTTGACATGAGTATAGCAGAGGAGTATCTTAACTGAAGTTTTGACAATGGGCACCATCCACTTGTCAGGGGTGGCGCTATGTGGTGTCAAATTTGGGTACCTCGACATTTGACATTTATTCAATTTTTGTTTAATTTTTAAAAATTATACATGATCTTACAGGTCTAGTTAATACCTATAACATGATTGTTTAATCTGTTAAATATGTTATAAAATTATAAAATTAAAACTTTTGATTTTTCAATACCCAGGTCCAGTTTTTTCAAAATATTTTAAGCAATTTTCAGAAATTTTTTTATTTTTTTTCCCATAGTTAGTGAGTGAAATTTAAAATATTGTGGAAAAATTTCAAGATTATATCTTTTCTGAATTAAAAACTAAACGTTTTTCAATTTAAAAATTCCAAAATTATTGAATTTTTGTTTATTTTATTTTGTAAAAATGGCTGTCAATCTTATTTTTTTAATAGAAAAAAATTATCTTAAGGAATATATAAAAATTTTATATCTTTGTGTAAAATTGTATATCTTTATGTACGTAAGCTTAAACAAAATTTCGTGTAAAATTGATTAACCTTGTAGAAGATGGAGGTCCTTTAATTTGACCCATTTTACATCGAAACTTAGACTTAGGCCTATATGTTCTAAAATCCATATGTGGATTTTATGGGCAAAAGACTAACAAATTGCAATTTTGAGATTTTTGGCATTTATTTTGGGAATTGTGAGAATTCCTTTACTTTAGTGTTGTAATTAGATTCTTACCATTTGATTTTCGTCGACTAATTACATATCCACAGAAAATTTCATTCAAATAGATTAACTTATAAAAATGGTATTTATTTAATATCTTTATTTTTCCTAGGATCAATCGTCCTAGCCCTTTACAAATGGCTGAATTATTTCCAAAATATTTCGATTCTGCCTCACTGTGCAATGGCAAGAGAACTCTGCTACGGCCCAAGAATTAGTTTTTTTTCCTTTAGCAATAAACCTTGGATATGCCAAAGAAAGCTTCTGGTTCTATAAATATACGTCGGGCTCCTAAGTAAGCTAGACAACTCATTGTCAATATGACCCTCATGACTGGGAATCCAACATAGTGTTAACCTATTGTGGGAACCGAGTTCATTTATAGAAGCCCGCACAATCCATGACAAGCCCAGCAGAGGTTAAGGCCTATAATGCAGCTTGACTGTCCGACATCAAATATATTTTTATACCGTTTGTCCTAACTATTCTCTAGCACAGATAAGGAGGGCGTATACTTCTGCCTGAAAGATCCTTAGGTATTTGCTCATGAGAATGGACCGTTGAAAATTTGGGCCAATACCGACTCACGTGTCACCATTTTCCTGTTCGGAGCAGTCAGTAAATTATAGCGGCCACAGTAATATAAATTTCAAGATTCTACCTTTTAAGGTAACACAGATAGAAGGGGCTGACAGTTGGGCAGACTTTGTAGAGAATAGTTACGAGGGTGATATGAGTAGCTCAAAAGGTTAGCACGTTGATTAATAAAGCATAATCACGAGTTTAATACTCAGCCGTGGCAACATTAATTTTTCTGATATGTATTAATTTTTTAAAATAATGCATATCCACACCGCCCTCCTTTGCCGGTATTACCACATAGCACTAAATCCCCGGCGAAATAATATAATTATAAATTGGCTATGCTAGCTTCAAACCAATATGCCTACATAGCACCAGAGGCGCTGCAACAGTGTTCTAAAAATAATTATAACCTGCAATTGCAGTGTTGCCATAAGTGAAGCTTTACTATCACACCATCTGTCTCGTCTACTCCTATCCCTTTCCAAGAGAAAGTTAATATAGGCGTTCATTGCCTGAGTGTTACTTCTCTTAAAAAAAAGTTACTCTTTGGATACCAAATTTTTATATATATAATTTTCTACCTAATTGTTGTTGTAAAATTTCGAGCCATATTGCTGTTGCTTTTGTTAAAAAGCAAAAGAAAAATTAAATTTTGTTCATTTTTGTGGTCAACATCATCACACCAAAATAAAAGCGAAAGCATGTCGTTAGCAAAAGCACTCTGGTTTGTTAGTTAACACAATGACAGACAGAAAAGTTCTTTGAACACATACACCAACAACCACAACCACACACACACACAGACACATACGCATACATAAACTACATTCTGTTGTAATATAAATTACTTTTCGCTGTCTTCCATAGATTTGATTTAAGTAAAAATTTAAGATAAATGTGGATCCAGTTTTATTGTATTGAACAGACATGGGAGGATTCAATTACATTTCAATTACATTTAATGAGTAATTGTATATTCTCAATTACAAATTACAAGTAATTGTAATTGAAATCAGCAACTAAAATCAATTACAACTGCTAGTAATTTATAATTGTACATTTTTAATTGCACATTAAATGTAATTGTAATTGGAAATTTTCAATTACAAAGTACAAATAATTGTAATTACTTACTTACATACTTACTTACTTACTTACTTACTTACTTAGATGGCTATAAACAACCGTTTTGGTCAATAGAATAACTTTCCATGCGCGTCGATCTAATGCGCTTCGCCTCCAGTTTTTAGCACCAAGTTTTACGAGACCATCCTCAGCTTGATCCTTCCACCGGAGTTTGGGTCTTCCCCTTCTACGTCTTCCTTCGGGATCAAATTCGAATGATTTTCTTGCTGGAGCATTCTCATCCATACGTATAACATGCCCCAGCCAGCGCAACCGTTGTACTTTGATGCGCTTAACTATGTTTATATCTTCGTACAACTCATACAGCTCGTGATTCATTCGATGGCGATACTCTCCGTCGACGCAAGTAGGTCGATATATTTTGCGAAGAATCTTTGTCTCAAACACCCCTAGAACAGCCTCATCTGCTTGCGTAAGAACTCACGCTTCAGCGCCATATATTAGCACGGGTAATATACATAAGTGTTCTATAGAGTGTAATTTTAGTTCGTCGAGAGACGGCTTTGTTTCTGAATTGTTTGCTTAGCCCGAAATAGCATCTATTAGCAAGAATAGTTCTTCTTTTTATTTCCAAACTGATGTTATTTGTTTGATTTATGGCGGTACCCAGGTAGATAAAGTTGTTCACTACCTCGAAGTTATAGTCACCAACGTTCATATATTGACCCAGTCTTGTTGTTTCGTTGTTCGTTGATACTTCGTTTACTACCAGACCTATTTTCCTCGACTCATTTTCGATACAGGAGAATGTTGCAATTACCTCTCGCACAGTCCGCCCTATGATATCAATATCATCGGCATAAGCGAGTAGCATATGCTTTTTGTTGTAAATTTTGTGCCTGCTCTGTTAACTGCAGCATCACGCAATATTTTTTCCAACAAAATGTTGAATAGATCACAGGATAAACTATCACCTTGTCTAAAACCTCGTTTGGTATTAAACGTCTCGGAGAGGTCTTTTCCAATTTTAACCGATGATCTTGTATCAGTTAGCGCCATTCTGCATAAGCGTATTAGCTTTGCAGGTATACCAAATTCAGACATGGCTTTAAATACCTTTGCACGTATCGTCGGGCTGTCAAAAGCAGCTTTGTAGTCAACGAAAAGGTGATAGGTGTTGATCTGCCTTTCTTGAGTCTTTTCCAGGATCTGTTGTAATGTGAATATTTGGTCGGTTGTCGATTTACCAGGCCTAAAGCCACATTGGGCGGTTGCTATTATTTCGCTGACTTTAGGTTTTAATCGTTCACATAGTAATTAGTAAATAATAATTATTTGCAACTGAACAAATTCAGTTATATTTTTAAAAAATTTTCATTACATGTAATTATAATTGATTTTTTAAAACTACATTTACATGTAATTTGTACTGGGAATTTTGTAATTACAAATTGCAAGTAATTTAATTGAAATTTTTCAATAACAATTTACACGTAATGTGTAAATTACGTAATGGAAATTACAAATAATTAATGTAATTATAATTGAAAAAATCCCAATTACAATTACATATAATTGCATAATTGGATGTGTAATTAATTAAAAACTGTAATTGACATCCCCTAAGTCGCTTTTAAATATGTTTAAATGACTTTTAAGTCTGGTTTAAATGTATTCTTCATTGCATTTTTATAATGTATTCATATAGTCTGGCTTCTGTGTAAAATATGCAAGTTTAATGAAACACATACACATGTAGAAAATAATATATTGTTTGAAACAGTTTGAAGTGCCACAATATGGTAATGATCCATTTTAAGTTTCAGCAAAGGTATGTAGCAGCACTGCCTTTGTTAAAAGCTTTACTACAAAATTATGTGCTTAAACAAATTATTCTTTTGACAAATTTAAAATGAAAAATAATTTTTAAGAAATGTTAAATACACTTAGAGAAAAACTGTGGTAGCGGAGATCATACCCTTTTTTAATTACTCGACCAAATCGTCTTCATTATATTTATGGTAGTCATTTAAAAAAAAATTGTGTGAATCTATTGAAAAACATCACTTAAAACAAAGCACAAGACAGTATAATTAAACAACCAGAAGAATGTAAAGTTGTGTAACTTTTGCCCAAATGCTAATTTTGAAAACAATAAAGTTTTAGGACATGACAAATTTTCTTTTAGGCTAAACCTGATTTACTGATTACAAAATCAATTTTCAACTCAGTTTAACAGAAACAATGCAACTCGAGGCCAAACCAAAAGGTAGATATTATTGAAAAAGATTAAAAAATAAAGTTTTTATTTTTGCTGAGCACAAAAGCATTAGAAAACCATTTGAAGTGCAAAAGCGAAAAATGGTTATTTCTAAAAAGCTTTGGCAATAGAAGACTGAAATCTGTAAAATTTAAAATTGTGGGAAATATCCCAAGATTAAAAATATAATAAAATTATGAAAAATAAATGGAAATTTCGGTAGACTGGCCTCAGATTTAAGTCAGTCCTGGCTCTTTGCTCTTACCTGACGGTGGTGAGTGAAAACAAGCGTCTACCAAAGAACTTGTTACGCATCCCGACATAACGACGACAAATTCTAGAACATGGTTGGCAGGGCCAATGCTTATATCCGAAAGAGTTGGAGGCTAACTCCATAACTCCTAACACGCACTTTATGTTCTGTGAAATTCCAACAATAGCAAACCGGATTAATTCACTCTTTCTCAAAGTACTTTTTAAAGAAGTACTTTCTAAAAAAGGTAATTTTTACAATGCTCATACCCTAAAGAGTTGTGTTCTGGATTAATTTTTTCTTTTTGAAAATATTTTCTGAAAGTACTTTTAAAAAAGATGTACTTTCTATAAAAGGTACTTTTTGCAATGCTCATACCTTAAATACTTGGAGGCTATCTTAACTCCTAACACGCAAATTGCGATCTGTTAAAGTACAACAACAGCACACTGGATTAAGATGCTCTTTCTGAAACTATTTTCTGAAAGTACGTTTAAAAATAAGTACTTTCTATAAAAGGAACTACTTATTTAAATGGCATTTTAAAATAATAATTTTTAAAGAGTTACTTCCTTTAAACTACTTTCTTTAAATTAAAGGAAGTATCTATTAAACATTATTACTTAAAAGGCACTTTTAATAAAAAGTACTTTTATATAAAGTACTACTTTTTAAAAGTTTCTTTGCAAAGAATATTTTTTATGAAAAGTTTATATTTAAAAAAGTAATTTTGATAGAAAATGCCTTTAATAAAAAGTATCTATGATAAAGAATACCTTTTATTAAATGTACCTTATGCGAAAAGGCCCTTCTTTAAAGAACTTATTAGGAAGTAAATTTTATAAAAATCAACTTTTATAAAAAGAGCATTCTATAAAAGGTTTATTTTACAAAACTTACCCGGCATAGAAAGGACCGTCGCACAGTGGCTGAAAATCGTTTTTCGTTGGCCAAAATTCTGTAACTTTTGAACCGATCAAAATATTGAAATAATTTTTTTTTTAATGGATAGATATTTAGCTCAGCTTGATTCAGTTTTAATTACATTAAAATTGATTGAGGACTTTTTGAGGAATTAGAGGTCAAAGTTGAACATTTTAATTTTTTTAACTTTCAGAGTGAAATATGGGTTTATTCTGTGTGTAACATAGTAAAATATCCCTCTAAGATCCAAAAAAGTATATATATTCTTGATCAGTGATGAAATCTAAGACGATATAGCTATGTCTGTCTGTCCATACGTCCGTCTGTCCATCCGGCCGTCCGTCCATTCGCCTGTCTGTATGAACACGATTCAGTCTAAACGAAAAGAGCTAGACCCTTGAAGGGCAGGCTAAGTTCGTAAATGGGCCAAATCGGACCAGGGGGAAAAAAATTCCCCTAAGAAGAACTAAACCAACCCCTGAAAAACTACACATTTTTACAAGTTTTTTTTTGTAAATTTGTTAAGCAAATGAAACATTTTTATGTCAAAGAAGGTTCAAGGTCTTTACCCTGGAGCCAGAAAATCATAAAAATTTATTTTTGGACCCCGCCCCCTTTTTGTGGGCGTTTATATAGCATATTATATGAAAAATAGTGTCAATAATTAACAAATTGTATTACCTAAGCCTAGATTGCATAAAAAATTAATTTTTAAGCTTTCATGCCGAATGGAAAATGTACTCGGATCTTCTGCGCTACCTTCACCTCACCCCCCCCCCCCCCAAAAAAAATTTTTTTGGTTAAGCAACAAGATAAAATTTTTATTCATTTCAATATAATTTTTATTCATTTGACTTAAATATTAATTGCAAATATTCCATATTTTGTTCTGTGCTATTTCTGTTCTTTAGTAGTTTTTTGGCTTCTTCATCCAAATCCCGATGGTCCACTTTCCATTGATTTTGAATACTGGATATGAACGGATCTGACGTTGCCAATAATATATTAAATAGATCTTCATTTCTTGAATTCCGTGAAATTTTCCTAGTATTGTGCTCTCTATAAAATATGTAATCCTTGTTCCTTTTTTCCTGAGCCTCCTCTGATAGCTCTCCAAGTGGCACCAAATGATATTTAATGGCATCTTCACCATGGTAGTTAGTTGTATATATTTTTGCAATTTTCTTAGCATAATCTCCAAATTTTCTACAGTCAATTTCTTCATTGCACGCAAGTACTTCTAGTATTATTTTAAATCTGAAAATAAGGTTGAAATCCACTCCTGTTATTTCAGATGCTGTTTCTGGATCTGAAAAGAATCTTCTTGCGGTATTGCCATCATTTGTATTGCCTGACCCTTGTTTTGGCTGATCTATAATCAGTCCACGTTTGCGATATTTATCTTGAACATGTTTCTTTTCTGAACTTCTTAACTCTTTGTTGGTCACGTTGTTTCTTATTGATCCTGAAGACCCGAAATCCAAATCATAACTGATTTTTAGTATGTGTTCCATAAGTCGTATTCTTGCGTGTAGTGGTGATAATCCAAATTCATATGCATCGGTATTATCTAATGATTTTGCTGGGACTTGGTTTAATTGGGTTGATGTTGCTTGGCATATAATGCAGCTGGATGCAGCCTTCGTGTTAGTCAAAGCCTGACCTACTTTTCCATCTATCATTGTCAGGACTAACTGGTAGCTTACTTTAATTTGCTGCCCATCTAACTGTAATTGTAATGGCTGTAGTGCTGTAATTTGGGCCTTGATATCACTAATTTCTTTATTAATAACATCATTTGTTTCTTTTTTGAATTGAAATTTGATTGGCCTGCAGTATTTCGTAGAAGATGGTGTCTCATTTTTCCAAATATCCATTGTTTGCGTTGTACTAGTCGAAGGCTCTGAATCTTCCAAAATCTTTTTCAATCGCAATGGTACAAATGATACCATGAACATATCTGAGTCAGAAATATTTTCACATACAGCTTGTTTATATTGTTTTTGCCCCGAAGAACCATCACATCCCCATTTACAAAAAAGAATTAACTTTGTGTTTCCGTATTTCTTCAACTCATTTCCTGTTATTGATTGCAGCAAGCGTGCGGCTGTGTGATCAAGTAGAGATTGTAGTTGTACCTCTGCCGAAATTGGTGTGATTGTAATAGTGTCCTTTGATGGCAAACAGTCCATTTTAGCAGCGGTTATGTGATGATATGCTGGATATATATTTGAGCCTTTTTCAATCGCACGCTGTCTGAGTTTAATATATTGCTGTTTTGTTAATTTCAAATCCAGAAATAATGCTAATGCCTCCTCATTTGTGTACTGTATTGCATCATTTGGAGTTGGTATACTTTTAAGAATCCGTTTTGTTCTCGGTGGACTAGCTTTAACAACTTTTTCAATGATATCCACTTTTGTAAATTGGTTCTGTGATCGTAATTGATGTAGGAAAGATTCTTTTATATTTGTAGAACCAAAGGCATCTTTTTATATAAAATTTTTGTTTACTGTACATAACTTTTTTGTAGCGTTTTTTTAGTGCTTTGACGAAATTATATAATTGCTCTTGCATTTCGGTGCTACACGAATTTAAGTTTAATTTTATTTTAACCTGATTTTTTCCTGATTTTTGTGTCTAAAATACACTTCGGCCAGTTCTTTATAACTGAAGCTCTCCATTTTCTTTTGAATATTTTTATTTGCGTTTGTTATGTTTTATCCGTACACTTAAAGGATTAAGTTATTACTGAGTAATCCCTTAACGAATCCGTACTTTTATAAATTTTTAGATACATGTTCTTCACACACTGATCTTTAATTTCATAGCAGGTAGCGCTTAAATTGAACAAAACTGCACTCATGCATCAATATGGGGTTGTTTTTTAACTTTAGTGGTTTAATGTCCCAATTATTGTTATAAAATTGTTTATGACTTTGGTTGACCCTAACATTTGATAACAGGTAAATTTAGAAAGAGATCATATGCTTCCTGTAGAGCCCATTGTGATAATTTTATTACTTATTTTTTGCTGATCAAAACAAAGCCATTAAACCCTTTCGAAGGTATTATATTTATTTTTTTTTAGTTATACGTAGCCTAAACTAAAAAAAATAAACTTTTAGGCAAAAAAGTGAAAATTTAATACACCATTGTATATGAATTTTTTTCGAGTAATTTCATTAAAATGAAAAAAGTGTTCTACAGGCGGCTCGTGGCGGGTGCAAAAGTATATATAGCCTTAAAGAGGACACTTTCACCTTTCTCGTGGTTGTATACGTTTCTTGTTCCCTTTTGTTCCCTAGAAGTTCCATTCCACTAAAGTTTAAATTTGAGGAAAATATAGTAGTTTCATAAATATTTCATAACGCCCCTAATATTAAACGCTAGAGCTGTGTCTACTTACAACAACTAAAGACAATAATCCTACCAACATTATAAAAAACCGCAGACCATTATCGATGATAGCTTGCGAGTAGTAACCATTTAATTTTGATAAAAAACCAAAGAAAAACACCTTTTTCTGAAATTAAAAAAAAAGTTGAGTTTGACAGCATGCCACGCCCACAATTATCAATATTTTAACATAATTTTTTGGCAACCTTAATTTGGATATATTAACTACAAAATGACGTAAAATTTTAAAAATCGGTGACAAAAAAAAAATTTACTTTTGGCCAACGAAAAACGATTTTCAGCCACTGTGCGTCGATGAAAAAGTACCTTTCAAAACAAAAAGTACTTTTATAAAAATTAACCTATTATAAAGAAAAAAAAAACTTTTAAAAATATAACTTTTATAGAAAAATAAATTTTATTAAAGTTGTGCTAGAGCAGTAGTGCTGGCAAAGTATTGAGTAGTGGGTACCGAGTACTCGATCCTTTTTTTGATATTCAATACACAAAAGCAGTTAATCGATACTTTTACGGTAGTATTTATAGAAATAAATTTATAAAAATATTTGCCAACTACGACGATATTGAGTACCCAATTGAAAAGTATTGAGTTGTATCGAGTAATTGAAAGTAGTAGAAATTGCCAACACTATAGTTTAGTACCCTATAGGTACTATCCTTGCACCACTTGCTATATGGTGAAAGTCTATCAGTGTGGGTTTGTGGCTTCGTTTACCACCAAAAACTCTAGTCTATTTCACAACAACGTTGGCAGAATGTTCTGAAAGATGTGAGAATGTAAACGGGGTACCCTTAATGAAATTACCTACGTTAACTACACGTCTTCGAACTTACTTGTAGGCTATACCTGTAAGTGATCGGTAATCGTAGCTACCAGAAGTCAAACTAAATAACCAATCATATACAAAATTAAAATAAAGTTATTAAAAGGCATGATGGAAACTTCCAGCGATGCTAATTATTATCCCATTTTTTTCTGTGTTCCGATCAATGACAAATAAACATAAATAGTGTGCTTAACATTCGTCTTGTAACTACTTTTTAACTTCTTAATAATTTTACGACGACCAACCAGCATTGTTAGCAACACATGTTAATTTACGATTGTAATGGGTGATTTTTTTGAGGTTAGGATTTTCATGCATTAGTATTTGACAGATCACGTGAGATTTCAGACATGGTGCCAAAGAGAAAGATGCTCAGTATGCTTTGACATTTCATCATGAATAGACTTACTAACGAGCAACGCTTGCAAATCATTGAATTTTATTACCAAAATCAGTGTTCGGTTCGAAATGTGTTTCGCGCTTTACGTCCGATTTATGGTCTACATAATCGACCAAGTGAGCAAACAATTAATGCGATTGTGACCAAGTTTCGCACTCAGTTTACTTTATTGGACATTAAACCAACCACACGAATGCGTACAGTGCGTACAGAAGAGAATATTGCGTCTGTTTCTGAGAGTGTTGCTGAAGACCGTGAAATGTCGATTCGTCGCCGTTCGCAGCAATTGGTTTGTGTTATTCGACCACATGGAAGGTTTTACGCAAAGATCTTGGTGTAAAACCGTATAAAATACAGCTCGTGCAAGAATTGAAGCCGAACGATCTGCCACAACGTCGAATTTTCAGTGAATGGGCCCTAGGAAAGTTGGCAGAAAATCCGCTTTTTTATCGACAAATTTTGTTCAGCGATGAGGCTCATTTCTGGTTGAATGGCTACGTAAATAAGCAAAATTGCCGCATTTGGAGTGAAGAGCAACCAGAAGCCGTTCAAGAACTGCCCATGCATCCCGAAAAATGCACTGTTTGGTGTGGTTTGTACGCTGGTGGAATCATTGGACCGTATTTTTTCAAAGATGCTGTTGGACGCAACGTTACGGTGAATGGCGATCGCTATCGTTCGATGCTAACAAACTTTTTGTTGCCAAAAATGGAACAACTGAACTTGGTTGACATGTGGTTTCAACAAGATGGCGCTACATGCCACACAGCTCGCGATTCTATGGCCATTTTGAGGGAAAACTTCGGAGAACAATTCATCTCAAGAAATGGACCGGTAAGTTGGCCACCAAGATCATGCGATTTGACGCCTTTAGACTATTTTTTGTGGGGCTACGTCAAGTCTAAAGTCTACAGAAATAAGCCAGCAACTATTCCAGCTTTGGAAGACAACATTTCCGAAGAAATTCGGGCTATTCCGGCCGAAATGCTCGAAAAAGTTGCCCAAAATTGGACTTTCCGAATGGACCACCTAAGACGCAGCCGCGGTCAACATTTAAATGAAATTATCTTCAAAAAGTAAATGTCATGGACCAATCTAACGTTTCAAATAAAGAACCGATGAGATTTTGCAAATTTTATGCGTTTTTAAAAAAAAAAAAGTTCTCAAGCTCTTAAAAAATCACTCGTTACAAGCTAACAAATAGAAAATTAAATTAAAATAAATTATATTTTGTGTGCAAATACATGTTTTAGCAAACGTTGCAAAATTTATAGCCGAAAACTTATGTGCAGTTTCAGTTTCAGATTCAGTTTAATTTCTATTTAAATTTAAATAAGTGTTTAAATTAAAGTCAGATATATTTTACTGTGATTTAACATAAAAATGAGGTACATTTCTATTAGCGATTGATTTTTTTTAGTACCCTGTTATAGAAATATTGACTAAAAGACCTAATTTATATTAAAATTTGAACTATAGGGTATATACCGGGTGGATACCTCTTTAATAACAAGCAAACAACAGTTAAAGCTGAAGGTCCACTCGTTTCGTCTCATTCATAGTTCTTGTATACAGAAAGGTCCAGAGCACAGAAACGTAGGATGAAGTTCCATAATTGCCAATAAAAAAGAATTAAATTTAAAGATAAACCTCTTTGTTTCTTGCTAGGCTTTCTTTATCTATCCTTGTTTACACGATCCTGCTTTTATTAATAGAATAAAGATATCCTCCATAATTTACAATAACACGCTCCATTTAATTTAGCAACATTCTAGCAGAGACAAGAACCTATTACCAGCAGCGACGTTGGGGAGTTATAAGTCGAACTACATTACAGTTATGGCCACCTATACACATACCCTTATTCCTGACAGCCGACGGCCTACACAACATTCAATCGTCAATCTCATTCATCAGTATTAATACCGGTAACTACATAGCTAATGAACTGCTCTAGATGGGCACAATTTTACAGGACCCTGTAGACGATTAATTTATTCAGTAGAACCCAAACCAGGCTGAAAGTATGCAACAAATTCATGGAGGTTTCTATCTACGATCTGATAGAAGTCTGATGACTGAACAGGAGATAAATACATCAGCCAAATGCGAGTCAGATTCACACACGCAGGGTTCCGTACCACCTTCAATGTATAATTTTAAAAGTACAAGTTTAAAATTTTCTCACGTTCTTTATTTTATAATTATTTGTTTTTTTACTAGAGCATAGTACTAAATACTCTATGTAAATAACAAGTATTTAGAAATGAAAGGATGTTCCCTTTCATTTTTATTATACCCTTCACCACAGGTGTGTAATTTCTACAATATTCATTTCCGACCCCATAAAGTATATATGTATATTCTGGATACTTATACGTTAGTCTGACCATTCTAACTCAATATAAAATGCAGGAAGGTCCTAAATAAAAAAAATTCAATAAAATTTAAAAAAAAAATTAAAAAAAATTTTTAATATTTACAAAATATTTTCAAAAAGATATTTTTACAGGAAAATTAAAAAAAAATTTAAGAATTTTCCAAAAATATTTCGAATAAAATTTTACCAAAAATTTAGAGAAAAATTTTTGTACAAAAAATTTATGTAAAAATATTTATAATTTTTTTTTTTGTTTCAGCTTTTTTATAATTTTTTTTTTGTTTCAGCTTTATTACTTTTTGTTAAAAATTTTTGACTTAATTCTTATTTGGTGAAATATTTTTTTCAACTTAACAGAAACTTTAGCTCATCTAAAATTTTGGTTAAGGTTTTCTGATGAGCTAAAATGAGCACTTAGCGTAATGGCCATAGAATCTAGCTTAATCAATTTCAGCGAATTTCTAGGTTGGTTTAATAGCAGGCTATTAATTAAAAATTTTAATTGTAAAACTCTTAATACCCAAAATAAAAATTAGAGAAAGTATTTAGTTTTTCATATATGAGTATTTACAATTTTGTTCATTTTTCATCAATGAAAAAATCGTAGAAAAATGTTCGCATTATTGTGTGTGTTTGTGTATGCATACATTTTGTAGTGTGCAACTGACGGCGTATGCATTAAGAAAGTGTTTTAGAAACCTCATTTGTGAGAAATTTCATAAATGAACATTCATAAATGAAAACGTTCATAAATGACAAACACAAAAAAAAAAAAATACAAACATTTATTTACTTATCACATATGAATAATGAATAATAGGGGTATTCTTCGTTTTTCACCTTTCATGTATGTGTGCTAAAAACAAACAGTTACACTGATTCATGTGTGATCATATGCAGAACATTTTTCGTTGTTCATTTATGATCGTGAAAAAAAAAATAAATCTTGAAATATCATTCATGAGAAATATCATAAATGTTGAAATTTCAATGCTCATAAATGAAAAATTCTGAACCCTGGTTTAAAGTACTTTTTTAATATTTTGATAAATTTTCTTTTAAATTTCTCTTTAAATGCTAATTTTAAATCATATAATAGTTGTAATTATTTATACTAAGTCATTATATTAATGTTACTGTTAACTTACCACAACTAGCTGTAGGGGAGAAACAGGAAGAGAAGAAAGAATAAATGACGGGTTCATGACAAATTTCTGTTCCGTGCCGTTCAGACAAGCGATTATATTGTTGCTTTTGTGGCCTTACAATCACATAAACATAAGAAGAATGCAATGATGACAATTTTCTTACTCAAATTCACAATTGCCAGGAAGCGGTCCTTTGCGTATGACGAAGATTGCAAAGCAAAGAAAATCCAACATAAGTGACTTTGAAAAATTGCAACAAATCAAATTAAGGCCACAAAACACAATAAAACTTTGTATGAAAGGAGAAAAAAAAATTAAGAATAATAAAGTCGGAAGCTGTATTGTTTTAGCCGCTAAGAGGAGCGTGAAGACTAACGAGCCAACCAAACAACTAACCAACCAACCAACCAACCATTCAACTAAGTCAGCAAGTAAACAGCAAACAAGTATTGTTTACTTTTTTGTTTTCCTTGCTGTTGATATTTTCCAAAACCAAAACATTGTTTTAAGTGGTTTTTCTACTTGAGGTCTTAAAGGAAACCAAAGCAAAAATAAAACGAACAAAAAAAAAATACCCTAAAATAATAAAAATCTTGTAATTCACAGTGAAATGAAAAAGGACCCCAAAAATAATAAGAAGAATTACAAGTAGAGACAGTGATGGTCAAACCAGTTGCAACCAAAAAAGTACTATAAACATCAGCCATTACATATTACTACTTGGAAACATGAAAGAAGCCTTTCAATGCAGGCGAATTCAAATTCAAAGTTCGAAATATTTTGACCTCTACTGTAACTAAAACTGTTGTTAAAAAATATACAAAAAATAACACAACAAAAAGTATTATTTAAATTTTTGTATTAACATGAAAGAAGCCTTTAAATGCAGGCGAATTCAAATTCAAAGTTCGAAATGTTTTCATCTCTACTGTAACTAAAGCTATTGTTAAAAAAAAAAATATATATATATATATAATATAACACAACAAAAAGAATTAATTGAATTTTTGTATTAAAATTGTATTTGTCTTGTCGTTTCTTTGCTTATTCACTTAAGATTGCTGAAACGTTAAACTCTTGTACAGACCAGAACAGAACAGAAACAGCCAAAGTTTGCAAGTACTGTTTGTATTGCTTCCACCATCCATTTTAAATAAAAATAATATTTATAAGAAAAATTATTTCCTAAATACCATAATTTATCATCGACTAATGCAAGTGAAGTCTTGGCATTGACATGATTTTCCTCCCTCCCTCCCTTTAAAATCCACTACAAATCCTCCATAAGGAATGAGCCAAGAATTATTTATGTGATTTATTTTTAATTTATGGTCAGAAATTCGAATTAGGGATATAAAACGTAATTAATTATAAATCCAAATCAAACCAAATTATTATTATTATATTTTTGCGGCCTGGGGGAATTAAAATTCCTTTAAACAGAAGGGTTCGCTGAAAATAACTTCAATTTTAAAATCGAAAGACTTTTTAATCCTGTTCGTTACTCCAACTTATTTGTTTCGTTATGGAATTGATCTAAAAGAAGGTTGTAAAAAAAATAAAAAAAAAAAATAAAAAGCAAAAGTAGGGAAGAAAGGCAAGTAAATACATAAAAAAAATAAAAGACTTTCCAAAGAAGAATCAAATGGTGAAGAGGACAATAGGAATGAATTCGAAAGTAAATCCAAAAAGGGTAGAAAGTTATATAGAAATCTAAGAAAATCAAAACGAAAAAAAATACGAAGTGAAATAGAAATCGAATCAAATATTTTAAATATGAAAAAAAAACTAAGCGAAAATATAGAAAAGAAAAGATTAGAATAAAATGGAGGAAGCAGTTAAGAAAAGGAAAAAAGTGGCGGATAAAATAGTGAAACAGGTTAAATATAAAAAAATAAACACAAAATGGAAAAGAGTAGGAAGAAAATAAAGGGTAGATGCTTATAATGAAAGAGAAAAAAATTAATACAAAACGATAAATAAGAGAGAAATGAGGAAAAGAATAGTAAGGAAAGAAAGTAGGTAGGAAGAAAACAAACTAAAAATAAGCAAAGCAAAAATGAAAAGTCCAAAAATCTAATGACGGAAAAAGAATAAATGAAAAAAATTTAAAAGCGAAGAAAAAGAGAAAAGAGAGAAAAGTAGAGTTCAGAAGAGAATAAAAGAGATGTGAAGAGAAGAAACGAAGTAAAAAGGAAAGGAAAGATAAAAAGAAAATAGTTGAAAAAATGAAGAAAGGAAAGCATATTAAAATAGAAGAGAATAAAAGACTAAAAGAAAAAAATATAAGAAAAATTAGTCTAGACTCTACAGTTTTCTAGAGGTGTGTAGATTACTGTAGTGTAGAGCAGTGTAGTGGTTATAAGACTAGTTTAAAGTAGACTAGAGTACAGTAGACTTAAGTAAAGTAGATTAGAGTACAGTACACTAGAGTAAAGTAGACTAGAGTAAAATAGATTAGAGCACAATAGACTAGAGTACAATAGACTAAAGTACAGTAGACTAGAGTAAAATAGACTAGAGTAAAATAGACTAGAGTAAAATAGACTAGAGTACAGTAGACTAGAGTACAGTAGACTAGAGTACAGTAGACTAGAGTATAGTATACTAGAGTACAATAGACTACAGCACAATAGACTAGAGTATAGTAGACTAGATTACAATAGACTAGTATACAATATACTAAAGTAAAATAGACTAGAGCACAATAGACTAGAGTACAATAGACTAAAGTGCAGCAAACTAGAGTACAGTAGACTAGAGTAAAATAGACTAGAGTACAATAGACTAGAGTACAATAGACTAAAGTGCAGCAAACTAGAGTACAGTAGAGTAGAGTAAAATAGACTAGAGTACAGTAGACTAGAGTACAGTTGACTAGAGTAAAATAGATTAGAGCACAATAGACTAGAGTACAATAGACTAAAGTGCAGCAAACTAGAGTACAGTAGACTAGAGTAAAATAGAATAGAGTACAGTAGACTAGAGTACAGTAGACTAGAGTAAAATAGATTAGAGCACAATAGACTAGAGTACAATAGACTAAAGTGCAGCAAACTAGAGTACAGTAGACTAGAGTAAAATAGACTAGAGTACAGTAGACTAGAGTACAGTTGACTAGAGTACATTAAACTATAGTTCAGTAGACTAGAGTACAGTAGACTAGATTACAATAGACTAGAGCACAATAGACTAGAGCACAATAGACTAGAGCACAATAGACTAGAGTAGAGTACATTAAACTAGAGTTCAGTAGACTAGAGTACAATAGACTAGTCTACAATATACTATAGTACAATAGACTAGAGTACAGTAGACAAGAGTTAGTAGACTAGAGTACAGTAGACTAGAGTACAGCAGAGAAAATAAGTCAATAGAAGTTAAAGAAGCAGAACAGAAAAGAAAATAAATGAGGAGGGAATAAAATAAGTGAAATGAGAAGAGCAAAAAATAGTGAAAAGAAAAGAAATGGAGAGATAAGTTAAGAAAACAATAGATTAGAAAAGAACAGGATAGAATATAATAAAATAGAAATAAAAGAAATGGTACACAAGCAAAAACGAAAGGAGCAAAACAAAATTTTGAATGAAAGCAAAGTTAGAAAAATAAATTGAAGGAAAAGAAGAAGCAAAAATGGAGAGAAAAAGAAAAACAGTACGATTATTGTTTTAATTGTAATCGCTTATATTTAAGGATTTTTGCTTATAATATGTTATATGTTATTTTTATTTTTATTCTATTATTAGAAATTATTGTCATTTAAAAAAACATTATCCAATTAAGGCGAATTTATGTAAGGTGGCATCGCCGCGACAACAAATACAACACCAAAAAATTCCCACATGCGTTTTGTTGTTGGTTAAATGTAGGACAGTCGCTAAAAGCACTAAATAAAATATCACATCCAACAACTAAACCACTTCTTCCTTACATTTTCTAGTAGTATTTTGTAATTTTTTTTTATCTTGATATAGTTTTTTTTTTAATAATTATAATTTTATTTCTATTTTTTAAATTTAAAAAAGAATAACGAATTTTTGACAGCTGCCATAAACAAAAAGAGAAAATCAAAAAATAATTAACTTCGCCGTGATGCCACCTAGTAAAATAGATTCGTCTTGTGATTCAATTCCTGATTTAAGTTTTTAATAATCAAATTGATATTTTCTTTGGAAATACATTTATATATAAAAAAAAGTTGCATTGTGTTAGACATTGATGTTCTCTGGAATGCGCCAACCGATTTTGTTTCTGCAAAGTTTATATGAAAGGTGACGTCAATACCAAGGTTTTATGTACAAACGGTCTCTGTATGTGTATTCGTTCATGACTTATTGCCAGAATAATTGGCGTGGTACCGCCCATACAAAGTAAAAAATTATTATCGTGTACCTGGCGAACTGCAATAGATAGCGCCCTGAAACTTTGCAAGAGTAGCCTTTGTGCTAAGGCGCATAGTCTGCCAAAATACAGAATGAATTGGAACAGTGGGCGTCGTAGAGAAATATAATAGGTGTGGTCTTCAAAGTGGTTACAAATAAACCCCATACCCATACTCTAGAAAAACATAGGCTGAATTGGGACAGTGGGCGTGGTAACCCCTATACAAAGTAAACAATTATTACCCTGTATCTAGAGAACTGCAATAGGTGGCGCCTTGGAATTTTGCATCAGTAACCCCCATATTAAGATAAATTGTGTAGAGAAACACAGACTGAATTTGAATGGAGGGCGTGATACCTCCTATACAAAGTGAAAAATTTTTATAGTGTATATATGTTGTAGTTCTTTATGACAAGAGCTACAACTTTGCCTCAGAGAGTATATCAAATTTTAAAACGGTTTGCAAAATATGAGCTTGAGGAAATATTCATTTTTTTGCAAAAATGACATCGAGGCCCCACATCTTTGAGGGCCCATAAAAAAAAACCTGGAGGACTTTGGCCAAAACTGGGAGACAGGGGTCTTTTTTTTTAGTCTTTTATGACGTAGTGGTGTCCGTATATGGTTATTTTGCCATGACTTAAAAAATTACACAGTGTGTTATTTGGAGTGAAATCAGGTTTAAGAAATAATAGATTTTTTTTTTTAATTTGTATGGGATTTAGGATTTTAGATGTTTAACATGCCATTTAATATTTTTTAAATCATCAGCAAAAAACAAAATATTCATTTTTAAATTTACGATTTCATAAAATAAATCATTAGAAAAAATCTACAGCTTAAGCGAAAATCTCAAAAAAGATCTAAAAATGTAAATGTAAAATAAAAAAATAAATATTAATAAAATGTCAATAAACGTATACGCAGCAATAAACACAAATTATTTCGAAATTCAGCTTTTTCAGCTTCAGTTAAAATAATTTTCCTAAGTGATAAAATATTGTCTGCATATGAATGGAATGAAATAAATAAATAAGGCTTGGTAGGATTGTCATTTCATTTTTACAGTTTCTATTTTATTCCTTCTACCTCTCTCCATCTGTTTCTCTCTCGTTCTCATACCATGGTTTGAAAATATGGCGTTGTGTGGGGTTATGAATATTTGGAAATATAATATTTTGACAACAAGTGACAGATGTCAACTAACAAGTGAAATAGAATACTTGCACATGAAAAGAAGCAGCAATGCAAACAAGCAAACAAACTTTGCCACACAAGTATGAGAGGAGTCAGACTGAAAAGTTTTTTTTAATAAATTAAAAAATATTTATTGTTTCAGCAAACAGCTGTAGCAAATTGGATTCGACTTTAAGATAAGAAAATTAAGATTTTTTTTGAGAGATTTTTTAAGACCTTTTCAGTTGCCCCGTTGGTGTTGTGTGTTTTAGCATTTATATAGTTTTTGGCACAATTTCAAAAACATTGAAATTACATGAAAATTGCTTAAACCAGAATCCTAATGCAATAAAACTAAAGATAGACAGTTAAATACTAATAGATTGGAATACAAAAAAAAAAAAAAAAATGAAGTTACAGTAGCACGTAGTTGTGTACAGATGCCAAAACATATTGAAGACATAAAATAATATGCCAAAAATATTGAAACTTTTGTACATTCATACACACTCTAATCCACATAATAAAATTTATTTAAAATGAATAAGTATCAGTTGGAGGAGCATTAAAGCAAAGGGCCTAAAAGGAAAAAATATGTCTTTAGATTTTTTTTTAACTGGTTCCATTACTCAACAGATTTCATTTGTTTTATGAATTTTTCAAGAGAATAAGATTTAGTAACACATGTGTTGCTATTGGTTTTGAAGCTATTCAATTCATTTCGATTTCATTCAATTTACTCGCTATTTTATTATAATAGATTGTTTTAAATCATTGTTTTCATGTAAAAGTGTATAAAGGGTGTCACAAAATTCGCGCAAGATTTTAAAATAATTGAGAACATTTTTTTAAGATTGTTATTTTTTTTATTATTTATAACCCTAGGGGGAAGAGAACTAACACATGACATGTCGTGTGAGTAATTCTTCGAGTTCTAACATTTTCTATACAGATTAACGTGAGTACCTGACTAGTTGGCCTAATCCGACGGTGGTCTTAACACCGGGTGGAAACAATGCGTCTACCAACGCCCCCACGCAACAATTTACATGAGTAGCAATTCGATTCCATGTGTTTGGACATGGTTTCCACCTTGCTTAGGAGCGGAGCCTAACTAAAACTCCTACCGATCTATGGGTCACGGCACCCAGTTGTAATGGAACTCTACTCCGAGCAAATGAGCGCTCTCCCTGCGATTTGGGTATAAACCACAACCACCACGTTGCTCCCCGAAGGGCCGCACCATTGTCAGGCTGGAACAAGTTCCAGGGGCTCCTAACACCCGTGGTACCAGATTAAAGACTCCGGTCAGACTTCGTAACCAGGGTCAGACTTAACCAAGGTAACTACCAGTTGAACTCCAAATAGTTCGGAGACTTGTGACCACCACTATAAAAGGGACAGATGTGGAACAAGATTAACGTAGGCACCTGCCGCTTGGCCTAATCCCATGGTGGTCTTACCACCGAGTGAAATTTAAGCGTAGACTAGCGCCCCCATTGTGTAGTATAACAACACTTTACGATATGACGTTGCCACCAATCGTAATTTGTGTAGGATACAGTCACAATGAGTAGCAAATATATATAGTATGGCAAGCCTTAACCAAGGCAAGCCTACATTCCATATTATAGCCTCTTGCTTAGGGGTTTGGAGACTATCGAAACTCCGTCTGTTGAGAGGGC
The DNA here is from genome assembly GCA_949628195.1 of Phasia obesa. Lineage (NCBI taxonomy): Eukaryota > Metazoa > Arthropoda > Insecta > Diptera > Tachinidae > Phasia > Phasia obesa. Next base: position 151,879,170 of record OX451216.1, read on the forward strand.
AACAGCACACTTGATCGACCTTGCACCATGCCTAATCGATCTTAAACCACAACCACCACGTGTACCCCCGAAGGGGATCGGTCACAGTAAGGATAGGCTCCCTGTGGGGCTACCGATTCCCGTGGTACCAGTCCTTTGGGCACTGGTCGGGCCTCTAAGAGGACCCGTTTGTTTTAAGACGCAGACCTCTTCTTCCAGATTTAGGTTCTAGGAACCCTAGCATCTGGTGCCCCTATTTTCCCCGAGTGAACCGCTTCAAAGCATTTGCCATTCCTGCAGTGACAATTGGCACCCCCGCGAGGATATAAAAGGGACATGGCGATGGGATAGGAGGGGGCAATTGACCCCCGATATTTTACTCTGTGACATAGGATCTCTTTTACAGTATTAATGATCAGCAAATAAGTTCAGGCTTCGGATAAAGCCAATAATCTTATGCTGTGAGATATCATTCATACCTCCTGGAGACAATAGAGAACCTCCTAGGAAATTTGTACTTGCACAAAGTACGTGTTCTGAAGTCTCATCATGCAGCTCATAGTACCTGAAAGTTTGAGCTCATTGTTTCCTAAATTAAATTGACGATAACGAAGACTACAATGTCCGGTAAACAACTATACCGCAAGTATTACAGTGATGCTTAATATTTGCCTTAACCCAAACTTTCGACTGTCAAATTATTTGAAATGTCGAAAAATTCAATCTTGCGCGAATCTTGGGACTCCCTTAATGTTAACCGTTGTTACATGCCCATCATGTGTATTAATGTTTCTGACATCTAAATTTTAGTTTTGACATCCATCACTGCATTTGTTTATATTAAAAGTTCAGATTTTGTTGTAAAATTGTTAAAGGATGAGTAGGGGAATGTTTGAAAAATAGCTTAGTGCGTGACAACTCCAAAAATTCAATCCCACTTCTCCTTTAAATATTGTAGAAAATTTATAATTGTAAAAAATAATGAAAGAATCTGTTCTGAGCCTTGGCAGCTTCTACAGTGTGAACTTGAACTAGTATCAAATGAGCTGGGAGATGAGTCTGCAGACGTTTAGCGCTAAAAGAACTTCAATCGAATTCAAATGCAGTTACGAAAAATACAAATTCTTCGTGTTTAAAATCTTAAAACCTTAAACCTTTTTAAAGCAAAAAAGCTTGGCAGGGGATAGCTACTTGAGGACTTGCTCTTGTGGTGCCTCAAAAGTTTGCAGTTGGATAAACGACAGGATATATTAAGGAATATAGGACGAATATTTGGAATATGCTGAGACGAACCGCAAGTGTCAATATCAACCACTATCTGGCTTTAGACTGAGGACTAAAGGAACATTTAAAGTGAATATAAAAGGGGACATCAGCCTTAAGGCTTATGGGGCACTATCGTTAATCAAAAGCTATTATAGTTAGCGATTGGGAAGGCACAGGATGTTAGAAACCTTGAGGAAAGAAAAAGCGTTAAAGCGTAGCCAGCAAGGTTTACTTCCAGGACTTCTTAAAATAAGTTATCCTTTGCAAACCTTATTAAAAGTCAGCATTGAAAAAATATGTTTTGTGTAAAAAATCTGCATATGACAAGGTTTATTGTTTTTGTGTTGTTAAAGGACTCAAGGAATTTTAGTAAAAAAACAATTCTTTAAATTTACTTGTCTACTTAAAACTATGGGTTTGCTTTGCTCTCCATTTCGACCAGAATTTACCACAAGATTCGGTTTATATGCTATCACTCAATTTGCAGTCATGTAAAAGTGATAAAAATTTAAAAATGCAAAAAAATGGTTACAAGGTTTTCATATTATTCCCAGGCGTTTAAATTATTGACATGTCAGTGATTGATAGTAAGAGCAAAACAAGAATACTTACTATAGTGTATATGTTTTTTACTTTTTTACAAACAAAATGGTTTAGAAAAACCAAATGATGGACGGCTTGTAGTAAACAACAACAATGACCATAATGTCTATAATAATGAAGCGGACGCAGGAGGTAAACAAAAAAATAAAATAAAATATCAAGTTGTATGACTGTGGCAGAGTACAAAATGTTAGAAACTTTAATAAAATATATACACTCAGTATGTTTAATTAATGCTTCTTCATTATGAAATGCTTAGTTTGTTTCATCAATATAATGGACGAGAGGAAAAAATATATATTTTACTTGTATTGTAACAAAATAATAGAAAATCAAACAAAACAGAAAAGATCCATTATATTAATGAGAATATATACTTCGGAATTAACGTAGTTTAAGATTATTCAATACAAAACAAAAAATTAACTTAAAGTTACAAAATAAAAATAATATTTCACTATAAAGAGAAAAATTTTTTTTTAATTTTTAGAAAAACTGACTTTCAGTAGATTTTTTAAACCACTGTTAATATGTTTCATGCAATAGAGGGCTTTTTATTTAAAGCTTATTTTATGGCCTTTAAAATAGTGTTTTTATTAATAAAATCCGAGTTATATTAAAAAAGTTATAGCAATTTTGCCATGACTATTATTTAATTAATATTACTTATACGACCCGAGGTGTTTAAAATTTTTATTTAACATTTTTCCACTTAAAATCCAAACCAAGGTAAATATGATTTTTTAAGGGATTTAAATTTAAGGCGAAATATACATTAATTCCATCATTCCAGATTATTGCGTTATGATTATTAAAATCAGAGTAATACTAAAAAGTTATAGCAATTTTTCTATAACTATTATTTCATTATTATATTACTTATACGACCCGATGTTTACAATTTTAATTTACAAATTTTTCCATCTAAAAACCAATTGCTTAAGGTAAATAGTTTTTTAAAAGTAATTTAAATTTAAGGCGAAATATACATTAATTCCATAATTCCAATCAAGAATCAGAAAAAAAAAGAAAACTTCGGAGCTTTAGGAATAATTTATGCTTATTGGCTTTAAAATGTGGTTTGATTATTAAAATCAGAGTAATACTCAAAAAGTTATATCAATTTTGCCATGACTATTATTTAATACGACCCGAGGTGTTTACAATTTTTATGTAAACATTTCACCACCTAAAAACCAATTGTTTAAGGTAAATAGTTTTTTAAAAGTAATATAAACTTAAGGCGAAATATACATTAATTCCATCATTCCAGCTTATTTTATTGGCTTTAAAATTGCGTTTTGATTATCAAAATCAGAGTAATACTCAAAAAGTTATAGCAATTTTGCCATGACTATTATTTAATTAATATAACTTATACGACCCGAGGTGTTTAAAATATTTCTTTAAAAATTTTTACACCTAAAAACCAATTGTCTGAGGTAAATATTTATTTAAAAGTAATTTAAATTTATGGCGAAATATACATTTATTCCATTAACATCTAAGTTAAATTATAATTTTAACATAAATGCAAAAATTTTTCTTACTGTGTGAAATTTTTTTTTATTTATACAAAACTATTAATTACTCAATATATATTTAAAGTGGTATTTATAAAAGTTTATTAAGTGTATTTATAAAACTTTGAAGTGTATTGGGTTGCTATAATCACAATGAATAAAAAAAGGCGGCGTTAAAGCATAAACTAAACATTTTTTTCTTCATTCATTCATGTATATCCGTTGTATTTGCTAGCAGCTAAGGCATGTGCAAAGCATTCAAACTAATAAAAATGTATGTCGGGCTAGTCTAAAAAGAGCAGACCTTTATCAAACAATAATGAAGGTTCCTTATTTCAAAGAAAAAAAGACGTACTAAACTTAAGTGGGCGTTTGATTAATATCTATGATTGAAATTCAATATTATTTATACGCCTTTGAGTTAAAGTGTATTAATGTTATTTATATGTATCTATTTCCGTTTCCTGTATGAATTCGTAGAAAAATTCAATTAGATTAAAATATAATCAAATCATTTAATCAATTTTCTATTATATGTTTATGACTAGTAATAAGTAATTTTATATATTGTTTAACGATTGCAAGAAGGTTGAATTTGAATGGTATTAAAAAAATACAATAACAACAAATGCAATAATTTATAACTTAAAAAATTATTAAAATTTTTTATAAAATATCATTTAACGTTGCGAGTGAAATTTATTGGTCCATACAAAACAAAAGTTTTAAAAAATAAATAATTTATTAAATACTTTCCTGTCATTCCGTGTGTAGTTTCTACAATAGTCATAAAGTATATATATTCTTGGTCCCCTATACACAAAGATGTTGATTAAGAGATGTCCGTCTGTGTTTGGGTTGAAATCAACTTTGCCAAGGTACCAGAAGGGATACAGAAAATTTAAGCCCACCAATCAGCCAGACATAGTTTCAAAAATTTTTTCACGCTGTTTTTATTTTTTTTTTAGATTGTAATGATTCTCTTTTGCCTTTTTTGTTTTGTTAAATAAATATTAGAGCGCGACCAGTAGATCGCGTTTACTGCATACATATCTCGGGAAATATATATCCCTGAGAGGGGCGATTGTGTTCGTTTTTAGGTTCGTCGGGTTTTTCTGCTTTTATTTGTATTAAATGCCTTTATAGAGAGTAAAACACACAGAGGTAGCCGATAGACCCCCAGGATGCCCACTTTTCTTTAGTCCGACCATTCTAACGCAATATAGATTAGAGGAAGGTCCTAAATTTCCCAAAAAATTTTCTGTAAAATTTAAGAAAAAAACTTTTAATGAAATTTTCAGAAAAAAATTTCGACAAAATTTAAAAAAATCTCTGTTGAATATTTAGAAAAAAAATAATGATAAAATTTTAAGAAAAAATTTTTACAAAAAATTTTCGATTAAATTTTTGATAAAATATTAAGAAAAAAATTTCGATAAAATTAAAAAAAAACTATAAAATTAAAAAAAAAAATTATGATAGAATTTTAAGAAAAAATTTTTGTGTAAATTTTTATAAAAAATTTTTGTATAAATTTTTACAAAAAAATTTCGATAAAATTTTTACAAAATATTTTCGAGAAAATTTTTACAAAAATTAGTGTTAAATTTTTAGAAAAAAAAATAATGGAAAAATTTTACGAAAAAAACTTTTCGATAAAATTTTAAGAAAAAAATTTCGACAAAATTAAAAAAACTCTCTATAAAATTTTTAGAAAAAAAATTATGATAAAATTTTAAGAAAAAAATTTTTGTATAACTTTTTACAAAACAATTTCGATAAAATTTTCACCAAATAATTCCGAAAAATTTTTTTTCAAAATTTTACAATAAATTTTCATAAGTTTTACAAAAAATTTTCTATAACATTTTTACCAAAAATTTTCGGTAGAATTTTTACAAAAAAAAAATTTTCGATAAAATTTTACAAAAACTTTTCCATAAAACTTTTCCTGAAAATGTTTGATTAACCCTCCGTCATGCACATATTCCGATAGCCACGTACGTAGCGCATGTATCTGGCCGGATACACTATGTATTTCAGCACATTTATATGAAAAATGTGCTATTTTAGTGATAATATTACATTGTTATCACGCCAGGCAGATATATATTTTCTAGTTTTTTTTTTGTTCCTAGTACATGCTAAATATGCCTAACCGTGAAAAAAAATTTTATGAGAAATAAAAGAAGAAAATTTTTATTTTTGTATTTAATTTCAAAAAAATAGTTGATATAAAGTTCATTTCAATTAAATTTAATAGTTATAAAGTAAGTTTTAATTAATTCTAAACTAAAAAAGTCTTAGAAAGCTTCAGGTAAGCAACTAAAACGAATGCTGTAGGCATACCGGATTCGAGCACTTGGAACAAAAAAAAAACGAGTTAGTCGGCGAAGTTTTTCATCTCCCAATGTATAAAGCTTACAACTTTTTCTCTTTTGTAGAGTATCAGCACAACTTGTACTAGGAACTACTACTGGAATCTGAAATGAAAAATAAAAACGAGGAAAATGAGGTATAATGAAGAGCAAATGTTATGTCAATTAAACTTACATTTAGTGGTCTTTGAAAATACGATTCCATGGCCAAACGAGTGTTGAACTGTTTGATGATGTCAATGTTGTTCATTCGGTTTTCAATATTTGGAAGAACCAATGTATCAGCTAACGAAGTGAGAAAATTTCTTCTAGCACTATTTTTATTGAGACCATCAACTTCTTTGCAAATACAAAATGCAGCCAGTCCCATCGTGTCTAACATGTTGCAGAAAAACGCAAAAGTCCATCGTCTTGTTGACCGCTTTGTAGTAAAATGTGTAACCATTTGGTCCATACAATCAACACCAGCTTTGTTTTCATTGTAAAAGGAAATTGCTTCGGGTTTCATTGCTTCCCCTTCACAATGTTTCGTGTAATGAACAGTCGAAAGTAGGTTAACACATTTATTTTTTTTCGGCACGTAGCTGCAAATTGATACCAAATTTTCGTGGAATCCAAATAACGACGACAAAACAGGACGAAAACGATCCTTTCTCATTTCGTTAGGAATACATCTTTTATTGGATCGAATGGTACCAACAAATGCCAGACCAATTCTGGCCAGACGCTTTACTCCTTCTAAAGTAGTAAAAAAGTTGTCAGCTACAATTGTACTGCCAATATTGCTGTATGGTTTTGCGAGTTGTATCAAAACATTTTCACCTTGATTCACCTCCCTTTCTTCTCCTTCTTGTCGACCGGTGTAGAGCTTTCCTTGCAGTGGATATTTAAATTTGGAATCACAAGCCCATCAAATTTTGATGCCATATTTTGATGGCTTTGATGGTATGTACTGAGTAAATTTAGTTTTTCCACGATATGGGAACAGCTGCTCATCAATTGTTATGCTGCCATGCGGACTATAGTTTTTTGCAAGATTTTCATTTAAAAAATTCCAAACGTCACGAAAGGGTGCAGCTTTGTCATCGCGCAATCGTTGAGCGCGTGTTCGAGCATCATCAAAACGAATGTATCGTGCCAGTGCAGAGAATCGATTAAAAGACATGGCTGCTCTGAATATGGGTAGATTATTTGACTGCCACAAAGCTTTTGTGGTTTGCATATTATTGTGGGAATAACCAGCTGCCAAAAGAATGCCGACGAATGCGTCTAATTCAGTTGCGGTCAAATTTATCCAAACTTTTTGTTTTTTATTGGGATTAGCTGCATTCCACTTCTCGACTACAGCTTTTCCATAGCGATTCGTTTCAGACATGATAATGAATGTTATATTTGGTGTAAAAAATTTTTTGAACACCTCAATAGGAACACTGTTTTGTTCTTTCGGACCAGGTCGAAAACGCATGACATTGTGTTGACGTAAACGAACTCCAATATTTGGTTCATTTTTACACCATATAGTACCGTCCTTACCAATAAAAGATTCCGCGGTAGCATTCTGTTCTCCAATGTCTCCATCGTCGTCACTATCGTCACTATCAAACACTTCATCTGCTTCGACAACACAATCATTTTCGATATCTGAGGCATCGCCATCGTCTGGCATATAATTTAGATCCATATCGTCGTCAACTCCTGGGAAGTCATCAATCTCATTATTTGCAACCTCTTCTTTAGCGGCTCTTTCACGCTCTAACTCATTGGCCAAAGCTTCTGCTAGTCGTGTATGGAAATTCTCATTACCACTACTGTATCGCGTATTGTAAACAAACTGTACTTCTTCACCCATTTTTTTCGAATAAATAACAATTCTTCCGTAAATTATTGTCTCTACCTTTCAAAGCTCACTACGCATTACTGTGAGAGTGTTTTGAGTAAACAGTACAGAGAAAAATAAAAAATACCAAAAAAGTACCGTAATCTTCATACAAAATGTGTGTGTATCTGGCCAGATACATGCGCTACTTATACGATGTATAGATGAAAAAATCCAAATAAATTTTTTTTTTTTATATGTTTTTTTCATAAAACGGTACCCAACAATATTTGTAGAGGGTACAGGGAGACTCAAACCTTAGCTAAATATCTTTTAATCTTAGTTAAATTCGTAATATATCTGGGCAGATACATGTCCATGACGGAGGGTTAAATTTTTACAAAATATTTTCGAAAAAATTTTTGTTTAAATTATTACAATAAATTTTCGTTAAAAGTTTTACAAAAAATTTTGGATAACATTTTTAACAAAAATTTTCTGTAGAATTTTTACAAACAATTTTGAAAGCTAATGCGGTGGAAAAGCGTTAAGGAATTATTAAATATAATGACAAGTATTAATAAATGTATTTATTACTACTTGATAAATGTATTTATTACTACTTGAGGTATACGCCTTAGATTAAAATGGATACTCTTTAGGTAAAAATCGAAACCTTCTTCATGGCTGTAGAATAGAATGCTCCCACACTATATAACGCCCTTGATCGTACTGTCACCCGTATTTTCAAATATTTTTTTTATTTACAACAGAGTTAAATAATTATATTATGCAAAACAATTTATTTTTATTTTTTATAATTGCATTCAACATGAATTCGTTGTATACTTTGTTTTTTTAATTCGTAACCATAATGAAATAAAGTTTTGTTAAAGTTGTTAAAAAAGGAAATGTAAAGAAAATTTAAAATTAATATCATTTGTTGGTTGAATGGCCAAACAGGAAGACAAAATTAACCCTCGAATTCAAACATAAAATGGAGAAATACTGAAAAAAGTATTTTACGAAATTTTAATAGAAGAAAATAAAAAAGCTATTATTAAGCCTTGTTTTGTTGTTAACATACAAAAGCTTAAGCAAGACTTTTACATTTACATTTTATACAGGGTGGACACCGGGAAGGTAAACAACTTTATTTTGCCGCCATTTTGGTAAACATTAGTCTTGACAGTACATATTTGGAAGTCGTGAAGTAGACACGTGGGAAATTTATTATGGAAAAATATTAGGTAAACTAACGTGTTTTAATCAATCCTCGACTAGTGTGACGATTAGAAAGTTACGGAAAATTTTTGGGAGAAACAAAGTGCCAACAAAACTTACTACTTATCGTGTAGTGGAAGATTTCGAAGAAAGAGGGTCTGTGGGTGATAGGCCCAAGTATGGAGCACAACGTACTGCAACATCGGCTGAAAACATTACTGTTGCTCAAGAAAGTGTTCAAAGCAATCCATCAACCTCAATTCGACGCCGTGCTCAGGAGCTTGGTCTTCAAAGAGCAACTTTGGCCACAATTTTACACAAGGATTTGCACTTGTTTCTATTTAAGATTCAGTTGACACAGAGCTTCTTGAACAATACCATTTACGCCGCCGTACATATGCCAATAGGATGTTACAGCCCGATTTTTATGAAAAAATCATAATAAGTGACGGGCCACATTTTCGGTTCTGGGCAATGGAAAACCCACAAATTATTCATCAGTCACCTTTGCATCCATTAAAAGTGATAGTAGGGTATGAAATTTGGTCAGGAGGAATCATTGGACCTTACATCTTAGAAAATGAAAACGGCGTGACGGTAACTGTGAATGGAGAGCGATATCGTTATATGATTGAAAACTTTTTAACGACAGAACTGCATGCTTTGGGCTTGATTAACATGTGGTATCACATCGCATGAAGATATTAAAAAAAAAATTTCTTCAGTAAAAAAAAAATTTTTTTTCAATACTAAGAGGGCTAAAGTTCAATTAACTTTGCCGCCAATTTTGGTTTTTGGATATTAAAAAATTTTTTTTCTACAATATAAAGAAATAAATTAACGATTTTGTTAAAGTACGGGTACGTTAGATCTTGATACTTATTATCGGTAGCATTTGATAGGTTTCTTCTGTTATAAGTTCCAAGAAGAATTAATCCACGTTTTAATCTGGCGATCCAAATTATTTTTGTCAGTAAGAGGGCTAAAGTTCAATCAACTTTCCCGCAAATTTGGGTTTTTTGATATAAAAAAAAATTATAGAAATTAAAAAACAAATTTTTTTCGATACTGAGACGGCTAAAATTTAATCAACTTTGCCGCCAATTTTGGTTTTTGGATATTAAATTTTTTTTCTTCAATATAAAGAACTAAATTACTGCTTTTGTTGAAGTACGGGTACGTTAGATCTTGATAATTATTATCGGTAGCATTTGATAGGTTTCGTCTGTTATAATTGAGTTGCGAAAAGAATTTATCCATGTTTTGATCTTGCGATTTAAATTTTTGACACTGAGAGCGCTTAAGTTCAATCAACTTTGCCGCCAATTTTGGTTTTTGGATATAAAAACATCTTATACAATATAAAAAACTAAATTATTGCACATATTTTTAGGAGCCAACAGATATACTTTCACAATTTCCTAATAGTCGTTATTGTACTTTTAAAATTTCATATTCTGAAGATTGTTATTCGGAAAAAGTTAAACGAAATTTTAGAAGTTGTGTTATCTATTTCAAACATAAACCTACACAGCAAATTTACTATTTTAAGGTCTTTAAATGATTAATTTTGTTGCTCTTAAGACAAACAAAAAAACTATTTCTTGCTCAAACATTGTAGTAATATTTAGTTATACGATTTCCATGCAATACAGCACGTTGGAATATAAAAGTTTTCGTTGCAATTTTTTACGAACTACATTTTTATGACTGCTTGTAAAATGAATTAAAGGAAAACGCCACGAAAACTTTAAGCGAACAATTGTTGGGTAAGTAATATTAGAGAAGTGTATTTATTATATGAGAAAACACAGCCAAATTATTTAATACAATTTAGTGATTTACTAGCCAAGGAAATACTAAAATTTTCGGTTGAATTTTCTTGCTGTGGTAAAGAACAACTAAAGTTTGTTTTAAAACATTTAATGTTTGAAACAAATTTTGGGAAGGAAAAGGATCAAAAATATTTGTTAAAAATTCTCCAAAAATTATTTTTATTTTCATTTTATTATAATTATGTATGGGAGACTATATTGGCTAAATTTCCCTGTCGACTTACATGGCGTGATTAAAAAATATTTCCAATTATCATGTGGAAACCACCCAACATAATTCACCCTTTATAATGATTTTTTCTTTGATAAATAAATTTTAATATGTTTTTAATTATTGAAAACTTAATGAATTTTTGTAATGCATTTAGTTTTACTTTACAATATTTCAGATTATTTCAATATGCTTGTCAACCAACCAACAGTCATGCATGGTTTGGTTTGGAGATAAAGAAGACAATGAAATGGAAAAGACAATGAAAAAAATTAAACTTCAACATGTTAAATACTTAAACCAAAGTGCCTGCAATTCTTTCGTCACACACAATCAAACACTTACAAAGTTACTCGTATATAAATAATAACTTACTGCAGAATAAGTGAACAACACAAAATACTTATGTCGATACCCAGCTGTTAGAGAGTGCCAATGTGTTGGTTGAGACACGAGGACACCATTTTAAATTACCTAGGAAGGTGTCAGGCAGCTTGCTCTTTGTCAGCCAAATAAGTTATTTTTAGATCCAGCTTATTTTTTAAATAATTAAAATGGTCAACAGATGTAAATTCTATGACAGTTTTCAGAACTGCAGGGTACGAAGACTCTGTATCCCTTATATTTTTTTGTCTTATACATTTAAAAAGTTTGGTCAATGGCTTACATTGTTTAAACTGTTTGTATGTGAGGTTTTAACTTTATGTCATTGCATATATATTTGCTACAGTATTTGTGGATTGTCCTTTTATTGATACTACTGTATGGTATGCAACATCTGTTAAGTGTTTTTTTAACTTCTCCTTTATTCTGTTGCTGTTTGTTGATTTATTGAAAATCCTACAAAACACTGGGGTTGAAGCCATTCAAGGTTTTCTTTGGAAAAAGGGAAGAGGAGTAGAAATGGCATCAAATGTGACTAAGTTGGTCAGCTGTTAAAAAGTTTGCAATATAAAATAAATAAAAAATATATTATTGCATCAGAAAGGGCCATCCATGTCTAAGCAAATGATATCGTGCGTTACAATAATATGCTAAAAAAGCTGGGGGTAATAAATAAGTTAGATCTAGTATATAAAAGGTATAGTAGAGAGGAGATAGTGTAGCAAAACTGCCTTAAATGCACGGCTTAAATGAATCTATTGTGGTCATATTTGGTAAGATCAGCTTGCAATTAATATTCTACTGAAATTGACCATTACTTTAATTCATTCAAAGTAATGAAGCTATAAACTATAAACTAATCTCTTCATCTAATATTTAATTAGTATCGGATCCAATTCCGATATTATCGAAAATAAATAAAAATTATTTTTTTTTTTAATCTTTCGCGCTTGTTAGCTGTAGTAGTTTTTCGTGGTGAAGTTTATCAAATGTCAAAGGAGATTTCCGAAAAAAGAGTGAGTACTGCGGAATTTCTAACCCATGCATAACCCAAGAAGAAATACTAAACTTTAAAAAATTTCAAGGTGCGAGGTTGTTAGGCCACACAGCGCCACCTCTGGTATGTGAATGGTGCCCAACATCAAGACTTAAGCTCGGATACACCTCTGCTAAGTCCATGTCGAAGATTGGATCAATCGGACTAGCCCTTTACAAATGGCTGAATTATTTCCAAAATAGTTTCATTCTACCCCACTGTGCAGCGTTCATTACTTGGATTATGTTATAGGGGATATAGTCTTAAATGAAACCGCAAAAATTGCCAAGGAATAGGTCAGTTAGTTATATGTGGCCAGTTTGATAGACCATGTTCCCATGTACGCAATTAACATTTCATGTTACACCAAACATTGATAATAAATATTTTATAATTTTTTTACGCTATTACTAACGACTGGATAAAATCACAAAATCTTCCAACGTCTTCCTTGATGCTAATAAAAATAAGATTATTTTTGTTACTACTGTAGCTTTTTAAAGGACAAGGGTTAACAAAAAAACATGTGACAAAATATTTGACACTTATTGTGTTCAAGTTTACTTCAGAGTTTTTTTCGTTTTAAAATAAAATTTCTCATATAAAACAGAACAGGTGGCAATCGCTTGGTTAAAGATTTCTTAACAAAAGGCAAAAAGGATAAGACATGTTGAAACAAATTTATGTCAAAAGAAATAATATTTTTTTCTAAGAAAAGAGCAAACTTAATAAAAAAAAACAACATTTACTACAAGAAAAATAAACCACAGAGATAAAAGTTATAAAATATTTATGGCTACTTAAAGTAGAGGGAACATTGAAAGGATACTTATTAAATAGATTAGTTGTAGATGTGGGTTGATGTAGTTTTATGTTCAAAAAACCCACAAAGTATTTACACAAAAATGTTTTTCATATAAAGTTTTTTATATAAAATATCTGCAGTATCTTGAAAGAGATAAATATTTAACATAACTTTAATAATTTAATAACACAGACTAAGGTTAGTGCAGCTTAAGTTATTTTTGTCATTTTATTTTTTTTTATATTTTAAGAAAGAATTCTTATCTATTTCCCAACTTTATGTGTTTTGTTTGTTTGCTCTTCCGTTACATAACAATCAATTTTCTTTGATTTTATATAAAAACCAATTTCATTCGCATGAAAAATATTTTTTAAAAAACTACAAGATTTATCGTTCCCATTTGAGTTTTTATAAACTAGTGTTAATAAAATTTAGTACAGAAATAAAACTAAAATCAGTTTATTCAGCTTTTGTTTTACTTAACGTATCATTAAGTGCAGAATCAGTCGCTTTTTATGGTTGTCATATAAATGAAACCATAAATTTTAGTTTAGGATATTTCCTTTAAGCAAAATAAAATGAAGTACGAAGGAAAACATATTTTTCGCAGTTTTTACCCTATTTTTTATAGATAAAAATTAAATATTTTTTTTTTCACAAAAATTAAAATAAAATTTCGTTTTATGAAAAAAATAAAAAATTGTTTCACTATTTGTTTCTGGCAGAGTGTGCCAAGTGAAGATAAGTTTATTACTTTCAAAAACGCATAATTTTGTCGTCCTAAATTATCAGTTTTAAAATGTAAGTTACTTTAAAATTTGTTGAAAATATAAGCTTTTTTGTAAAACAGTAGAAAAGTTAATATTAATCATACGCTGCGTATGATTAATATTATTCATGTGTATCAGCATAAGAAAAATTTCGAAAAGAATTTTAATTTTGCTTGGTTGCTTACCTGCAATTTAGTAATAAAAATTAATTGCTTTTAAAATTTATATAGTTTTTCTTAATCGATTTTAATATTATTCACAATTTAAGGTTTTTAACCGACTTCAAAAAAAGAAGGAGGTTATCAATTCGTCTGTGTGTTGCTTTTTTTTTGTATGTTTGTGCCTTCAGGTAATTTCTGAACCGATTTTAAAAATTTTTTAAATATTAGAAAGGCTATGCTTACAGATTGGTCCCATTTTAAAAGAAGTTCAAAATTTTAAAAATTAAAGGGTGTCCCCATACAACATACATGTTTTTTACGTGTATTATAAATATGTCACCAATTTAAAATTAAAAAAAATTGCGTATCACTATAGCTCCTAATAACAAAAAGTAAAAAAGATATAACATTAAAAATTAAAGGGTGACCCCATAGGTCAAGTAATTTAACCTTTATGATCTTATCTTTATTTGAACCGTTATAGACAATCTCTTGAAAGTTGCACATATTGTTCGTTACTATGTCTGTTATAATAAGTATAAATATTTAAATTTAGAAATTAAAGAGTGTCCCATTAGTTGGTTTAATTTGATTTATATATGGCCAAACTTTTGAACCGTTATAGACAGAGAGTTGAAATTTACAAAGAACTTATATTGCGAAGTCCGCTGTAATAACAAATGTAAAATATGAATTTGATAATTAAAGGCTGTCCCAATAGTTAATGTAAATTGATATATGTGGCCAAATTTTGGAAGTGTTATAGATAGACATTAAAATGTACAAAGAACTTATATAAATATAAATTTAAGGGTGTCCCCATTATTGATGTAATTTGACGGATCTTTGGAACCGTTATAGACAAACACTTGAAAATAAGATAGAATGTTCAATATTATGTCTGGTATAACAACAAGTATAAATATTTAAAATTAGAAATTAAATGGTGTCCAAATAATTGATGTATAATTAAAATTTACAAAGAATCTGTATGACAAAGTCCTCTATAACAAGTATTTAAATTAAAATTTCAATTTAAAGGTTGTCCCAATAGGTGATTTCCTTTGATATATATGGCCCTATCTTTTAAAGAGTTATTGACAAACACTTAACAATTAGACAGCATGTCCATTACTATGTCTGTTATAATAAGTATAAATATTTAATATTATAAATTAAAGGGTGGCGCAATAGTTTACAGACAGACGGTTGAAATTTACCAGACCCTGTATTGCTACGACCGCTATAACAAGTATAAAATTTGAATTCGAAAATTACAGGGTGTGGCAAAGTTAGTGTAATTTTATTTATATAACCAAACTTTTGATCCGCTATACACAGACAGTCGTTTGGCATTGGTTTGACCTGAAAAAGCCCAGAACCCTGGGGTCTTGTGCCCCTATATAGTCCGGAAGCACTGCTCCCTCGGTAGAAAATCGACTGATATTTGCTTTAGATTATTGAATTCCAAAATTATTTTTTTTTATCTGAATTAACAGTTTGTGCTACGACATTTAAAAAATCCCGCTACAATCTTCCTCGAATATAATATAATCATTGTATAATTACCGTCTTAAAGAAACATGATTTTAAGTTTGTCTGTTTTGAAGTCGGTTTTTTTTTTGCAAGAATTATTTAAAAAATGTTTCAAAATTAATATTAATCATACGCATGGTGCTAGAATTACGGAATATCTTATGATTTTAAACTTTCACATTTTGGCAATAAAAAAAAAACATGTATTAGTATTTCAATTAAGGTGACAATTTTGGAATAATTCGAAAAACAGTAATATCTTTTTTAGGGTTCCATACCGAAAAGTTAAAAACGTAACCCTATTGTTTTCGCTACAATGTCTGTCTGTCTCTTAACGTCTTCTATCTCTGTAACGGTAAAACAGTTAGACTGTTGAAAACCTTCTAAAAGTCGTATAGCTATGGCCGCTATAACAACAAATACTAAAACATATAGGATGTACCGATTGTGACATGTTATTCACGTATATGTCCGTAAAAGGTAGAATCTTTCTTTAAGTCACTAGCAGTCTCTTTGATTCTCACCTAATTATGTTCTTTTAAAATAAATTCATTACAGAGTAAAACATACTGGCACACGTTTTTGTTTAAACACACGCACACACAAATACAGGTGCAAGATATATTTTATTTTACCCATGTTTAATTCGAAAGTCACCCACTTTCAAACGCGTTACTGTTATTTTATTTTTTATTTTTGTAGAAAATACTTTTCTTTGTTACTTAAATCAACATGTTGTTCTTAAATTATAAATGAATTTGTATGTGTGTAAAGAGTTGATTTGTGTATCGGGTGATTTTTTCAAGATATAGAAAATTCTTATTTAAGTGAATATGTTTGTATATATCAGAAATAGACGTCGGATAATTTTGAATGAAGCAACCTGAAAATTTCCTAAAACTATGGTTTTAGATGACTATAAGAATAATTTTGTATTATAAATTTCAGTAGTTTAATGGTTGTTAGTCTAAAGTTTGTATATAAAATTCAGGCTATAGTCCTTAAAAATTAAATTTGATTTCTTAGAATGCTTAAAACTTTGATTTACAATCTTTCACCAAATAAATGGAGCATAAAATATTAAAATTTAGGTATAACTTTTAAAATTTTTGTACTTTTAACATAAAAAACAAAATTTTACTAAATTTATGCTATATAATTCATGTATAATCCATTTTCGTAAATTCGAAGTTAATTTCGAAAATTCGAACTTAATTTCGAAAATTCGAAAATACTTCCAAAACTAATATTTTTGTTTTTTAGTATAAAAGGAATAAACTGTTCAGCCCAGTTGCTCTTTAAAATAGATTTTATTTGCAAATTTCGAAACTTCCATGCTAATTTTTTAATTTATTTTTTTTTTTTAACACAAAACGATTAAATTTTTAATGCGTTCGTTATCAAAAAAAAAATCTTAATAACAAATGCAAATAAAATGCGATGTGGTTTAGTGGTTAAAGTGTTTGCTTACAGAGCCAGACACCCTAGGTTCGATCCCTGGTAGAGAACGAACAAGTGTCACGATGGTTTTTTAATTTTAAAAATTAAATGGCGTCAACCGCCTTCCAAACAATTTTTTACTGGTTAATCTGTCTTGGGGTTATCAATCCCTAAACATGGCGATTTCACTTGCTTACATCTCTCCTAAAGGTTAGATTAGGAAAAATAGTACTGGTTAGTAGTAGACAGTTCCACTCGGAAACGGATTATGATTCACTTCTACTTTTCCCTAAAAGAATTTCGACTATCCGTTTTATGAATAGCCGCTTGGTTTCCATAATGAATTTAAACGCATCATCTAGTCTACAACATCTGAACGCAATTGCCTAACCAATGGTGATAACGTTCTGCTAGCCAACGGGGCCTTTGACTCTGCAGTCTCGGGCAAAGATAGACAATGTGCTCCACAGCAGAGACTGACAAAAAGTACTTATAAAATAAATGTAGTCAAGTATTTACACATATTTTTGGGTATTAGTTATACCTATACTTATAACGCAGAAAATACCTACACATACTCATTTGCAGTGAAATAAGTATGGGTGTACTCAATACTTATAACAAACATTATTTATACACAACGAACTTAAAAATGTATAAGTAATGCATGTATAAGTACAACTGGTTGTAGGTAGATAATGTGATGGGTTATTTGTCATATCCATACTTATAACTACGTAATACTTACAAGTATGGAAAAGTAGTTATAATACTCTAAGTATACTTATAAGTAAAACAACTACTTTTAGGAATTGTGTGTATAAAAAGGTGGATGATGTTTGGCAATATTTTGTTTATAACCGAACATTGGTTATGTATGGAGAACCAAAATAATTTTTATATTAGGATGAAGGAATGAATAAACGTATTTTTAAATTGTAAAATAATTAATTCATATAAAATACTCTAAGTATACTTGTACTTATTCCTACTCTGTATTTACAAGTATGGGTATAGGCAATACTTTATCCAACTTTTACTTATACTTAGTTGTATTGCAAAAAATAAATAACAAGTATGCGAACACTTATTCTCCGCCTATACTTGTAGTGTGTATGATATGTTGTTTGAGCTGTAGCTATACACATTTATACATGTTTCGCCTTAAATACTTAATAACTACTAAAAATGATACTTTTATCATTCTCTGCTCCACAGTTACTAATTCTATTCCCTATTCTCGCACATTTTGCACTAATAAGGGATGCTACTTTTCCTTAAACTGATTCTTGCTTTAATCGAACAATGACCCGTTGCTATACCAATAAAAAACCCTATGAACTTTTCGGCTCTACCCGTTATTACACCAATAAAAAGCCTGTCCGAAACTAGAAGTAAACTTAGCGGAATCCTTTCGAAGATACGAAGACTGCATTAGAAGAAGGCAGTTTTCGTAGTGAAATGAAAACTTGCTGAATTTACTTGACCAGATTCCCCACAGGGGATAAGCTTACAATTTTATAAGAGTGGGACTTGTGGATGAAAAGGATTCCAAGGCATGCAGGCAGACATTACACATTGCTTGAAAAATAAGAAAGATCCGTATATTTTGCGGTTTACACTTTAGCGAATATAGCTTGATTAGCTGAACTGACAAAAACTGAGGAGGAACTTTGTTCGTGTTGAGGAGTTCCAATATCAAAACAAGCCCTTGAGTACATATACATACATATGTCTACTGGCTTGAGACAAAAGATTTTGCTCCTTCTTTTCAACCTAACCTAAAATCACGTAAACTAACGTAAAACAGTTTTCCAATAAAATTTTCTACGAAATTGGCGAACTGTAATAGCAAAAATTGTATCTTTGAATAACTTTTAGGCAATGAAACAGAGTTGCTACTTCGATAAGTGCTTTATTTTAAAAAATAAAGCTTAAATATCAGCTGTTAAATATTTTTTGGGTTGGCATAGCTGTACTGTACAAAGCCAACTTCGATTTCAATAATTTTTCTTAAAAATATTTTTTCCAATGATATTTATTTCTAGTAAAATTTTTACATAATTTTTCAGCAGGGGCAAGCTGGTAAGTGCTATTCTATCAGTCTGGGGGTTATGGGTTCGATTCCCACCAAAGACTCTGGCTGAGTGGAGACCTTTTTTATATTGCTCGATAATTTAGTTGAACTATAACTAGTTTGTAATTGTTTTGTAACATTTAATAAAATAATAAAAAAATTTCCAATAAAAGTACTTTGTAGAATATTTTAATACCCACTGTAAATTTCCTCAGGCAAAACCCCTAAAGTGTAAAGGAATTTGTACGACTTTTACTACTTATGATTTTTTAATAACCACAATCAAACTCATACACCTGCAAGTCACAGATACATATGTACATGTAAAAACGTGTAGATATACCATCATACTTTAACTACGCTTACCTTTTGTTTGAAAAAACGTATTAAGATCTCCTACTCCTGACTTCGTTCCTAAAGCATATTATTTTATTTTATTTTATTTGTGTGAACAATATTTTGTTAGCTTTCTTCCATTAAAAATAACATGCACGTGCAAAACTAATTTACCGACATATTTTTATTTGTTTTCCACAGTCTCCCCCCCAATACAGAAAAACAATTTTGTAGGAGTATGGGTCTTCGTTATAATACACACACACACACACACACACACACACACACACACAGTATAGATGGTTTCATGTTTTTGTTTTCTAACCTGCTTTTCTTGCATTTTCTTCTCTCTTTTGCTATTTTTGTTAATATTTTAATATTTTTACTCGTCAGTCTACCAGGTGAGATACATATTTTTATAGTCTTTTGTTTCAACAAGTTTAGAAAAACAACTAAAACAACAACTTATTTTACACTCTTTTGAGTGTGTGTGTGTGTGTATGCGCGGGTGAATGTGGAAAATTTGCTATTTCTTTTCTGGCTTTGTATTTCAACCCCGGAACAGCGTTGTTATTTATTTTTAGTATAAACAACATTTCTGCTCTACACATACGTGGGGTCAATTTGTCACACAAAATAATTTTGTTATTGCTGTTGTTTTGCTAAAAACAAATGAAAGAGTGAAAATGCAAAAGCAATTGCAAAAATAGCAAGAGAAAGAAATAAAAGCAGAAATAGTTGGAAAAACGTTGCTTGGGGTAGAAAAGAGAGTAGTGTAGTTTAATGTCAAGACAGTGAATTTCAAAAGTAAACAAAGGATTTATTAAAAACTCCTGTTGACTTTTAACATCTTGACGCTAATGCTTTCGGGGTATAAGGGTTCACAGGTCTCTGGCTCTTGTACGGCCCTTAAACTGAAAGATAAGAACCTTCGAGGTCTAACCAGTGTCCAAACTATTGGCCAACAAAAAGTCTCTGTGCCGGCTTATTAGCGATGCGCAGTTAAAAGTCGATTTAGTCTGGTGTACTGCTACATTTCAACAGATACCACCAATGCTGTGATGGGAGTTTAGATCGTCTCTAACTCCTAAACAATGGGTATGGTCATGCCAGTGAGCCCACTTGTTATCAACACATCGTAGTAAGACCACCATGAGGTTAAGGCCAGCTACTCACGCTACTCACGCTACTCTAAATCACAATTTTGTAGCTGGTAATTGAGTGTGAATTTTTTGGACCACTGATTTCTTTCATCAAAAATCAATTTTTCATATAAAAAGCCTAAAACTGTTTCGTTTAGAAAACGCCTAATAAAATTAAAATTTTTCATTAAAAATTGCTTTCTTACATGAAAATTGAACTTGTTAAAAGAAATCGAAATTTAAAAAAAATGGATGCTTTCAATTTTATTGCAAATTAATTCTTCTTTTGCCATTAAATTTTTTTTGTATAAAAAACATGATTTCTTTCCATTATAAAGGTTGACAACACTTTCATTAACAACAAAACATGCGAAACTCTTCAGCTCTCTTTAGTCTTTGCGTAAATTATTTCAACACATACCTATATTTACTTTCACCTATAAACGGAAAACAGGTGGCCAGATTTTCTTATTGCTAAAATCGATGTGAAAAATCGCTAAAAACGGCAAATAATTTTCTGATTTTTAAATTTTAAAAATAGTTTTAATAAATTACAAACAAAAAATTTAATCGAAATAGAAAAGAGGGAAACTGACAATAGATACAATTTTCTAGTATTCTACTATATAAGTTGTCCTTTATTACAAGGCCGTATACTTCAATGGCTAGGTGAGAGATTTCTCGATGGGCTCCTTAACAATAAAATTTTTAGAAAAAAATATCGCTAAAATTTTTTGTAAAAATTTTAATAAAATTTTAACAAAAATATTTCGATGAAATTTTTACAAAAAAAAATTTTATAAAATTTTTACAAAAAAATTTCGATAAAATTGTTAAAAAAAATTTTTGAAAAGATTTTTACAAAAAATATTTGATACAATTTCGATCAAATTTTTCTATAAAATTTAAAAAAAAAATTTCGATAAAATTTTTATAAGAAATTTTCTATAAAATTTTAACAAAAAAATTTTCGATAAAATTTTTACAAAAAAAATTGCGATAAAATTTTTACAACAAAATTTCGATAAAATTTTTACAAAAAAAATTTCGATAAAATTTTTACAAAAAAAATTCGATAAAATTTTTACAAAAAAATTTCGATAAAATTTTTACACAAAATTTTCAATATAATTTTTACCAAAGTTTTTTCGATAAAATTTATAAAAAAAATATATATATCTTTATATAATATGTTAAATAATTATTGTAGTTTTTAACCTTTTTTTATATTTAAATTCTATTTTTTAACAAGCACAAGGTCTTTTTTATAAAAATGTTTTAACAATTTTTATTTTCAATATTTCGCTACACCATTGGGTAGCATCTTTAGGAAATAAAAATAATAAAAGTTATAAAATTTAAATGATTGAAAAAATTCAAATGAATGAAAAAAAAAAAATCAATCAATTGATTGACAACAAAAATGTTAAAAAATAGAATTTATATAATATTTGTAATAATGAAGTGGAAAATAATAAAAGTAAAAACCGAATGTATATTATTGTGAAATTGAGAAGCATAACAGAGTAATGTAACATTTAAAATTACTATGGTGAAGGGTATATAAGATTGCAGGATTGAAACAAATTTAGGCGTTACTTAAAAAATTATTTTGTATGTTAAAATAGTTCGACTAATGAAATTTAAATATCGAATATTTATTAGTATAGTGTTAAAGTCTTCATTATCCATTATGACCTCCCTTAATTCAGTTGACTTAAAAATAGCGAAAAAATCGCCAACTAATTTAGGAATCGGCAAAATGTCCCCAAATGAAAAAATTAGGTCACCAAATAAGTTTCAAAATCGTCACGTTGGGTGAGAAATCGCCTTATCTGTCAACCCCTGCATAGACAAAAGTCATAGTTGCCAGGTAAAATTTATACAAAATCGTCAAATTTTGCACAAAATTATCAATCGGGTACCAGAAATCATTGCGGAACGAAGGGTGTTGAAAACGGATCCATACACCCCAACCCCTAGAATATCCAAAAAATAAATAATAAAAAATAAAATAATCCAATTACTAACTCTTTCTCTACCTTCGAAATAGTGCTGGAAACGTAGTGGGTAGGGGATACCGAGTATTTTTTTCATTTTTTTTTAATACTCAATACACAAAAGTTGTTGACACGTTTAGAGCAATTTTTAAAAATATATCAAATAGAGTATTTGACGACTACATCGGTAAAATTCTATTGGTACCACGTAAACGAAAGTATTGAGTACTATTGAGTACCCAATTGAAAAGTATTGGTTAGTATCGAGTAATCGAAAGTAGTAGAAACAGCCAGCTTTACTTTCACATCTATAAATGAAACAAGCTCAGGATAAAAATTGCGGAACTCGGAACTGCCTTACATAAACAAAATTGTATTTGGAACAACTCTGAACGTAATGTGTTTTTTATTATATTATATTTTTTCTAAATTTAAATTTTTTGATGAAAATGTATATTTTTCGTTTTTAATCAAAATTTAATTTAATCAAAATTTAAAATATATATTTTTTGATTATTTTGGGGTGAAATGTGAAATGTGTTTAGTGAAACTTGAAAGTTTAAGAGAACTTTTAATTACTAAGAGTTTTTAGTTTTTTTGTATGAATTTTTGGTTTTTAATCAAATTTTAAGTCTTGATCGGAATAAAAATTTTTGGGGAAAATTTTTATGTAAAGAAAATATGAGGCGCTCGCCTTTTTTTAACCATAGCGCTATTATTTATGGACCAATGAAGCTGAATTGGAATAGCAAAATTTTCGAAACTATGCCTGCCAGATTGGTGTGCTTAAATTTGCTGTGCCTTTTCTGGTTGCCTTACCAAAATCCATTTCAACCCGAACACGGACAGACGGTCATAGCTTAATCATCTTCTATATGTATAAGTATCCAGAATATATACATATATGTATGTATTTCATGGAGTCGGAAATCAATATTGTAAAAATTACACACGGAATTTGCCATTCTATACTTACCTTCACCCGTGGTGAAGAGTATAAAAATCATCAGATAAGATTTTGTGGAAAAAAAATTTCTGCGTATAAAATCGTTTAATGAGGTTACATCGTCAAATCTGGCAAGCGGTAATTTTTTACCATTTTTTTACATTTTTGTTTAAATAAGATGCTATAATTCTCTTGCTTATTTTTGGTGCTCTCACTGTTTGCCTTTTATTGTTTTAATAAGAGAGGGACCCAATTCACTCATTCATGCGAAAATTGAACAATACTGTAATAGAAGCAAAAACATAATGTGAAAACAAATAAATTTTTCCAGGGGGTATTTTATCTTGTAAAAATCTCTTAAAAATTTCAGTTTCATCTGAGACGTGCGGTTAAACGGTTGTTGGGAAAATAAAAACTTTAAAGTGAAAAAGAATTTAAAAAAAAAAATTATTAAAAAAATTCTAAGAAATAAAAGGAAATATTTAAAATAAAACATGGGGAATTTAGTTAATCTATTTGCTTAAAAAGAAAGTGAAATACAATATTATAAATAAATTAGAAAATATAATAAAATTGTAATTAAACTTTACGCTTTTTGTGAAATAGATTTTTTCTTGTAAAATAAAAATTTACAATATTTTTGCTTTAATTTTTTTTACTTATAAAAGATTGCGAGTGTGTGTGTATGTATGTGCTTGTATCTCTGTATGTGTGTGTGTGTGTGTGGAATTTGGTAGTAAAAGTGTAAAAAGGGAATAAAGTTGTGTATTTGTTTATAAGTCAAAGAGTGTGTAAAACTTTATTTTATGTTTGCTACTGCTGTGCGTTTGTGTGTGTGTGTGTGTTAAATACAGGATATTTTTATACACAACATTTTTTATACTTGTACTTTTAAAAGATATTTTTTTTGTGTTTTGTATACTTGCGTTTTTGAGTTCTTCTGCTTAACAGCAACAGCAGAGGATTTGAGAAAATTTGAATCAAAATAATTTTTATACAAATAATTGAAAACGAAAGTTGAAATCCTTTGAGAATTTTCTTCTAAACGGCTCTTACAGCCTTTATAAGGGCTTTTGTATAAACAGAGTATTTAAATATAATTTAAGGAAGAAATATCTTTCAATTTGCTATCTGTGTATATGCAATATCTATCACATTGCTTTAAACATCATTTTTTTAAGAAAAAAAAAACACAAAAAATACCAAAATCTATACAAAGCTATTAACATTTTCTTTAATATTTGATTTTTCATTAGAAAATAGTTTTATAAGCTAAAAGTCAGTATTCATTCAGAAAACTATATTCAAGCTCATAAGGCAGGAGTCACTCACAACCACAACCGAACAGCAAACAATTTTGTAAACTGTTTCCGTTTGCGTTTCCGTTCAACAATGTTCAATTAAAGTTGCAATATTCTATTGTTACAAAAGTTCTATTAAGCTTAGGCTACAACTTGTTTTTTTTTTTCGAGAAAAAAAAAATACAAACTCTCTAGCAGTCACTTAGATTTGAACACATTGGATCCTTCTGCTTCATATCACAGAATGAGACGTGTCAGACATCGTATTGTGGTAAGTTATAATTTAAATTAATTTACTATTTTAAAAAATTATATTAAATACATCTAGTGTTCTTACAAAAAAAAAAAAATATGCAAAAATGAGTTAAAATTTTAGTTTTTTATTTACACTTAGCTGTGCCCACCACTTCTTCAGCATCCTTGCAATATTTTGTTCGATTTTGCTTTGAAAGCAATCCACACCAAAGACCCTTACTTTACTTTATAAAAAGGTTCTCATCCTTACTAAAACAACTGACGCCTTAAACTATGCATATCGGCTAGTGCTTCAGTTATGGTTTATGTATTTACTTTATATTTATATCTAGGGTCTCATCCTTACTAAAATAACTGATTTTTTCTCCACTTTCGCTTGGAAAAAAAATATTTTTTTGAAAAAAAAGTATCCTATATTGGGATCAGGATATTAAGGTACGTTCCCCCATAATTTTGTTAAAATCCATCCAGTAGTTATTACGTGATGTGAACACAGACAGACAGTCATACAGGAAATGAGTTACTATTTTATCATGTGTATAAATTACCTGGTTAATACTCTTTTTAAGTCGTATTTTCTTACACCATACTCCAGAAAAACATATTTAAGATCTTAAGTCTTAAAAAATAGTAATTTTATTTAGGTCCCGCCCGCCAGTGTTTAACAAAAGATAGTTTTTCATGCAGACTTGGGGGATGTCAATTACAGTTTATAAATAATTGCACATGCAATTACGCAATTATACAGGGTGGCGCAAAAATAACCTTCCGATGTTTTTTGGCTGTAATTTAAAAAAAAAAAAAAAATGAAAAACTTTGATTCTTCTTGTGGATTATTTTTATTTGGTCTTTTAATTTTTTTACATCAAGTCGAGAATATGATGTCATGTAAATGGCCGCAATGTCAAAACAGAATTTACATTAGCGGCCAATCGCAAAATTTATAGCATTTTCTGATAGGAGGATTACTTTTGCGCCACCCAGCTTATGTAGTTTTAATTGGCATTTTTAAATCACAATTACAGTCAACTAATTGTAATTGAGATCTTTTTTAATTAGACATTACATGTAATTTGTAATTAAAAATTTCCAATTACTTTTTATTTAATGTAGTTTAATTGCAATTACAAATTACATGTAGTAGTAATTGAAAAAAATCAGTTATAAAAAATCAGTTAAATAGGAAATTGTTTAATTGAAAGTAATGATTATTGCCTAATTACAATTACTTGCAATTTGTAATTGGAAATTTCCAATTAAAATAACATGTAAAGGGCAATTGAAAATTTTCAATTACAAATTGTAATTAAAAATTGTAATTGTAATTACAAATTGTAATTTATAATTGAAAATTTTTATTTCCAATTACATTTAATGGGTAATTGAATATTTTCAATTACAACTAGTTGTAATTGACTTAAGTCCCTGATTTAAATTACAATTACTTTTAACGTGTAATTGGGAATATGCAATTACACATTGCCTGTAATTTTAATTGTAATTGAAATGTAATTGAATCTTCCCCTTTTGAAAAACATCTGATGTATGTTAGCACAATCTCAACTTTTCTTTGACAATTGTAACCACATTTGTCATTTGGGATATTTGGTTATAGCGGGTTTGTATGCATTTCAAGCTTCATTAAATTCATTGCCACATAATTTTAAGGCATCTGGCTGTAAACAATGGCACGTTAAAATCTCTAAAAATGTTCGAATTATACCAGAGATCAGCTTTGGATACTATTTATGGCACATTTAAATAATTTTCTAGTTTAAAGCTGCGGCACTGCACCATAATTGATAGTATAGTTTTTCTCAATAAGCCAAATTAATTGTAATCTCTTCAGATTGATTGGTTTCAAATAAGCAGCCGATTAAAATATATATCGCGATATTTGAGCTGACAGATTTTTAGGAAATATTTGTAATTTATTTCTTCAAGAATTATGCCAAATACAACATATGATCCCGTAAATATCGTATATGATCTGTAAAAATATTTCAGTAGTTTTGTGAATTCTGAAAAAATCTGAGTTGTAAGCGAGTAAATATCAATGTGTGGACTCAGTTGGTAGTATATGGCCATAATATACAACATATATAAAATGGTAGCACTACCATTCTATCTTGTCTGTAGAAAACAGCCAGTCTTTGGCGGGAATCGAACTCGCAACCCCCAGACTGATAGATTAGCGCACTACCAGTCAGTCTATGGAGGCACTCAGTATATCGGGGCACGTCTTATAAAAGCTTTTGGTCAATATTTGCTTTATGAACGATATTTCGTCGCGTTAATTGTTAAACCACGTAAGCGCCAAGAAGTCGTTTTTCAGATAACGAAAAAAAACTTAATAACTTCTTTAATATGGGTTTCAAAATAATTTTTTTTTTTTGCAAATAATGGCTGTGCGACTCTCTGGAGGGTATAGAAACTTTTTTTTTTTTTAATTTGTTACTTACAATTAATTGTAGCAAAATCTGTCGCTTACGTGGTTTTGGCACAAACAGCAAATTGCAAATTTCCGTGTGTAAATAAACATTTATTTTGGTATTTAAAAAAAAAAAACTTTTAACTTTACTAAAAATGCTCCAATGCTCCAATGCTTTCATTATTTTTTTAATCTTAAATACAAAAAACTTAGTGGTTGAGACTTTTATATTTCCAACTTGAAATATAAAGACCATTATATTTTGCATGCAAATGTCATTTGTATGGCGCTTACGAGGTTTTGAAAATGGATTTATGTATTTTTCATACAAACTTGTTAAGATAAGAATGTAGTCTAGTGGCAAATGTTATTTTTTACCATAAAAACCAAAAAAGTCAATTTCGAAAAAATGTCGCTTACGTGGTATAAGAAGAAACGCGGCGATTTGTCGAAACAGATATCTTAAATTCAAAACTCACACAGTGGTCAAATTACCCTTGTAATGGTTTTTTATAGGTTATATTTTTCGACAGGGATTAAGTTGTTATATGATTGTCAGATTCAGCAACTCCATTAGCATTTATTCTTAGTTTGGTTTGCAAATTTGCCCCAGAACAGCGTTTGCAAATTTTGCCAATTTCTACTTATTGTCATGCCCATAGAGCTTTAATACTTAACAAAATATTGGGATAAAACATTCAAAATAAATTATATGAGGAAAATTCATAATTCTATTGCTTTCTGATCCAGTTTAATCATACATCCTTACTTCTTTAAAGGCAAGGCAAGGCTAAAAGGTTACGGTCATCGTCACAAGACGAAGATTTGTTTGAACCATAGCCAAAACAGGGAGTTCATAGGAGCTTAATTCTTTAAATGACAATTTTATGTTTAAGATAAATTTTTAGCAGCTAAAATTCTACCATTTCGAATGAAAAAAATGCCATAAAATTGATTCTTTTAATTTTTTACCGCAAATATTGGTTTTTTTCATCATTTTTGCTATTGCCTAAATACGATACTAAACACGAACTAAATTATAGTTAAAAGTATAAATAGATGTTGTGTATTTTGAGCGAAAAAATGAAATAGACAACAAACAGCAAAAAGTTTGTCAGATACTGATAAAGAATTTAGTGTTTTGTTACTATGCTTTAATTTAGAAATTTTAAATTTTTAACTAATTCTCATTATTGATACCGCTTAATCCTATATGCGACCTGAGTACGAGTAACTGGAGACCCTTCTAAGATGAGATATTTACTAAAAACACACAGGATGCCGTCATATTCTGTACATCGTATCATGCAATAGACTTCATAAAGAAAATATTTTGCCAAATCGTGAAAAGGATCAAGCCACTTAGCAACTAAGAAAGGTACTCTTTACGTATCTTTAAGAGTACGTTTTTTCTAGGTTCATTGGTGCACGGGTCATTGGTGCACCAATTAAAGGTTTTCATTAGTTTGCACTTTAAATTAATACAATTAATTTTTTAATTAATTCAAATATATATTTGTTTAAAACATAACAAATAAAATTCCTATTTTTATTAATTAAATTTTAATTATTTAATTTTTTTAATAAAATTATTTAATTAAGTTTTAATCTAAAACCAATTAAAACCTTTAATTAGTAAAAATTTTTTTTCTGTGTGTATGCGAACAAGATAAAATTAAATTTATTTATTTTTATTTTTATTTTTCTTATTTTTATTTATTATTATCAAAATACACAGAAACAAATATGTATATCAATTAAAGATTTTAATTGGTGTCAGATTAAAATTGAATTAATAATATTAAGGCCCATTATTATAACTTGCCTTTAGCTAAAGTTAGGATTTTGTTGGAGCGATAAATAGTTGTTCGTTATTAAAAGTAAGCTAAAAACCACTTTTAACTATCACGTACTATAAGGACAAGTTATAGCGATGTGCATTATTCTCATTATTATAACGAAAACCTACTTATCGCTCCAACAAAATCCTAACTTTAGCTAAAGGCAAGTTATAATAATTAAATTATTAGTCGAATTATTTTATTTACATACAAATTCGTTTTTGAAGTCAGGCTTAAGTAAAAAAAATATATTCTTTCTACGTAGAAAGAATTTGAAAAGAACTTAAGCCTGACTTCAAGAATTAATTTGTGAATTAAATTAATATTTAATTGATTCAGTTAATTATTTAATACGGATTATTTTGTTCGGTTTTGAAAATATATATATTTGAATCAATTCAAAAATTAATTGAACTTTAATTTAAAACTGTTTAAAAACTTTGATTGGTGAAAAAATGTTTTTCTGTTTATATTCTAACTTATTTATCGAGGATAGTTTTAAAGGCCTTCACTCGTTGTAGTTAAACAACCAGCGCCTTTAGTGAGAATCGAACCCACAACCCCCAAACTGATAGTGAAGTATACTACCAAAATGCGCGTAATATCTGAGCCAACACAAATACACACCCGAAATCATATTTATACATTAAAACCATTAAGATAGGCAGTGTTCACCATAATATTTTGTTTTGAAGTCGACCATTAAAAAAAATGCGGAATTTTTTTTTAGCTGCCATTAGCATTCAGACACCTTTTTTTATACAACATACACACTGTTAAAAAAGTTATTGGAGGAAGAAAAGGGTGGGAGACATTTGATTTTCGATTCGAATAATTGATAAAATTTCTTTGTAATAATTTTTTGTATTTAAATAAACGACAGTGTAATTACAAATTGTATAATAAAATAATAACTCATTTTCGTCTCTCTGTCTGCTTTTATTTTGTGTTCGCATCACGTAAAAACTACTGAATGGATTTTAACAAAATTTTATGAGAAGGTACCTTTGTATTGTATTGTATTGTATTTGTAAATTTGATGGCGGAAAATTCAACAGTCACCCTTAAATGGGTGCGGCGACATGGGACTATTGTAGGCAACTGTGTTGCTGACGAACTGGCAAAGAAGGGAACTTTGCTCAACGATAGCGCCATTGACGTCTATTGTGGCATTCCCCTCTCTGCTTGCGGGCATCGAATAAATCGAGCCTTATACGATCTGTCCCAGGTAAGATGGTCCAATGAGTCGACTTGTCAAACGGCGAGGACGATCTGGCCTATACTGAATCAGAAAAAAAACGTCCTTGCTATTTCGGCTGCCAAAAATGCAGCGACGCGATTTAATATCAACGATCACTGGGCATTGCCTATTCGGAACTCATGCAAGAAGAATGGGTCTCCACTACAACGATTTCTGTAGAAGTTGTCAGGATGAGGAAGAGGAGGAAACTGTCGAACACCTCCTTTGCCATTGCCCTGCGTTAGAATACCAACGCCTCCAGTACCTTGGACAAAGGTGCTTTGCAAGCCTCTCATGTGTCTCCATATTGGAACCGAGCAGGATTAACTCCTTTCTGAGAAGCAGCGGATGGTTTTCTAACCAACCTCCACTTGACGAGGCATAGACAATCTCGTTAACAACCTGGCTTGACCAATCTGCCCTCCATTGGCGACCTCCCCACATTTCTGACTCTTCTCTATCTACCTTTAAACTGTTTGTCTGTCTGTCTGTCCGTCCGCTTTTTCTCTTTTCTCTCTGTCTCTTTCCTATCTCTCCCTTTTTCCTCTCCTCTTTTGTAGGTTACACAAAGGGACCAATACTTGGACCCAAGTGTGCTTTATTGGAGATGCCTTTTTAACCTAACCTAACCTAACCTAACCTACCTTTGTATACTGACTCTAACAAAGGATACTTTTTTTCCTCAAAAATATCTTATTTCCAAGAGAAAGTGGAGA
Source organism: Phasia obesa (assembly GCA_949628195.1). Taxonomy (NCBI): domain Eukaryota; kingdom Metazoa; phylum Arthropoda; class Insecta; order Diptera; family Tachinidae; genus Phasia; species Phasia obesa. The sequence goes on from OX451216.1 coordinate 151,910,422, forward strand.
AAAACCAGTGAAAGTACGCAGCTATTTTAGTAGTAAAGTACATAAAGTACATAACTGAAGCACTAACCACTAACAGATGGCGCTGTTTTGCAAAGTAAATACATAACCATAACTGAAGCATAGTTTAAGGCGGCACAGAAAAAGTAAGAGTTTTTGGTGTAGATTGCTTTCAAAGCAAAATCGAACAAAATATTGTAAGGATGCTTACGAAGTGGAGGGCATAGCTAGTCTTAAATATAGTAGTAACAATTAATAAACAAATATATATTTTTTGTATATTCTAATAACAACACTAGATGTATTGATAATTTGCATGTATTTAAATAAAAAATTTCATACTCAAAAAAATTTCAAATTAACATTTCCAAAATTCAATTAACATTTTTCGTTATGGTCATTAAATAAGCAACAAAAAAAAAAAAAATACATACATATTGACACTTACAACAAAAACCACAATTTACTAATTTAATTTATTATTTAATATTTAATTATTATTAAACTTTATATAATCAATATAACTTCTGTAGTATAAAATGTAAAATATTACTGTAGTATAACTCTAGTGTAAAAAAAACATGTAAATATTATTTGTATTTAAACATAAATTTATGTAATATTCTCCTGATTTAAAATCTACATATCTGCTATATCTACGTATATATATAAAGTAAAAGGTAGTGTGTATAATGTATATAATACTCGTATACACGGAAAAAAATGTGTGCACCAACCAAAGATTTTAATTGGTATCATATACAAATGTAATTCAATTTTTTATTAATTCTGTAATTGAATTAATTAAAAAATTAATTAAACTTATATCTGAAACAAATTAAAACCTTTATTTGGTGCAAAAAATCTTTTCTATGCAACAGTTGTATATTATAAAATTTGTTTTTCTATCTTTCCCTTATATATTTTCTTTCATGATTATTACCACAATTTTATGTGTTTTTCGAGTTTTGATACTGATGAAGGGAGGATCGCCCCCAACATCAGATTTTGAAATATTGTTTAGCAGACATCATTTTAAACTATTTTTATTACGTACTAGCAGTGTCAGCGACGATACAAATTTTAAGATTCTTACATTTATAATGCTGCAGATATATAGGTTTTTAACTTCAAATTCAATTTTAATTTAATATTTATAGAAAATTATTATAAAATTTATTTATAAAATTAAAAAAAAAAAATTTTAAAAATTTTTACAATAAAACTTTTATTTATAGAAAATTCAATTTTATAAAAAAAAATTACAAAAAAGACTATAAAATTTAAAAAAAAAATTCTAAAAAATTTTTACAAAAAAACTTTTACAAAACATTTGCAACATTTACAACAAAATTAAATAAAATTTTACAAAGAAATTTTCAATAAAATTTTACCAACAACTTTTATTGAAAATTCTTTGTACAAAAATTTTTTTGGTAAAAATTTTATAGAATTTTTTGTAAAATTTTCTAGTAATTTTTATTATAAAATTTATTTATAAGATTTAAAAAAAAAATTCTAAAAAATTTTTACAAAAAAACATTTATTTATAGAAAATTCCATTTTATAAAAAAGATTTACAAAAAAGACTAAAATTTAAAAAAAAAATTCTAAAAAATTTTTACAAAAAAACTTTTACAAAACATTTTCTATAACATTTACAACAAAGTTAAATAAAATTTTACAAAAAAATTTTCAATAAAATTTTACCAACAACTTTTATTGAAAATTCTTTGTACAAAAATTATTGGTAAAAATTTTATAGAATTTTTTGTAAAATTTTCTAGTAATTTTTTAAAAACTTTATAGTAATTTTTTGGAAAAATTTTATAGAAGATTTGTTTTTTAAATGTTATTGAATTTTTTTTAATTTTATTTTAATTTTACCAACAACTTTTATTGAAAATTCTTTGTACAAATATTATTGCAAATTTTTTGGTAAAAATTTTATAGAATTTTTTGTAAAATTTTCTAGTAATTTTTTTTAAAAATTTTATAAAAATTTTTCGGAAAAATTTTATAGAAGATTTGTTTTATAAATGTTATTGATTTTTTTTTTTAATTTTATTGAGTTTTTTTTATAAATTTTATTGAAAATTTTTTGGTAACATTTTATTTAATTTTCTTTTTAATTTTATAGAAAATGTTTTGTAAAAATATTATTGCAAATTTGTTTGTAAAAATTTTTAGAAATTTTTTAAAAATCTTATAATAATTTTTTGTAAAAATTGAATTTTCTATAAATATGAATTGAATTTGAACTTGAACTTGATGTTTATAAAATTGAATTTAAAGTTTACAAAATTGAATATAAAGTTTATAAAATTAAATTTTAAGAGTATAAAATTGAATTTGAAGTTTAAAACCTATACATATTTACTTTGTATAGAGGTATCCGTCTCTGGGTAATTATTTAGAATGTTGCAACATAAGTTTAATATAAAATCCTGTTACTAAACTTATCTTATCTATTAGTTTTTACGTGATGCGAACGCAAAGAAAGACAGACAGAAAGACAGACATACATATATACAGACGGACAGGCAGATGGAAATGAGTTACTATTTGATTATATGTAAAGAACAAAAAAATCCTAATTAAACAAACAATTGAATCATTATTTATTTAATTAAAATTTAATCTGCAACCAATTAAAATCTTTCATTGGTAAATATATATTTTTTTTTCTATGTAGGACAAGCATCCTTTATTATCGTTTTAAGTCAATAATGTAGGGCAGAATGAATCAGTGCGATAGATTGGTTTACGAGGTTGTAAAGAAGTATTCACAATCTGCAGTTTAAGCTAAATTAGCTCTTGATATTATTTTCCAAATAATAAGAATTTAAATTTACTATTGTGTTAATTTTGTTACACCCTTTATTAAAAATAATAAGATGATTAATTGTTTTGACTTTATTACCACTACATTGTTTGATAACTTTTAAAACCAATAACTAACAGTTTAACGATTATTTGTTCATTAAAATTTATTATTTCTATAAAACAAATAATTTCCCTTCCAAATGCTCCCCTCGCAACCATAAATTTCTTCAACTTGTTTCAATAAATTTCCAAAACAAATGATTTTAGTTGCTACTATAACTAAGCTAACTAAATGTCGTTTTAATGAGAGAGGTCTTTAATGTGCGTGACTTACGCTGTTTGATAGAACAAAAAAAAAAAAAAAAATTGCAAACGAATTTTTATTTTTATTACTCATACGTCATGGTGGCAGTTTTAATAGTCATGCGATTAAAGCAAAGGCACCCAACCTGAAAATTTTTTCAAATGAGTATGTATTGTTGCTTTGGCACTGAAAAAAAATCTATGCATGACATATGGTAAAATTTATTATCAAATAATTATTAATTATATTTAAGAAGAAATATATTAAAGAATAAACAAATGACATATTGAAGATAAATAAAATTATGTGTAATTGAATGAATAAATATTTTAACAACTAAATGTAAATTAATAGGTAAAGAAAAACATGAATTGATGTTTGAAGTTTATATATTTTAATTAAAAATATTTTTTTATATTTTATTTTATTTAATTTATTTTTACTCTTATTTTAACAAATATTTTTTTTATGATGGTGACGGACGTGGCTGTCTAGAAAATGTGCAATCCGCTCGTGCTGGTGTCTAAAAATTAAATTTTCCCAATTTTTCTTTAATATTATCATCTAATTTGTAATTTAATTAATTCTTTCTTAGAGAGAATAAAAACGAACTTAAGCTTGATTATAAATTTCATTGTATGTATTTTTTATGTTTATATTTATATGTTTTGTTCTCTTTGTGAAAGTCTTGTTAAGACTATGTGTATGTTCACAAACTCTCACAGGTTTCCGTGGGTGCCTTTGGATTAAAGTATTCCGCGAACAGCAGAGGAAATTTTGTATTAATATTAAATCACACGAAATTCCTTTAGTTAAAACAGTTAAACAAATAACGAAATTTTATAAAAATCATGTTATGTAAATGGGGAAAATATAAATTCTCAATTGGATATTACAAAAAAAAAAAAATAAAATATCAAGGTTAGAAATAAAGAAAAAAATACAATAAAAATGTCTATGAAAAAATTATAACAAAAATTTCAAGTGTTTTTATACACAATAAAATCGTCTTTTAAAAATTTCTTTCTATTAAATTTTATTTCCCCCAATTTGCATAAATTTTAACATTGTAGAAGAAGTACCTGCCATGAAAATATAAAATACATATTTGCAAAGCAGTAAACATTTCTTTGCTTCAACAAAATTTTTTTTACGTTCCATAACGAATTTTTAAGAATTTGATTGTTTCATGCAACATCTGATGCCCACGTGCCAGGCAGCAGCAGCAATATCAGCAACAACCCTTCTGCAGCCAACGAAATAAAGACAATATAATACTAAAAAACAAATAAGATTTATTTAACAATAAACTCAAGATTATTTCATATTTTTAGTTTACGTGCGCTCAAACGAAACCCTAATTTGGAAAATAAAATTACAAACAGTATGGCAAGAATGACTTTACACATGAAAAGTTAGGAAATATTTTTTGAAGTTATAAAAAAATTTTCTGTTACTTAAATATAAATCTTTAAAATAAAAAAAAAGAAATCAGTTCAAAAGAGGTATCTTGTGTAGATTTTAATCTGACCAACAGTAACTATCCATCGTGGTGATATTTCGACACACCTCGTATTGTTTTTTTATCTCTTCTTTTCTAATCAAACTGTTGCTTTGCTGTTCACTGATATCGTCCAAGTTTTTAGCAAGATGATTGCGCCAGAAGTGCACTCTAAGGTCGAGGCCACGTAATGAGCGTCAAGTGATAGAGCGGTAAGCGGCAAAAAATTAAAACATTTCAAATACTATTGAAATGACTACAAAATAAGCAGCAGATCGACATTTTTGTGTGGCAAAGCGGCGACAATCACAAATAAAACTTCTTTTAAATAAAACTTTTAAAAATATTTTGGCCTAATGAAAAATAAAATGACTGCGAAAGTGAACTTAGAGGCCTTAATCTCGTCTATACAAAGTTGACAGTAGTATTGCCAGAATCAGGGTGGGCTAGAAGGTAGTGTGCTACTCTTTCAGTCTGCGGTTGTGGGTTCGATTCCCTCCAAAAACTATGGCATTTTTCACTACAATATGGCAGGAAGACCAAGAAAGAGCTTGGATATAATATGATTAACTGCATTGGTACAGGTCACGGACTCTCAAGTATTATCTGACCAAGATAAAAATCGCGGTAAGACGATACTTGCAGACTGTGTGTTGGAAAAAGGTTAACATAAAAAGGCTTTGGATCACGGAGAAGATACATATTATCTGGAGATGCTGTGGAGACCTAGCCTTAAGCAAATAGACTCTGTGATGAGGAAGAATGTCGACATTTATCAGTCACCAGTCTGAAATCACTACAGTCAAGAGAGTAATAGTGACAGCACGAGACTCAATTAAAGTAAGGTATTCGTAAATTTCCAGTCGGATACCAGAAATTATTTAGAAACGAAGGGGATCAAAAAGGGGCCAACGAAGTTAGCGGTCGGCTTCGGTATTCACCCTACAAAAAAAAAAAATACAAACAAAAATTGCTAGTCTTTCTAAACATTTGGTTAGATTTGTATCTGTGACTAAATTCCCTGTATTGTATATCTTCTTTTCCGCAATCGCATTAATATTCAAAGTACAATTTTTGTTTAAAGCATTAAAGAAACCTCTCTTAACAATAGCATTTTGCCAACCGAGTCCGTTACGTGGCTTCGATAAATTTATAATTTAGACCTTTTCATCAACCAAACTGGTCTTGAATTTATATTAAATTTTCGGTGTTTCAAAAATAGTTTTGAGCTTCACTTACAGTGACATCAACACCTCCATAGACTGACATGGCTCAGGGATGGGAAGCCCTTGTCCCTAAAACTGACTTTCTCTATATGAAAGATATTTTCGGTAATAGCTTGTGGATTATCTTTATTCTAAATGCCGAGGGTTTCCATCCATTCATCTAAAAGTGAGTTTCCTCCCTGAACAAAATTTTCTTGTAAAATTTGTTAATTTCGGTTTTAGCCCATTTACCAAATGTACGATATGACCGGTGTTTATGTGGCTTTAATTCTTGCACAAGTTCTTCTTCACAAAATCTTCTCTATAAAGTGAGTGGACTCATTTATGTCTTCCACTACTGTGTGGGATTTGTGGGTTCGATTCTCACCAAAAACTCTGGGTGTTTCACTACAACGAATGATGGTCTTTGTTACACTGCACAGTGGGGCAGAATCGAAATATTTTGGAATTAACTAAGCCATTTGTAAAGGGATAGTTCGATTGATGCAAAATTTGACATGAGCATAGCAGAGGAGTATTTGAGCTTAAGTTTTAACACTGGTCACCATACACTAGCTAGAGGTGGCGCTATGTCGTCTCAAAATTGGGTATCTGGCAACTGACAATTCTTTTAGAGCTTTGCATTTTCCCTAATTTTTGTTTCGATAATTAAAGTTAGAATATAATTTGTATTGTAACATTTAATAAATAAATAAAATAAATTGCTCACATAGACAATTTTGCCCACCTTAATGTGGTTAAAGAGCGCACTAAGTTTCTCGAACTGAAGCATGTGTTTCGTAAAAAATCTGTACAATTTGCTGTAGTGGTAGGTGACGACGGTCTATTCATAATGAAAAGGCAAATTAATCTAAATATAAAACTAATTACAGATTATAAAATTCTTACTTATGAAAATAAAAACGTTGACTTTTTTATTGTGTAAAGTCACTCCTGACATACTGTATATAATTTCCTCTTTTCTTTTAAAAAAAATATATTTTTCACCTTTTATATTTATAACAGCCACCGAAGAGAATGTATCTTTAAAGGCTCACTAAGGCATAAAATACCTTGAAGCACCTAAATATAAAAAAATGAAATTCAAAGTAATCTTCATCTTCAGCAAAATTAATTATGCAGTTATTACGCTACCCACGCAAAATGTTGCTGTTTTAAGAGCAACATTATCGCCACTTATACAAAATATTGTTTTAAATTTGAATTTAAAATGATGTACGTTTACAAAACGGTTCAGTAATAGAAAGTGTATAAGTGATAGTTTACACTTAGCAAGTATTTTTGTCTTAAATGTGAGTTTATAGTGGAGAGCAAAAATTGAAATAAAACGAAAAAATTGAATAAAAACAAAATGCAATTCATTTTTTAATTAATAATTTTATTAGAAGAAAAAAGCTAATTTCAAATGTTACTAAATACCAAACCTTAAAAAGTCTGACAATCGTGTATGTTGATCAATATATCCCCGTACACTATAGACACCCACGCATACTTCTGAGTCTAAGAAAATTTGTTAAAATTTGATTAAAAATTAATTAAATAAAATATAAAAAATTAAAGAAATAATTTTTATTTAAAAAAACTACATTTCAAACATCAATTCTTTACGTATTATTTACCATTTAGTCGTTAAAATATTTATTTATTAATTTACACATAATTTAATTTATATTTATATTTATATTCAATCTATCACACATTTATTCTTAAATATAATTAATTTATAAAATACTAAAATTGACCATTAGCAATGCAGATATTTTTTTCAGTGTAAAAAACACCAATACATTCTCATTTTAATCACTTTCTCTGGTTGGGTATGCTTGCTCTAGACTCATTATAATTTATATATCCAAACTATCGCAATTTTTTTAGCACACAAGCTATTTTTGACGACAGATTGTACGACCGAGCATGGCCTCTACTCTGAGTTTGTCAGTGTGAATATGACTATAAATATAGAAATTACTACTATTATCACTGTGACATTTTATCTGCATTAATATCTCGCTTTAGCTGTCACTCTAAATCAAAAGCCCCCACGCAAACCCCTAAGGGTTTGTGAGCACATACACAATCTCAAGGAGAATCTCACAGAGAACAAAACATGTAAAAATTTTAAATCAGTAGCATACCAGCTAGCATAACAGCTTTCAACAAGGTAGGTTTGTGTCACTTTGCTAAATATTTAGCAAACCAATGCATTTTCAATTTAACCACTTTTGTTTGGTTGGAGGCCTTTGTTCTAAATGCCTTTAAAGAACTGTGTTTATGGCTGATTACACACTGTGTAATTTTTTAAGTCATGGCAAAATAACCATATACGGACACCACTACGTCATAAAAGACCAAAAAAAAAGACCCTTGTCTTCCAGTTTTGCCCAAAGTCCTCCAGGTTTTTTTTTTATGGGCCTTCAGAGATGTGGGGCCTCGATGTCATTTTTGCTAAAAAATGATCATTTAATCAAGCTCATATTTGGCAAACCGTTTGAAATTTTTATATACTCTCTGAGGCAAAGCTCTTGCCTTAAAGAACAAAAATTGTGAATATATACAATCAAAAAAACTTCATCTTCAAGGTCAAAATCGCAAAAAACTTTAAAAAATTCAATTTTTTTACCTTTTTTTCCCCTGTTCAGGTCCATAGGTAGCAAACCGTTCAAAATTCAAGGAAACAATCAACTACAAAAATGAACCTAAGATCTCAATAAACAACCTTCTAGAACATATGAACTTCCTAGGAATGATTCTTAACACCGTTTAGGTAGCGCTTAGGTATCCGCAAAAGTGAAAAACTTTTTTTGATTTTGAATTTTTTAAAGTTTTTGCGATTTTGACCTTGAAGATGAAGTTTTTTTCGATTTTATATATTAACAATTTTTGTTCTTTATGACAAGAGCTACAACTTTGCCTCAGAGAGTATATCAAAATTCCAAACGGTGTGCAAAATATAAGCAAAATATGATTGTCATTTTTTTGCAAAAATGACATCGAGGCCCCACATCTTTGAGGGCCCATAAAAAAAAACCTGGAGGACTTTGGGCAAAACTGGGAGACAGGGGTCTTTTTTTTGGTCTTTTATCATGTAGTAGTGTCCGTATATGGTTATTTTGCCATGACTTAAAAAATTACACTGTGTGTTATTGTTTCAACTATGACTGTTACTTCAGTTTTGATTATTATTATCCTGTCACTTTAGCAATGACTGTGACAACATTTGATTATAAAGTTGATGATAACTGCAACTACAGCTTTGTTATTGTGACTTTAATTGTTTACGAAATCTTAACTATCGTTATTATAGAGGCTCTGTAAGTGGTATGATAAGTTCCACTTTTCTTGTGACTTCAACAGAAACTACGACTCTATTAATGACTGTCTTTAACTGGCAAAGGATTTCGTTTTAACTAAGTCTTTGACTGCTAAGGTGACTATGTATTATTATTTTGTACGGGGGAGGATACCGAAGCAGACCACTAACTGCATGGGTCCCTTTTCGACCCCCCTTCGTTCCTCAATGGTTTCTGATATCCGACTGGAAATTTACGAATACCTTATTTTCATGGAGTTTTCTACTGTCACTAGCCTTTTTACTCTCGACTGTAGTGATTTCAGACTAGCGAATAATAATACATGTCGACATTTTTTCTCATCACAGAGTGTATGGTAATTGCTAATATTTGCTTAAGGCTAAGGTCTCCACAGCATCTCCCTTTTAATATGTCTCTGCCTGTGATCGATAGCTTTTTTATGTTAGCCTATTTCCCGACGCACTCTGCAAGTATCCTCTTACCCTGATTTTAACTTGACCAGATAATACTTGAGAGTTCTTGAGCTGGTACTAACGCAGTTATCCATTTATAAGCACCCATATTATATCCAAGCTGCTTCTTGGTCTTTCTGCCAACTTGTAGTGAAAAATTTTAGAGTCTTTGGTGGGAATGGAACCCACAACCCCGTATTGATACACCAGCCCACCGAAGCACCACCCTGGTGACTATGTAAATAGCTGTAACTGAGTTTATTAATTTGTCTATAGTTTTAACTACGACAGTGGCTTCTACAATTATAGTGGTTTTTGATAAACATAATTAATGACAGCTGTCACTATGATGACATTGAAGTAATTTTACTTGTGGCTTCGACAAATACTATGACCATGTTTTTTGCCTGATTGAGACTATGTCTGGGACTTTACTTCAAATGGGATTAACTAGGCTCATGTCTAACAGTCTTACTAGATCTGTGACTTAAACCGTAAATGATGTGACGTTAATGGCTGCCATTGTGTCACTGTCTATGATTGTGGCATGCCATTATAAAATTCTTGTTTATTTTTAGTTTCGTAAAAAAACTTTGTACAAAGTTTACATTTTTAAACACAAGAAATGTTTCGAGACAAAGTCAGTTTATGACACGAAATAAAACTTTAGTTTTAAAACAATATTAATTGTGTATTAAATAAACTAATGTTTTTGACACTTTATTTCTCTTTGAAATATAATAAAAAATGTTGATATGTAAATGTAGATGGTAAATGACAAGTAAACTGTTAAATGTGCAAAATATTTACACGTAGCTGAGAGAATTTAATTTTTATTTAAGTTTGAGCGATTGTTTTGTAAAATGTTTTCACAAATAAAGATTTTTTTTATTTTTACTATTTTATGATTTATAAGGGGTTGTGCTCTTACAGACCTTTAGAGATCTCTTATATGTTTTACATTTACTGTCTAAAGATATTAGCACCAAAAACATTTTACAAACACTTTTTTCATATAAATTTTCAAAAAAGCTTATCGTGTTTAAAAATTCTGCCAAGCATATTTTTATGGCTTTTATAAAGCTTTAATTATTCATTTCATATGCAAATTTTAGCACGATATTGTTGCGAAAAATATGTTAACAAATAAATTATAAAAATTAGCATATAAAAATTAGCATATGCATAAATTTGTTTGTTAATATCCTGTTGAAATTGTTTTACAGTTAAGGACTTGGTGGTAATTTATAATTTATTTCAAGGTCATTTTCTAAAAATCTACTAAACTACATACTCGTATACAAAATATAAAAGCCAATTTAAGGCATTACTATTATACAAAGAAATATATTTAATTTTAAAATAAAATATAAAACTCCAGCTGCTGTAAGTAACATATTTTTTGCTGTACAAAATGTATTTTAATGTCATAGAATTATCCCTTTAAAAAATAAAATTTTTTATTTTGTTAACAAGTTTATATGTTTTTTTTTTATAAAAGTTATACATCTCTCCCTATATATATCCAAAGGCGGCATCAAACAAAGTTTATTTAATTCTCTCCCTTAACCGGATACAGTATGTCATGTCCTTTGTGTATGTGTCGTACGTGTGTTTCCGCCTCAACAAATTGAAAAATATTTACTTCCATTATTATTTTTTTTTTAATGTTTAAGACATGTATTTATGCAAAAAATGTTCTTTTTATTTTATTTCGAGCTAATAAGGTAACATTTTTTCTGCCACAGACATCTTTTGATAACAAGAAGGTAAAAAAAAGCATTTATAATGGAAATTTATAAAAACATTTGTTTTGTATGAAAAAGTTTTATTTTTGAACATTCATATTATTAGAATAGTAGCAGACATTTGCTTTTTTAAGCAAATTTTTGCAAAAAGTTTTTTTTTAACATTTTGAATAGAGGCAGAAGTATGTCATAAAAATTAATTCATAAAAAAAAGACTGTGAAATATGTGAAAGGCCAATTTTGCAAACAATTAAATGAATGGTTCAAAGTGTTCAGCGCCATCACCGCAAATGAATCATCATATTATGCGAAATATCGTCAGGTATAAATTTTTCTGTGGAAACAATTTTATATCGTAAATTTTCTTATATTTTAAGACAATATTTCAAAACAATGTTTGTCATACACTTATTAAAAAATGTTTAAACAATTACAAACAATAATTAAATTATTTCTTATTTACGAAATGTCTGTAAATTTGAGCTACATTATCTGTGTCTGCCTTAAAATTAATTCTCTGTGTGTTTGGTGTATTAATAATTTGTAACATTTCTAATATGTAACGACGTTTATAATTGTATTCTGAATTTAGTACTGCAACATTATCAAAATTGGCATAGGGATTTAATTCAGCACAATGAGATGATAATGCTGTTTTTTTGCGAAATATCTTTGCATTATCTTCTCATTCTCACGGTCATCTAGTTAGACCAAAGTTCCACTATATTGGTAATTATTATAACTTAACCTACCAAAACAACACAATTTCCCATTCATCTTCAGTTGGTTAACACAAAGTCTACCAATACATAAAGCTCTGCTTCTGATATCTTTTGGTTAGGTATTTTAAAGTTTAAAAAAATTGTTGTTGTAAAAAAAAATTTTGTTTCATAGAAAAAAGTTGGATAAACATTAAAAATTTTGTATCGTAAATGTTTCCATATAAAATTTGATATGGTAAATTTTGCTTTATAACAATTTTATAGCGTAAATTTTGTATATAACAATTTTATATCGTAATTTTTTTACATAAAATTTTTTTATCGTAAATTTTTCCAAAAAAAAATTATATATAAATTTATATATAAATTTTATTATAAATTTTATATATAAATTTTTTTATCGTAAATTTTTCCATAAAAAAATTTTATATCGTAATTTTTTTTTCATATAAAATTGTATATCGTAAATTTTTTATATAAAATTTTTATATCGTAATTTTTTTATATACAAATTTTATAACGTAATTTTTTTATATAAAAATTTTATATCGTAAATTTTACCATTTAACAATTTTATATCGTAATTTTTTCTAAACTACATTTCTTTTACTTTTTTGATAGAAAATATTTGGATATCGTAAATTATTATAAGTTAGCGAAACAAAGTGATATATAAATATTGCAGGAATTACTTTTTAAGCTAAACACAATTGCTCATTAGTTGTGGTTAGAACAAAGTCTACCACTACATAAAGCTGTGCTTCTGCTTTTTCAATTAAAAAAACTTGTTATTGTAATTTTTTTTCTACAGAAACACTTTTATATAGCAAATTTTTCTACAGAGAAATTTAGGATATTTCTTTTTAATGGAAAATTTGGATATACAATTTTATATCGTAATTTTTTTATATCAACATTTAAAATCTTTAATATTTTACATATAAAAATTTTATAGCGTTAACTTTTTCATATACTAATGTTATATCTTAAATATTATATCGTTATTTTTACCATATAAAAATTTTATATCGTAATTTTTTTTATATCATAATTTAAAATCTTTAATATTTTTCATATAAAAATTTTATAGCGTTAACTTTTTCATATACTAATGTTATATCTTAAATATTATATCGTAATTTTTACCATATAAAAATTTTATATCGTAAATTTTTCTAATAAATTATGTTTTATTCGATCTTTTTGAGTATAAATGAAGAAAAAAATTTATATTAAGCTTTAATACAAATTAAAAAATAAATTAATTTTCCGAATAATATTTTTGATGGGAAAATTTAACCATTGATTTTTCTATTCACCTTATTTTTATGTGTTAAAATTGATGATAGAATTGAAATATAAGGTGAATAGAAAACCTTATTTTTATGTCTTAAATTTTCCATAGAAGTTATGTTATATCGACAGCAATAATTTCGAATCGTAAATATTTCTATAACCCAATTTTCTAACTTAAATTTTAATAAATAACAATTTTATATGGGTAATTTTTCTATACAAAAAATTAATATCGTAATTTTTTATAGAAAAATTTAAAAATGTTAATTTTTCTAAACAAAATATTTGGTAACTTAAATTTTCCACAGAAATTATTTTGTAACGAGAGGAAAAGTTTTCTTTCATAACTATTTTTATAACATAATTTTATAACGTAAATTTTTCTATTTAAACATTTTATAATCTGAAATTTTTCCAAATATAAATATTATATCGTAAATTTTTTATCCTATTTTTTGCGGACATAAATGTATATCCAAACGTATTTTATAAAAAATTTTTAACGCAAATTTTTTTCAGAAAAATATTTGATATGGCCAAAATATTTCATGTCATTAATTTGTCTAGAAAAAAATTATAATTTAAATCTTCGCACAGAAAATTTTGAATATTGTTAATCTTTTAGTGAAAAAATTTAATAAAGCTATTTTCTGTAAATTTAAAAGCTTAATACCTTCTTTAAAAAAAAAATTAAATCTAAAATTTTCTATAGAAAAATTTTCGTATAAAGCTTCTTTTTTATGAAAAAATTTTATATATGCAATCGTTATGTTTGTATATTTTTTACAGTTTCTAAGGAATGTCTTAATTTTTGAGCTTCAGACTTAATACATTCTTCTACAGAACTATGAATATGCCGTTTAATTTACTGCAAAATAATATTTTATGCCCTAATTTGTTTTAAGACTTTAATTAACTTTTATTATTAAAAAGAAACCAAGAGCTTCTGGAAACTGCTATTTAAAATACGAAATAAAAACCCGTATTTTAAATGATAGTGTTTCGAAGACCAATTTGTTTGTGTTTTTGTACCCCCCTTTGTCTATTTCCCTTTATATTTTAAACGTTTTATCGGGTATAAAACACCCTGAGCAGCTGCCTACTTTCTCTTTTTTCTTCTGAATTGCCATTGCCAGCCATTTAGTAGTCTGTCCCTTGATCATTTGCACCTTTAACAAAAGCCAACGAAAACTTAATGAAAATAAATGACTGGAATGAGCAAAAAAAAAACAAGAAATGAGAAAGCAAATTCAAAGTGTTGTAAAATGAATCAGTATATGTTTTAAGGAAAGAGGTCACTGGGGGGTCTACAAGAGTCATTTAATGAACATTAGTGCCAACATTAAAACTAATTGATGAAGAAAATGTGAGAAAAGAAGAAAGAAAAATAAAATTTAATGTTTATAGAATCAATTTTTATTAACTTTAAATTTAAGCTTTCGAACACATGCTACAGTGGAATATAATGTTAACAAAAGTTAATTTTCAAAAGGAGATAATTTTCTATAAATTATTTTCTTTATAAGAAAATGTGCATACATGCGTCCCACTGTTCTTAACAATATCAATATCATTAAGAGAAACAATACAAACCGGTGTGTCTTTCGTTACTATGTTGCCTGTGGTTCTTATTCTAAACATTCCCACACAATATGCGCTGTTATCTACTGGACAGCCTTCAATTCTCAGTTTCCTTGATTTTTATCTCGGTAGGAAGATACTAGAACTTGCCGCCTTTATCTAGACATAGAGATAAAGGCTATTCTTATTGATTAACATTCTAGATTAGTTAGATTCTAGTTGCTATTCCCTGACAATTTTGTTTTTTTTACAGTGGGCAATCAATGCTAGACCTTAGCTCTAAACATTCCATTAAGCAAAATAAAAAAATAAAAAAAATTTCACCAATTAAAGCTTTTAATTATTTTTAAATTAAAGTTCAATTAATTTTTTAATTGATTCAAATATATATATGTTTAAAGTAGAACAAAAAAATTTCCTAATTAAAGAAAAATTTGAATCAATTAAATATTTAATTTAATTTGAATCTGAAACTGACACCAAATTATTGTAGGCGTGGAAAAGGCCCACATTAAAAATTTCATGATTATCTTGCGTTTGCTCTAATCGGAGAACTACGGACTTATACCTTATGTGGTATCAAATGGATCAATAAGTCGTAATATTGCTTATGATAATTTCAAATATTTTATTAAATAAATAACAATACAACAACAACTTTCAATTAATAAAAGTTCTCTTAGATATGAAAACTTTATTTATTTATTTGCCTTTTTTTGCTTTAAACTCTATTTACACGATACATTTCAATCTCATGTCTCAATTTGCATACATTTCAGATTTTAAAGAAAACCCAAAGTTGTTAAAGCCAGTGTTTATTTGTTTTATTTTCTGCTCAGGGAAAAAATCTCGAAACAAAAAGCTAACAGTGTGCGTTAGTGTACGTATGAATCAAGCACAACATGCTGCAGGGAGATGGGGGTGTCGAATTCTTGTTTTTAACACTTTTTCACAAAAAAACAAAAACAAAAAGCAAATTTTCAGAGTGGAACTACTGTTGAATATTTTTTGCCTGCGCACATTTTTCACGACAAAACAAAACATTATGTTCTATTGTCGTCTAAAATTAAAAGATATAAAACAAAGTATGTTTAGGTTTATAAAAAACGAGGGCTGGTAAGAAGTTTTTTTAAAAGGGATTAAAGTAGAATACACAAAACATATTAATAACAATAAGTATATGTTCATAATTACATATTTAATTTATTTATTTAATGATAGAGATTCTGATATATAGATATTGGTATGTACATAGTTGCATTTTGGTGGATTTCATTTTGTTTTTTTTTCGACTCAGGTGGTCAGACAGGCTATCTCGTCCTAAATCTATAGCCATCCCAACCTTCTAGTAACATTGCAGTAACAATTTTTCTATATAAAAAATTACGATATGATAATTTTTCTACAGAAACAATTACGATATGATAATTTTTCTATAAAAAAATTTCGATATGATTATTTTTCTTTAGAAAAAATTACGATATGATAATTTGTCTATAGAAAAAATTACTTTGCGAGAATTTTTCTATAGAAAAAATTACGATATCACAATTTTTGTATAAAAAAATTACGATATGACAATTTTTCTATAGAAAAAATTACGATATGACAATTTTTCTATAGAAAAAATTACGATATGACAATTTTTGTATAAAAAAACTACGATATGACAATTTTTGTATAAAAAAATACGATATGACAATTTTTCTTTAATAAAAATTACGATATGACAATTTTTCTATAGAAAAGTTTGCGATATGATAATTTTTAAATACAAAAATTTATAATATGATAACTCTTTTCGGTACAAAAATTTACAATATGATAATTTTTCTATAGAAAAATTTACGATTTTATCATTTTTCTATAAAAAATTTACAATATGACATTTTTTCTGTAGAAAAATTTCACTAGAAAATTTTACAATTTTATCATTTTTCTATAAAAAATTTACAATATGACATTTTTTCTGTGGAAAAATTTAGGATAAGATAATTTTTCACTAGAAAATTTTAGGATAGGATAATTTTTCTATAAACAAATTTACGTTATGATAATTATTACATAAAAAAATTACGATATGATTATTTTTCTATAGAAAAATGTAATTTTATAGTTTCTCCATAGAAAAATTTGTAATTTAACAATTTTTCTATGGAAAAATTTAATATGTGATAATTTTTATATTGAAAAAATTACGATATGATAATTTTTATATAGAAAAAATTACGATGACAATTTTTCTATAGAAAATTTTACAATTTGACAAATTTCTTTTGGAAAAATATACGATTTTAAATTTTTTTCTATAGAATTATTTACGACTTGACAATTTTTCGATAGAAAAAATTACGAAATGACATTTTTTCTATAGAAAATATTACAATTTGACAATATAGAAAAATTTACGATTTTTAAATTTTTCTATAAAATTTACGATTTCTAAATTTTTCTATACAATAATTTACGATATGGCATTTTTTCTATAGAATAATTTACGATTTGGCATTTTTTTCTATAAAATAATTTATGATTTGACAGTATTCCTATAGAAAATATTTAAATTTGCTATAGAAATACTTAATAATTGACAATATTTCTATAGAAAAATTAATTATTTGATAATTTTCGTGTAGAAAAATTTACGATTTGTTAATTTTCGTGTAGTAAATATTTACGATTTGACAATTTTCCTATAGAAAAATTTACCATTTGACAAGTTTCCATAGAAAAATTTACGATTTGACAAGTTTCCTATAGAAAAATTTACGATTTTATAATTTTCGTGCAGAAAAACTTACGATTTGACAATATTCCTATAGAAAAATTTAGGATTTGACATTTTTTCTATAGAAAAATTTACGATTTAATAATTTTTCAATAAAAAATTGAAAAATTTACTATTTGACATCTTTTCTATAATTAATTATTAAATCATAGATTTTTCTATAGAAATATTTACGATAATTTTCCAATAGAAATATTTACGATTTAATAATTTTTCAATAGAAAAATTTACGAATTGATAATTTTTCGAAGAAAAATGTTCGATTTGATAACTTTTTAATAGAAAAATTTACGTTTTGAGAATTTTTTAGTAGTAAAATTTACAATTTAAGAATTTTACAATAGAAAAATTTACGATTTAATAATTTTTCAATAGAATAATTTACGATTTAATAAGTTTTCAAGGGAAAAAATTTGCGATTAGATAAGTTTTCTATAGATATATGTACGTTTTGATAATTTCTCTATAGAAACATTTACGATTTTTACATTTCGTAAATATTTTGAAGAAACATTTATTTACAATACGTGAATTTTTGTGTAGTAAAATCTGCGATATGAAAATTTCTCTATAAAAATCATGACTATATGACTTTAGTTATAGAAAAATATACGTTATGATATATCGTATATATTAAAGATTACATATTCATTATTTCTATACATAAAATAATATTCCAATTTTTCTATAGAAAAATTTACAATATTTCAATTTTCCTATAGAAAAATTTACAACATTCCTATTTTTAAATAGAAAAAAATTTGCAATATTCCTATTTTTCTATAGAAAAGTTTACAATATTCCAATATTTCTTTGGAAAAATTTACAATATTTCAATTTTTATATAGAAAAATTTTAAATATTTCAACTTTTATATTACGATATTAAAAATATAACTATTGTAAATATATCTATAGAAAAACTTCTGAAAAACTGGCATTGAAAAAAATATTCTCTTATAAAATATATTTTTTTCTCTATAGAATTTAAAAATTTAAAATGTTTAATTTACAGCATGATCTTAAACAATAGATTTTTATTTACAAAATTTTTCCATCTAATATTGTGCCACCTTTAATGTCTACTCTTAACATTTCCTTTTGTTTTATTTTGCCTTCATATTTAGGAACAAAGAATATTTCGCCAAAAAAATTTTATTTTATTTTAGGAAAACCTAAAAAATACAAATAAACATCAAAAAAAAACTTTCCTTGCAGATTTTCATTTTTCAAACATTGTTGTCATTTTAGTTTTTGTTTTTTCTTTGTTTATTATTTTTTAAATTTATTAGAAATTGGAATAATATACATTTTAGTGAATGTTTTGGAAGTCGCAGAGACAAAGAATGGTAATAAATTGAAACAGATATTTTATGATTTATGGCTTTGTAAATATTTATTTTAACGTGAAGGACAACAAAATGTTTTTTTTAAAGCAAAGGGAAAACTGTTTTTTGAAAATTTATTACAGGATAAAAAAGGACCAAAATTTAAGACTTGAAACAAATATTTAACTTTTTTAAGCTAAAACAATAACGATTTGTGAAATAGATGGAAGGAAGTGTCAGAGTTTTTATTTATTTGTGCGAGGTGTTCTTCATTGCGTATGAGTATTGAATTAACGCTCATACGCAGTGGATCACTTTTAATATTTTTTTAAACTGTATACTGTTTTACATAACAGTTTTTTTTATCTAACTAACACATTTTAAATTAGCCGATATATTTCGCTTTAAATATATTAATTTTGTAGGGATATTCTCGATCCAACATTTTGAAAGATTTAACAACAACATGTACAAACATAACTTTAAATTTTAACAGATTAAAATATGTGTGCATGGGCAAAGCTATATACCAACATTTAAAATTAATGCGTAAAGTTATGGCCAAATATAACACAATCAACAAAACCATACAATGTTTTACCACAAAAGTAAATTCGCCAATAATAACGACAGGCTACTAGGAGTTTGCATGTACGAATTTGGCGCAAAATAACATACAGCAAAACATTAAGGCTTGTTGTCTATGTACATATGTATATATATAAATGTGTAAACAGTTTTGTATGCAAATTGCACTGAATAGTTGTTCGAAAACTATTGCAATTGCATGACAATAACACAGAGAGAAATACAAATTTAAAACCATTTTGCATAAAATCATATTAACTGAACAACCAAGGCAATATATTGACATACTAAACATACATACATATGTACATACATACATACATACATACATACATACATACATACATACATACATACATACATACATACATACATACATACATACACAAATGCTTACATTTCTATTATAAAAACACAAATTGCATGTATTTATATTTATATTTACATATACACATACATATTCATATATAAACATGCCAACAGGATGTTATATCCTCGGTATCTGCAAATGTGTGTGTGAGTGTGTGTTTGTAAATTGGTTTTATTACTCTCTGTGGTATTTCGAACATGTTCAAGTCTCAATGCATGAATTTAAGTTTCCCTATATTTGTTTGTGGGTGTGTGTCTGTGTGTGAGTGTGATTATGTGCATTCATGTGGCCATTTCTAGGCTTACAGCTGGTCATGTTGGATATGTTAAATATTTGATAAAATTAAAAATTTAACAAGGAGAGAGGGAGAAAATAGAAACACAAAATACAACAAAATGAATAAATTAATTTTAAAACAAATGAAAATCTAATTGTAAATGAAAAATAAACGGAAATAAAGCGCAAAAAATCAGCCTGCCATTCGTTAATTTAAATAAGAAATATAAAATAATTTAAATATTTTTAGCACAATATCAATTGCAGATTTAGGGAATGTCGATTACAGTTTGTAATTAGTTATACAAGCAATTACTCTATTATATGTAATTGTTATTGTAGTTTATTAATTAAAAGTACTTTCCACTATTTATAACTGTAATTGAGATTTTTTTCAATTACACATTACATGTAATTTGTAATTAACAAATTACAAATAATAATAATAATTTTTCTTTGAAAAATTTATTAAAAATTTAAAAAAAAAATAATAAAATAATAATTTTTCTGGAAAAAATTATTAAAAATTAAAAAAAAAATAATAATAATTTTTCTGGAAAAAATAAAAAAACGAAAATAGCCAGTTGTTGGAAACAAGGTTTATCTCTATAAACAAATTGTTAATAATTTAAAAAAAAAAAATATTAAATAATTATTTTCTATACAATGAAAAAAATTTTTTTTTTTTTTTATTTTTTTATTATTTTCTATAAAAATAATTATTAAAAATTTTTGTTTAAAAAATCATTTTTCTATAAAAAAAATTATTAAAAATTTTCAATAAAAAAAAACAATTATATAAAAATAATTATTAATACTTTTTCTTAAAAAAAATAATTTTTCTAAAAAATTATTAATAATTTCTCTATAAAAATAATTTTTCTATGAAAAGTTATTAAAAATCATTTTCCTATAAAGAATATTAATACATTTAAAAAAAATAATAGTAATTTTTCTTTAAATAAAACTATTAAAAAATTTTCACTAAAATAAAAATTATTTTTGGGGAAAAAATGAAATTTACCAGTTATTGAAAACAAAGCCTATCTCTCTCTATAAACAAATTGTTAATAAGTTTCTAAAAAGAAATATTAAATAATTATTTTCTATAAAAATAATTATTAATAGTTTTTCTTAAAAAAAAATATTTTTCTATAAAAAAAAATTAAAAATAATTATTAATACTTTTTTTTTTAACAAAAACTTATTTTTCAAAAAAATTATTAATCTTTTTAAAAAAATATTAATAATTTTACTATAAAAAATAATTTTTCTATAAAAAATTATTAAATATTATTTTCATTTAAAGAATATTAAAACTTGAAAAAATAATAATATTTTTTTTAAATAAAATTATTAAAAATTTTTCAATAAAAAAATAATAATTTTTCCGGAAAAATAAAACAAAAATCACCAGTTTGCTGAAAACAAAGTCTATATCTATAAACAAATTGTTAATAATATTCTAATAAAAATATTAAATATTAAATGAAATTTGTAATTAAAAAATTAATAATAATAATTTTTCTTTGAAAAAATTATTAAAAATTATTAAAAAAAAAAAAATAAAATTATAATTTTTCTGGAAAAACTAAAAAAGGAAAATAGCCAGTTGTAGGAAACAAGGTATATCTCTATAAACAAATTATAATAATTTTCTAAAAAAAATATTAAATAATTATTTTCTATAAAAATAATTATTAATAATTTTTCTTTAAAAAAATAATTTTTCTATAAAAAAAAATTACTAAAAATTTTCAATAAAAAAAAACAATTATATAAAAATAATTATTAATACTTTTTCTTCAAAAAAATAATTTTTCTAAAAAATTATTAATAATTTCTCTTTTAAAAAAAATATTAATAATTTTTCTATAAAAATAATTTTTCTGTGAAAAGTTATTTAAAATCATTTTTCTATAAAGAATATTAATACTTAAAAAAAGAATAATAGTTTTTCTTTAAATAAAACTATTAAAAATTTTTCACTAAAATAAAAATTATTTTAGGGGAAAAAATGAAAATTGCCAGTTATTGGAAACAAAGTCTATCTCTCTCTATAAACAAATTGTTAATAATTTTCTAAAAAAAATATTAAATAATTATTTAATAAAAAAATGATTATTAATAGTTTTTCGTTAAAAAATCATTTTTTTCTAAAAAATAATTATTAATACTTTTTCTTAACAAAAACTTATTTTTCTAAAAAATTATTAATCTTTTTAAAAAAATATTAATAATTTTACTATAAAAAATTATTTTTCTATAAAAAAATTATTAAATATTATTTTCATATAAAGGATATTAAAACTTGATAAAATAATAATATTTTTTTTTTTAATAAAATTATTAAAAATTTTTCAATAAAAAAAAAAATTTTTCTGGAAAAAATGAAAACAAAAATCACCAGTTGTTGAAAACAAAGTCTATCTCTATAAACAAATTGTTAATAATATTCTAATAAAAATATTATATATTAAATGAAATTTTTTTTTTTTTTTTTTTTTTTTTCGGGTTGGGAGGAAAAAAATGCCTAACGCATCTCAGGAGCTGTCGTCACAGTTCTGGTATGTGGAGCTTGCATCCACTAAAAACCCCCCATTTTTTGAGCCATTTCTCCGCCCCGGGACCACTTTCGTATTGCTTCGGGGCGGGGCTCCTCTTTTGTTTTTATCGAACAGCTGTCGTTGCACCTACGTCTAGGTCCCGCTTTTTTTCACGTAACACTTTCTCTATGAAAGTTGATATGTGTTTCCAAGTGTTTTCGTCTTTCAACATATATCCCACAATGTTTTCCGGGGATATTTCTCCAACGAGTTGTTCTACAGTCTGTCGTTCTGTTCTCCATCTGTCACAGCTGAAGAAGGTGTGCTCTGCGTCGTCTACGCAGTTATCTCCATATATACAAATAAAGTTGTCTACTTTTCCCATTCTATGGAGGTATTGCAGGAAACTACCATGTCCAGAAAGCATCTGTGTTACGAAATAGTTAATTTCGCCGTGTTTTCTATTTACCCATTTGTCTAGGTCATCTATCAGTCTTGCTGTCCATCTACCCCGTGATTCATTTTGCCATCTATTTTGCTATTTTTGCATGGTCTGTGCTCGTTCATCCCTTGTTGCTGCTTCTCTGGTTGTTCTGTCCGATTGCCTTCGAATACTCCAAATTGCTTTTCGTTCTTCAGCTAAAAGGTCAATTGGGATAGTCCCGCTTATGACAAGGACCGCGGGTTCCGACACCGTGCGATATGCTGAAGCAACTCTTAGAGCAGCAGTACGTTGTACAGTTGCTAGCAACTTTCTACGGTATTTTGCTTGTAGGGCATCAGCCCAGATTTCGGATCCGTATAATAAGATCGACTGGGTCGTAGCCATCATCAGCTTCCTTTTACTGTAGTATGGCCCTCCGATATTCGCCATTAGTCTGCTGAGAAACACCGTTACTTGAGCTGCCTTTGTTGCTGCATATTGAAGTTGAGACCTGAAAGTTAGTCTAGAGTCTAGCCTTATTCCAAGATATTTGAGCCACTTCTTCGTCTTTATTGTCTCAGACAATACCCGCATGTCTATCTCTAGCGGGATATCTTTCCTAGTAATTGTGAGGAGTTCAGTTTTTTCCGTAGCTAGCTTGAGGTTATGACAGTCTAACCATGACTTTGTCCTTAGCATGACTTGGTTGAGCTTACTTTGCGCTTCCTCCATGGTACGAGCCGTAATAACGGCTGCAATGTCGTCTGCGTAACCGACCAAGTACGTATCGCTTGGCATTTCGATGTGGAGAATGTCGTCATAACTAATGTTCCACAGTTCAGGGCCTAATATTGAGCCCTGCGCTGCCCCTGCCGTAATCTGCTTTTCGTAAGTTCTCCCCGCGTTTTCATATACGAGTACACGGTCTCTAAGGTAACTTCTAACCATCCTCATGATGTATGCAGAAGCTGCAAACCGTGTCTCCAGAGCCTCTATCATGTCAGCCCACGTTGCACTGTTAAAAGCGTTTCTAACGTCCAGGGTTGCCAGTAAGACAATGGGTCTTGAAAAATGGTTTCCCGTCTGTGTTCTTTTGGCTCCCTCTATGACATCTTCGATAGCACCTATTGTTGACCTTCCAGGTCTAAAGCCATGTTGTAATTAATTTTATTTTTATAATCGATATTTCGCTACACCATTGGGTAGCATCGTCAGGAATTAAAAATAGTTATATAATATTTAATTGAATAATAAATATAATATTTATTTTCATAAATATAATATTTATTTTCATTCAGGAATTAAAAATAGTTATATAATATTTAATTGAATAATAAATATAATATTTATTTTCATAAATATAATATTTATTTTCATTCAATTAAATATTATATAACTATTTTTAATTCCTGACGATGCTACCCAACGGTGTAGCGAAATATCGATTATAAAAATAAAATTAATTACAATATTTTTATAAAAAAGACCTAGAGTGTTAAAACTTAATTATAAAATTTCTAAAAAAAATATTTTTAAAATTAAAAAAAATTGTTTTTTATTTTTAAATTATTAAAAAGTTTGTAATAAAAAGAGAATAATTTTTCTGTAAAAAAAGAAAATAGCCTGTTGTTGGAAACAAAGTCTATCTAAAATTTATATGAACTTACCATTACAACAATTATAATTAAAAATTAAAACTATAGGGTGACCGAAATAAGAGGTGATTTTAAGGTATATAGACCTTTTTACAGATAGTAATACCCGTCTGTCTGAGAGTTTAAGCAAAACAATATTTTTAGCTTAGCTAAAACTTAATTAATTCAATATGACCATTAGCCATAACTTAATATTCAAAATAAACAATGCCACATTACTTCGTTAGCAAATGCTTTTAAAATCTTAAGCTGAATTCTTTTATAAGTATTGAAAACACAGGTATTTGTAAAGAAAACATTTTTTTGTTAACAAGGGCTTAACCTCTGTATATAATATTATTGTTTTGGGCTGTGTACAATGTTGTACGTGTATTTTAATCTTTATTATTATTATAATTTTTGTTTTTCTATTTTGTTTGCCCAACAAAACTTTTATTGTCAAGATTTCCGTTTTAAATGAGAAAAGTTTATCATTGTTGTTAAGCCTTGAAAACAAGTAGGCAGTTCAAAATTTTCACAACAATATTTAATTTATTTTTATTTTATTGTTATTTCAAACAAAAAATCAACAGCAACAACTTTTTCAAACAGAGAAAACAACAATTATTTCATTTAATTTTTTTTTTTGCAAAAAAGGCTTCAGCAACCTTAAGATTTATTTGTAAAGCAAAACCATTTAAAAAGTTTTGTTTGTTTTGAAAACTCTTAAGAAAAACAATATAATATATTTTTATCAGAATTAATATTAAACAGAATTATTTTAAGAAAAAAATATTTTAAAAAAAAAAAATTTAAATAATTTACACAGGTGTGTAATTTCTACAATATTCACTTGCGGCCCCATTAAGTACAAATATCTATATTCTAGATCCTTATACATAGAAGTTGATAAAGCGATGTCCGTCTGTGTTCGGGTTGAAATATTCTTTGGCATGGTAACAGAAGATGAACAGAAAATTTAAACCTACCAATCTGTCACGCATAGTTTTGAAAATTTAACAAGTACGATTCAGCAACATCAGACCATTCCGTTCGAGGCTGTGGGCAAAAAACCACGCCGGTTGTAATGATTCTCTTTTGCTTTTTTTTGTTAAATAAATATTAGACTGCAACCAGTAGATCGCATGGACTGCATACAGATCTCTGGGGATCAATTGAGGGCTCAATATAACCCCCAATAAGCTTTAGTCTGCCCATTCAATATGGATTGTAGGCGGGTGATAACTTTTACAAAAAATTTCTGTAAAATTTGTACAAAACATTTTCTAAAAAAAATTTCTTCCAAATTTTACAAAAAAAAAGATAAAATATTTACAACAAAATGTCGATAGACAATATTTACAAAAAATTTTTGATAAAAATTTAAGATTAAATTTTACAAAAAAATACTAAATTTTACAAAAAATTTTCTTCTAAATTTTACAAAACAAAAAACCTTTCAATAAAATTTTTACAAAAAAATTTGGATAAAATTTTATAAAAAATTCACTACAATTCTAAAATAAATAAAATTTTTAAGACAATTTTTACAAAAAATTTTTTTCTAAATTTTACTAAAAATATTCGATAAAATTTTAAATAACAAAAATAATTTTACAAAAAATTTTCTTTTAAATATTACAAAAAATTTTCTTTTAAATTTTACAAAAAATTTTCAATAAAATTTTCTTTTAAATTTTACATAAAATTTGCTTTTAAATTTTACATAAAATTTTCGATAAAATTTTTACAAAAAATTTTCGATAAAATTTTTACAAAAAAATTTCGATAAAATTTTTACAAAAAAATTTCGATAAAATTTTTACAAAAAAATTTCGATAAAATTTTTATAAAAAAATTTCAATAAAATTTTTACAAAAAAAATTTCGATAAAAATTTTACAAAAAAAAAATTAATAATAATTTTACATAAAATTTCAATAAAATATTTTTTATAAATTTTCTATAAAATTTTTACACAAAATTTTTTTTTTTAAATTTTACAAAAAATTTACGATAAAATTTTACAAAAAATTTACGATAAAATTTTACAAAAAATTTACGATAAAATTTAAAAAAAAATTTACGAAAAAATTTTACAGAAAATTTTCGATAAAATTTTTACGAAAAAATTGCCATAAAATTTTAGAAACCTTCCTTCAGTTGGTGTTTGCCCAGCTAGTTGGATCTGTTGTAACATAATTCAGCATAAGCCTTGAGATTTGCTTTAAAGTTTCTTCGTCGTAATTACAAAATCTACACATTCTGTTGCTCTCAATGCCTAACCTCTTTAGGTGTTTTCTGAACCTGCAATTGTCTGTGAAGAATCTTAATTTTGTTAACGTGATAGCTCTGAAGAGTTTGCCAGCTTCGTGTGAATTATTCATAATAGGTTAACCTAGTGACTACCTGACATAACCCTCTTTACCTATTATCAAGCTTCTTTGTTCAGAAATTCAGGAAAACTTAATTTTCGATAAACTATAACTTGTGCTTTTAAGGAGCCTTGCTTTTAGCAATAAAATATGAACGAGAAATTGCCTTCCACAAGTTTTCCTAATTTGAAAACTACAATAATTATCTTAAAACATTGCATAAGTTTAGGCATCATTACTACTTAATTGCCTAAAATTTTTTTATATTACAATTCTTTCAAGATCTTTATTTATTTAACATCTTAAAGAATCCTTAAACAGAAAAAAGCACAAAAGAAAGTAAAAT
This sequence comes from Phasia obesa, assembly GCA_949628195.1. NCBI lineage: Eukaryota > Metazoa > Arthropoda > Insecta > Diptera > Tachinidae > Phasia > Phasia obesa. The sequence goes on from OX451216.1 coordinate 151,938,059, forward strand.
ACATTATTATCAACCATCTTATCTCTTTGGCATTGTTTAATGTAAGTTTTTCTCTTTCCTAAAAGTATGCTTGTTTTATGTTACAAATTCTAATAACTAGAGCAGAAACAACAAAATAGACAGTTGTTATACTTGCATTACAGATATGAACATGTTCGTATAAAAATAATTTATAAAATGCAACAAGATAGAAGTGTGTTAAAATGTTTTTCTTTCTTTTTGCCTTTAAAATAAAAACAAATAGAAAGTGTTAAATGTACGAATACATATAAAACAGACTAGGACATACATTATTTGTTAAAAGCAAGAAACATTAAACAAATACTCGTACATATACTAATAGATAAACAAAAAGCAAATGAGAAGTGTAGATTAAACAAATCGTTACTCAAACACATGTTTTACACAACCAACCACTTCTTATGCACTACACAACAAGAATAATATTAAATAATTTTACAATTGTAATTGCGTTTAACACAAATACTATTAAAGAAAGAGATAACCAAGCTGAGATAATAAATTAAAGAAATTACAATTACAGCAATTTGTCATTAATGATTTTGTTGAAACAAATTTTTTTTATTGATAATATTTCTGTAAAGAAATTTCTATAGATAAGGTATAGTTATCGATAATTTTTCCATCTTAAAAATAATAAAATATTTTAAATGATACATTTTATAAATTTTTGTATTTTTTTATATATTTTAGATGAACGATAATTTTTCTATAGGAAAATATTACCATAGATATTTTTTCCAAAAATCATATTTTTGTCGATAATTCGTCTACAAGAAAAAGTTATTGTATTTGGTAATTTATTAAATATTATTTTTATTTATTTTTTATTTAGCATAGTGTTTGCGATAATTTTTCTTTTATAAAAATATGTTATCGATAATTATTGTATAACAAATGCTGATAAATATTCTACATAAAAATATTATTATCTATAACTTTGCTTTAGAAAAATATATTGTTATCGATAACTTTATATAAACAATGCGATAATTCTTTTCTAAAACAATTTGTTTTAACAAACAACTATTGTTATAACTACTAAAAATATTGCTATGCGAAATTAATTAATTAAAAGAATATTCTAATTGATAAATTTTCCACAGAAAAATATTATTATCGAAGATCTGACTATAAAAATATTAATATCGATAATTGTTCATTCGAGAAATATTGCTATCGATAACTTTTTTTATAAAAGATAATGGTATTTATAGTTGTTGTGTAGAAAAATAATACAAAATAACTTTTAAGTCAGGCTTAAGTTCGTTTATAATTTATACCTACTCCATAGGTTTAAGAGAGATTATATTTTGTTTACAAATTAGATGATATATTTAAAAGAAAAGTGAGAAATTTTTATTTTAGACACAGGAATAATATAATGCATTTTCTGGGTCGGCAAAGCCTTTACGGCATTCTTAGTATCTATCTACTTTTGGGTAGTGTATAGTTGTAAACATCGGCTATTTAACCAACCCAACTCAGATAACAGAATACCAGTTATTTTAATCCAATCATTTATAACCATTTGTTGGTAACTAAGTCTAACACTAAAAAAATTTTTAATAAATTTCTATAAAAAAAATTATTAATCAATTATTTTCTATAAAAACAAATTATTACTACTTTTTCTTTAAAAAAAAATTATATAAAATATATATTTACACTTAAAAAAAATAATTTTTCTCTAAAAAAATAATTTATCTCTAAAAAATTATTACCAACCAAACTCAAATGAAAAAAATTATTTTTTATAAAAAATATTAATACTCTTTAAAATAACAATTCATTAAAATAAAATTTATTTCTATTAAAAAAATTAATAACAATTTTTCTGTAAAAAAAAATTAAAAATAAAATACTAAGTTTTTAATAAGTTTTTTATAAAAAATATTAAAAATTAATTTCTATAAATATAATTACTAATAATTTTTCTTTTTAAAAAATTATTAAAAATTTTTCTATAAAAAGTTATTAAAAATCACTTTCCTATAAAGAATATTAATACTTAAAAAAAAAAAATAATGATAATTTTTCTTTAATTTTTTTTAAATAATTAAATATTTTTAATAAAAAAAAAAATAATAATTTTTCTGGAAAAAATAAAAAAGAAAATTTTTTTTTCTTCAAAATAAATATTTAAAATTTTTCAATAAGAAAATAATAATTTTTCTCTAATAAATAAAAAAGAAAATAGACTGTTGTTGGAAACAAAGTCTATTTCTGTAACAAATTGTTAATGAATTTTCTAATAAAAATATTAAATAATTATTTTATACAAAAATTTATATAAAAATAATTATTAATACTTTTTCTTTAAAAAATAATAATTTTTCTATAAAAAAATATATTAAAAATGTTCAATAAAAAAACAGTTTTTCTGTAAAAAAAATATAAAATAGGCAGATGTTGGGAACAAAGTCTACCTCTATAAAAAAATTTTTTAATAATTTTTCTATTAAATTATTAGTAATTATTTTTATCAAAAATAATTACTAATTCTTTTTTTTAGAAAAAATTATTTTTTATAAAAAATTATTAATACTTTTTCCAAAAAAAAAAATTTAATGCTTTTTAAAAATATATTAATGATTTTTCAGTATAAAAATAATTTTACTATATAATAAATTATTAACAATTTTTCAATAAAAAATAATTAACAATTATTCTGTAAAAAATATATTAATAATTTTCATATAAAAATAATTATTAATGGTTTTTCTTTCAAAATAATTATTAATCATTTTTCTATAAAAATAATTATTAATAATTTTTCTATAAAAAAAATTATTAATAATTTTTTTATAAAAATAATTATTAATAATTTTTCTATAAAAATAATTATTAATAATTTTTCTTTAAAAATAGTTATTAAAAAATTTTTCTATAAAAATAATTTTTAAAATTTTTTCTATAAAAATAATAATTAAAAATTTTTCTATAAAAATAATTGTTAATAAATTTTTATAAAAATAATTATTAATAATTTTTCTTTGAAAATAGTTATTAATAATTTTTCTATAAAAATAATTTTTAAAATTTTTTCTATAAAAATAATAATTAATAACTTTTCTATAAAAATAATTATTAATAATTTTTCTATAAAAATGATTATACTAATTTATTTATAAAAGTAATTTTTTATAATTTTTTCTATAAAAATATTTAATTATTTTTTAATAAATATTATTAATAATTAATATTTTTTCAAAAAAACAATTAGTTTATCTTAATAAAAAGTAATCCAAAACAATTTATAATTATTCTACAAAATCAACAATATTTATTCCAAAGATATCGATAATTTATTAAAGAAATAATTATATCAATAATTTGTTACATAAAAAATAATAAATACATCGATAGTTTCTTTTAAAGATTGGCAGCTAGTGTTTTGTTATTTCTTTTTTTAAGAAAAATTTATGGTTGCAGATAAGTGTTCTAAAAAAAAAACGTTGTAATCGGTCGAAATTCTATGCAAAAAATTGCCAATAATTTTTAAATAAACAACATTTGTTCATTTGTCAGTTTTGTGTAGTTTTAGTTATGGAAAAACGAATTTTAATTTTTCTGAAAAAAATATTATCGATAAGTTTTCTGAAAAAATATTATCGATAATTTTTCTGAAAAAAATCGATAATTTTTGCTTGCAAAAAATTATATCGTAAATTTATTTATTAAAAAATGTTGTTAATAATTTTTCTATAAAAAAATAACTGTTATCGAAAATATTTTTATATGTTTTTTTTATGAAGAAATAAGTTGTTATCCGTAATTTTTTAAGGAATAATGTAGGTTTCGATATTTTTTTGCAGAAAATTGTTATTATCGAGATTTTGTGGATATATTTTCTGTTTTATTACAGTCTATTTAAACTGATGCCATGTATTTTTGAAAACTTAAAAATATCTTATTTAAGATTTTCAAATATTTTTAAGCTTGAAAAGCGAAATTCTGCTTTGTTAAAAAATCAAATGCTTTTTATCTAAGGTATATACATATATAAATTAAAAATTTTTCTATAAATTTAAAAGAATGGAAGTTAAAGCAACTCTTATGTTTTTAGTGCCCATAATGTGTCTTAAGTCTAAATATCTGCCAAGTGTTGCGACTATTAAATATTACAGAAATGCTTTTAAAACAAATAATTACAAACAAATGCGTTGTTGGCAATATACTCAACGACTGAAATGTATCTGAAGCAGCAGCAGCATTAATATTACCATGATCATCTTTAAACGTTTCATATTCATTTATTTATAACGCCAGGTTGTTTAACAAAAAAACAAAAATATTTTATTCTTCTCTCATCTCAAGGCTTAAGGGCTGAAACTGAGTATATACGTATATGCACATATTTAGCTCTCTATCTGAGTATGGCATGATGAACTAAAGAACCATAAGATTGAAGATATGAATGAATGACGACTGACTGTTTGAATATGTGAAGAAACTACTGACTGACTGGCTGAATATGCTTCAAGTAAAATAAAATTTTCACATTTTATGTTTTTACCTACAAACAAACACAAACAGACACATTTATGGTTAAATGTGTATGCGTGTTTTTTAGTCTTCAAGTTATAATTGCAAAATTGTAGCATACTTTGAGGAGTAAGCAAGCGTTGAAAGATAAATAGCTTGAGGTACTACATAAAATGCTTTCAACAATTTCAAGCAAATGCAAGGTAAAAGATAAAAAGATATAATGTAAGCAGCTTAAGGCAATATAAATACTGTGAATTATAAGTGAATTATAAATGTGTATACATATGTACATAGCTACTTGTATGTATATTTGTATACATTGCTTTAACGATTTTCATGCACTCTTTTATGACTTTCAACACTTGCACATTGAGTACATTATTGCATAACAACTACTTGGCTACAATTAACAATAAATTTGGCTATCATGGCAAAGTTGCTGTAACAAAAGCCTCAATGTTAATAATTATTAGTAACAATTTGTAAATGCATAAACTGAAATAATTGGTTGTATTAATGGTTTTCACACTTTAAAGGTTGTTTATTATTTTATTCGCACCAGGAGGTTTAAGATTTTTGTATTTTTCTATACTTTCTAAGTGTTATTCTATAAAGATGTTATTTTATATTTAACCACAAATTTAATCAATACAAGTAATTTAACGTGATATTCATTTGTTTCTAGATATTCGAATGAATTTATTTTAATCATAATTTTGAGACTAAATAGATTTTTAGGACAATCTATCGAACATTCAATCATTAATAGAAGATAATTTTTACAAAAAGGCAAACAAATTCCTGCATCATAATTAAATTTTTACTTTACCATATATAGTATAAGGTAAAGTATAGTAATCATGAAAAAAATCCAGGTCGAGATTTTTATGGATTTATACGTTTAGAGGTCTCCTGAATCCATTTTGACTATTTTCGGTGTGTATGCCACTATTTTTGTGGAGTTTGTACAGGTCATACCGTTTGACATATCATATTTTTCGATTCGAATATACTTTGAACTTTTATTCTATATATATCCATAAAAATATCTGTTTCCATTGGGTATGGTAGCGTTGAGTGTAGGCCACTACAGTTTTATTTTTTTAATTTTTAGAGAAGCAAGTAAGAGGGCTATATTTGGCCATGCCGAATCTTATATACCCTTTCTTTTACTCAGTTATGTTTGCCAATTACACAATAATAAGCATTCAGTTTTTACTTTTATTAGATATGATTTTTTTTTTTTTAAATTTTATAAAAAAATTTTGATAAAAATTTTATTGGATTTTTTTTGTAAAAATTTTATCGAAAATTTTTTGTAGAAATTTTATCGAAAATTATTTGTAAAAATTTTATCGAAAATTTTTTGTAAAAATTTTATTGTAATTTTTTTGTAAAAATTTTATTGGAATTTTTTTGTAAAAATTTTGTCAAAATTTTTTTTTGTAAAATTTTAAAATATTTTACACAATAATATGCATTCAGTTTTTACTTTTATTAGTTATGAATTTTTTTTTTTAAATTTTATCAAAAATTTTGATAAAAATTTTATTGGAATTTTTTTGTAAAAATTTTATCGAAAATATTTTGTAAAAATTTTATCGAAAATTGTTTGTAAAAATTTTATCGAAAATTTTTTGTAAAAATTTTATTAGAATTTTTTTGTAAAAATTTTGTCGAAAATTTTTTTTTGTAAAATTTTAAAATATTTTTTTTTTGTAAAATTTTATAAAAATTTATAAAAATTTTTTTGTAAAAATTTATAAAAATTTTTTTGTAAAAATTTCATCACAAGTTTTTTATATACATTTTACAGAAATTTTTTTTTCGTAAAAGTTAGGACTTTGCTCTAATCTATGTATATTGAGTTAGAATGGTCAGACTAAAGTACCGTGTGTGTTTTCTACAATATCCATTTCAGACCCCATAAATTATATATATTCTATTAAAATTTTTTTTAAAAATTAAATTTTTTACAGCATTTTTCAATAGAGAATCTATCGATAACAAAGGAAAATTAACTGTAAACAACAAATTTTAACAAAATTTTTATGTAGAAAAAATTACCAACGATAATATAGTTTTATAGAAAAACCATCGATAACAGACGGAAAATCAAAGAAAACAATATTTTCATTATACAAAAAATAATTATAATGGTTTTTTAATAAAGAATTATGTATTAAAAAATTGTTCTATAGCAAAATACTCGACCATCTATATGTAACCCGGCCTATGAAAAGGTGGCTTATGACTCAAAAAAAATTTTTCCACTTTTTTTTTGCTTTCGATAGTTTTTGAGACGCTCTTTCACATGGTAAAAACTAAAAAGTCCTAACTTGCTTAGAAGTGTACTAAAAATGTAGAGAAAGAAGAGCACAAATGAAAGAAAAGCAGAATTTTATTGAAAATCCAGAATCAAGATTATAAGAGGAATTGGAAAATTTAAAAATTTGAAAAAAAACATCCCTCTTTATATACACACACGAACTTATCTCATTTATTCTCTTTTGCATTTTTTGGTTGCCTGTTGGGCATGACTGTTCATAATGCAAAAGAAAAACTACTAAAAAACTAATGAAATGCATTGTTTATCTTTAACAGTTAATTTTTCGAAATTTTGTTTTTGAGTCATAAGCCACCTTTTCATAGACCGGGTCACATATACTGCTTAAAAGGGCCACAAGGATTTTTAATTGAAAAATTATTGAAAGTAAAAAAAATTCAACAATTATTGTAGTTTTTGACTTTTTTCATGATTTTATAATTAAGTTTTTAAGCTCTAGGTCGTTTTTTATAAAAATGTTTTCAATTTATTTTTATTTTAATATTCAATATTTCGCTACACCACATTGGGTAGCATCGTCAGGAAATAAAAATAGTTTTATATTATTTAATTGAATGAAAATATTGAATATATTTTAAATGTTCAATATTATTATAAAAATTAAAAATAAATTGAAAACATTTTGATAAAAATAGATCTAGAGCTTAAAAACTTAATTGTAAAAAAAAACTTTTTTAGCAAATGAATTTATCTTTAGAAAGCTTATCGATAACAAATTTTTTCTTAGGAAAAATTATTCTATAGCAAAATGATCAGCCACATAAATATTTTTAAAAAAATATTCGACAGAAGACATATTTTTATCGATAAATCGCTTCTTTTTCACATACAATTTTTATCGAACATTTTGTTTAATCTTTGATATTATAGAGATTATTATCCAAAATTTTGCATATTTTATATTAAAAAAAATTATCGAAAACAAATTTAGAGAAATAGAGAAATTTATTGTCAAACATTTTTACAAAAAAAAAATGGTATCGATAATTTTTTATCGATCATTTTGTATAATTTCCTATACAAAATGATCAAGAATATTTTTTCTTTATAGAAATGAGCCATAGCAAAATTTTTATATATAAAAATTATCGATAAAAAACTTTAGAAAATAGAAAAATTAATTAATAAATTATAAAAAAAATTAATCGTTAAAAATATTTTGTATAAATATTACCGATAGCTTGATGTAATCGCACAAAAAATTTATCGGTGGAAAAATTATCGTTCCTTTTATATAATATACACAATTTGATAATTAATTTTTTTATAAAAAATAATCAACACAAGATTTGTGTATATCAAATGATCGAATCTTTTTTACAACAAAATGGTTGATTAAAAAATGTTCACATAGAAAAAGTGAAAAAGTGTTTGTATAGAAAATTATAAATAAAAAAAAAATTCTAAATAAAAACAATCGATGGCAAATGTAAATACGCAAAAATTATAGTTTTTTAATACGAAAATTTGATGGAATATAAAATTTTTAGTTAAAAATATAATTTTTTTTTTTTTTTTGAAAAGTAATAGTAATTTATAGACAAAATATCGATAAGCAATATAGAAAAATTATCGATATAAAAAATTTTCCGATAACAAAAAAAAACAATTTTATTTTATTACCCTGTGAAAAATAAAAAATGGTCAAAGAAGTTGTGGGTCGTAAATGGTGAATAAAGGATACATCACTTAACTAATTTACAAGTGTTGAAATGAAGACAATTTAGCTAGAGATGGTAAAGTATATTTTTTTTTCAAAGACAATACTGCCTGAGCAGCTCTTTCTTTGTCGGCAGAAAATACCCAGAGTCTTTGGTGGGAATCAAAGCCACAATTCCCAGACTATAGACTAGGAAACTAACAATCAGTTATCGATAGCAAATTGTTGATTTTACTGATCAACTCTTACTTTATTTTAATTAAATGCTTGATTTCCTTTAAGAATAAATACTTTTAAAAAATCTATTGCATACTTTTTGTTGTCAAATATTAAAAATATTAAAAGAACAAATTAAGAAAAGGTAATTTAACTTTTTTGCCAGCTGTCTAAAAAAGTCTTAGTTGGCTTTTATTTAATCTATGGCCTCCTGTATATGCTTGGAATTTCAATCTCCTTTATAGCTGCAGAACAAAAAAATGAACAGGAAACGACAAAGTAATAAAAAAAATAGATATGTTTGTTTTTAGAAACACTAAACTTGTGGTCTTTTGTGTAGATATGTAGATATGTGTGTATGTATGTGAGTATAGGCATAAGTCTAACAGAGTTTCTGTCAGCCTATCTGTCTATGTGTGGCTTGTTAAAATTGCATATGGCTTGAAGTGTTATTTTTTGGTGTTTTTTTTTTTTGTAGCATCAAATGGACTGATTCGAAAATATAGTTGCAGTTATTGGATTTGGAAAAAAAAACGGAATCAAATGCAAAATTTTTTTCCTTTCGTTTTTTCTTGTCACAGCAATAAAAGAAAAAAATCAAGGCAAATAAAAATTGTAGAAAGCTTTAAGGCGCAAATTTCATGTGCTGTCACAGCAATTCATTTACAGCCTAAGGATATGCTGTTAAATTTCCTGCAATATTGAAATGGAATAAAAAGATATAAAAAGATATTGCAAATATTTTCAAGAAAAGCAATTTTAAAATTTAATTTTGTACATTAAGGTTTCGAAAGAAAGAAAAAAAGTTCAATTGAATATTCTATTTTAAGATATGAAAAAAATGCCATTGAATATTTTATGGTAATGCAACTAGCAAAAATGATGAAAAACCAAGGTTATCAAAGAAATTACATAAAGTAAAATTAAAAGTTTAAAGAAAATTAAAATCTATAAGAAATTTTAAAAAGATGCCAAATGAAAAAGGACTCCTCAATAGTAGATTTTTTTTTAAAGCAAACAAATGACTTGAAAGAAACTATATAATTAAAAAATAAATTTTTTTCACTAACGAACTTGAACAGCACTACAAATGACAATCAATTACAATTGATGACTGCCTACAAAATTATAATTTAGCATTTTCTCTTTTATTTCCTCGTAAACTTGAACTACACACTTCACAGTTTTATTCACAAAATTATTTATGGATTTCTTTTGTGTGAAAAAAAGCATACATATGTATGTACATACATACGTACATATTTTCATTTTATGAATAACATATTCCACGAATCACTAAACATGACATTAAAAGCATCAAATAACATGAAGAAATTTACTTGTTGTGTTTTGCCATATAATTCGGAATTAAAATTTTTGTTAAACATCAATCATTCACAAATGAATGTATTTGAAATAGAGATGCTAACAAAAGTGTTGACACATGTACCCAGGAATTAACACATACAAACACTTAATACAATTTAAATGTGGTAGTATTGTATCTTCATCGCTCATTTAAGACAACAATTTCAAATAAGAAAAAAAAAAATAATTCAATTTGCAGTTATCAATTTAAGTAAATTAGATTTAGAACAAAAAAATGTATTTTGTATCTAAAATGGAATTCTCATAATTTTGTACTCTGTTTAAGAATAAAAAATAATGCTTTAAACACATAATTGACAGCGGCTACACAGCTGCACGACTACAAGTACTACAAGTTGGCTACAATTGTCGCCTTGGATACAGCTAGTTAAACTTTAAAATTATTGTAAATACAATCGATAGCAAATGTAAATATGTATATACAAAATGATCGATTAGAACATTTTTTAATAGAAAAGTTTTTGGTTAAATATTTTTTTTTTTTATTAGAGTTAAAAATTAAAAAAAATTTGTTTTGGAAAAGTTAGTGGTAATGGTTAAGTTAATGGTTAATGGTAGTTAAGTTAATGGTAATAATAGACAAAATGTTGATAAGCAATATAGAAAAATTATCGATATAAAAATTTTTCCGATATAAAAATAAAATAATTTTTTAAAAAAATATTAAAATTTAAATTTTCAAAAAATAATATAATTTTATAAAAATAAAATAATTTTATAAAAATAAAATATTTTAATAAAAACAAAATAATTTTATAAAAATAAAATAATTTTCAAAAAATAAAATAATTTTATAAAAATAAAATAATTTTATAAAAATAAAATATTTTAATAAAAACAAAATAATTTTATAAAAATAAAATAATTTTATAAAAATAAAATAATTTTATAAAAATAAAATAATTTTATAAAAATAAAATAATTTTATAAAAATAAAATATTTTAATAAAAACAAAATAATTTTATAAAAATAAAATATTTTAATAAAAATAAAATAATTTTATAAAAATAAAATAATTTTATAAAAATAAAATAATTTTATAAAAATAAAATAATTTTATAAAAATAAAATATTTTAATAAAAACAAAATAATTTTATAAAAATAAAATAATTTTATACAAATTAAATAATTTTATAAAAATAAAATATTTTAATAAAAACAAAATAATTTTATAAAAATAAAATAATTTTATAAAAATAATATAATTTTATAAAAATAAGATATTTTAATAAAAACAAAATAATTTTATAAAAATAAAATAATTTTCAAAAAATAAAATAATTTTATAAAAATAAAATAATTTTATAAAAATAAAATATTTTAATAAAAACAAAATAATTTTATAAAAATAAAATAATTTTATAAAAATAAAATAATTTTATAAAAATAAAATAATTTTATAAAAATAAAATAATTTTATAAAAATAAAATATTTTAATAAAAACAAAATAATTTTATAAAAATAAAATATTTTAATAAAAATAAAATAATTTTATAAAAATAAAATAATTTTATAAAAATAAAATAATTTTATAAAAATAAAATAATTTTATAAAAATAAAATATTTTAATAAAAACAAAATAATTTTATAAAAATAAAATAATTTTATACAAATTAAATAATTTTATAAAAATAAAATATTTTAATAAAAACAAAATAATTTTATAAAAATAAAATAATTTTATAAAAATAATATAATTTTATAAAAATAAAATAATTTTTGCAACAAATATCAAAACCAATAATTTTATTTGCTCTAATCAGATCTATACATATAATAAAATAATAACTCATTTCCTGTCTGTCTATCTGTCCTTCTTTTTTATGTTCGCATCATGTAAAAACTCTTAAATGGATTTTAACAAAATTTTTACCTTAGTATCCTGATTCGAATATAGGTTACTTTTTTTCCGCAAAAATATCTTATTTCCAAGAGAAAGTGGAAACAAATCTGTGAAAGTACCTCGATTTTTTTTATCGATTTAGGTGTACTGCATACTTTAAGGCAACTTTTATTTTTGAAAGAAGTATATAACGTGGCGCAACAGATGGTGCTGTTTTAAAATATTAAGTAACTCAATACCTATCTGTCTTTTGCAATAATTTTTAGAATTTTATATATATTTTAGAATTTATATAAAGTAAATATGTAAGAGTCTTCAAATTGGGTGTGGATTACTTTCGAAGGAAAATTAAATAAAATATTGGAAGGACGTACACAACGTGTGTGGGCACAGCTAGTTCTAAATAAATTAGTAATTTTTAACTTTGTGATATTCTCTGCTGTTGAATAAAAAAAATTTCTTAAACAGCTTGTTTGACAGCTTGTATTCGGTAGCGTGCTGTCGTCTATGTGTTTAATGTATAAGTTTATGTTCCCAACAAATATTTTATTCCCTGTTACTTCTCTTGGCAGCATAGGGCTTTCACAAAGCATGTCCTCTGACACTTACATGTACATACATCGAACATATATTTAAGCTACAGGAGCTTCCTAAACCTCGCCTCCTCATGATTTTTTTCCTCAAATACTAAAATACTAAGTTAGAGTCGATCAATATTAAAAAAAAAAATTGTAAGCCAATTTTCTCCCAAACCAAAAGACATACCTACACATGTATATTTTCAAGTATTCTTAAATTTTAAAAATCTTAACATTTGAGTTAATAGTAAACTTTTTATGACATTTCCAAGAAATTATATACCGAGGTACCCAATTTTGGGGTCTTACCCAGAAGCCCACCTTTACCCTAGGGGGCCAATCGTTCGCAACTCATTCATTCAAAACACCTCTGCTTTGCTTCTGTGAAATTTCATATCTTTAGTGGTTCATGGGATACCGAATCATGTTCAAAATAATTCGTTTTCAAACTACTGTGGAAAGCAAACGTGTAAAAGAAAAACATCTTCGTGTAAAAGAAAAATCATATCATCGTAAATGTTTTTTACAGCTATCGGTTACTGGTAGTGGCCTTGAAGGAATATCTTACAATGGCATGCCCATATACCAAATAACGTCAAAGAAGCGAGATCTCTAGCCAACAAATTAATCATGCCTCCAAAGAGACCAGATCAGCCAAGATTTTTTTAAAGGGAAGTAACACTTAGGCAATCAATGACTACTTCAATCGTGTTACTTCTTTCAAAAAGAGATGTGAGTACACAAGACAATAGTAAAGCTTGACTTTCGGCAACACTTTATGTTTATTTCTAGAACATATTCTTTCCTCCCTCCCATAAGCAAATTTCGTAGTTCTGGTACAATGCATCTCATTAGTAGGGGTCATCCCCTGAGTGCTGGTCCCATCTAGTACTTATAGCCATTTTATTAATTATTGACTTTTTCTTGTGAAGTTTTCTGAAGTCGCAGCTTATGCTAAAAATCCACGAAGTACCAATGTTCTCCAAGTCAACATAATCCAAGCTATAAATAATAGCAAAGGGTGTTTTTTATGAGGTATAGAACTTTAAGTTGGCATTACTTTTCAAGATGGCAGATGGCGACCGATTTAATAGCTGTCAAGTGATTTATTCTCAGTTTGGTTTGGCAATTCATCATGAATAGACTCACGCCTGAACAACGCTTGCAAATAGTGCAATTTTATTTCGAAAATAATGATTCTGTACGGAAAACGTATCGCGCACTACGTCCATTTTATCGTCGACAAAATCGTCCATCAGAGCAGTTAATTCGATTAACCATGGAACGTTTTCGCACCACGTTTACTCTTATTGATAACTCGCATCCCCAGAGACGCCGTACGGTGCGTACAGAAGAAGCTATTGCTGCTGTAGAGCGTAGCATGGAGGCAGACCCGAATGAGTCCATCCGCCATCGAGCACAGGAATTGGATCTGTGTCCATCCACTTTATGGAAGATTTTGCGGAAGGATCTTGGTTTGCGTGCTTGCAAAATCCAACTTGTGCAAGAATTGAAGCGAAACGATCATCAAGTAAGGCGTAGATTCGTCGAATGTCGAGATTACCGTAGTTCCCAATTTTCATAAGCGAATTTTGTTTAGCGATGAAGTGCACTTCTGGTTGAATGGCTACGTCGACAACAAACAAAACTGCCGCATTTGGAGTGAAGGTAATCCTCCAGTGTATGTCGAAACACCGTTACATCCAGAAAAACTGACTGTTTGGTGCGCTTTATGGGCTCGTGGAATCATTGGTCCGTACTTTTTCAAAAACGACGGTGGCCAGAACGTTACAGTCAATGGTGATCGGTATAGAGCCATGATTACTAACTTCTTCATTCCTGGATTGAATAAGCGTGATGTGCAGGAGATGTGGTTTCAACATGACGGCGCAACATGTCACACAGCTCGTGCCACAATAGATTTATTGAAAGACACTTTTGGTGACCGCCTAATTTCACGTTTTGGACCTGTGAATTGGCCTCCAAGATCTTGTGATTTAACACCACTAGACTACTTTCTGTGGGGCTATGTAAAGTCATTGGTCTATGCGGATAAGCTACAAACGCTTGACCATTTGGAAGACAACATTCGCCGTGTTATTGCCGATATACGGCCACAAATGTTGGAAAAAGTCATCGAAAATTGGACGCCCAGATTGGACTACATCCGCGCCAGCCGTGACAGTCATATGCCAGAAATCATATTTAAAATGTAATGCCACAAGATTATCATTCGGATAAATAAAATTCATGTCAATCGAATAATCCATCGTTGTTTTATTGCAACTTAAAGTTTTATACCTCCATAAAAAAACACCCTTTACATTCTCAGGTCATCTACGATATAGTAATGACCCTCAGCACAGTTTCAGTGTGTATCGTCAAAATCTATTCTATTCAAGCCAAATAAATTACATACATTTTCGTCGCTCTGCAAGACGCTAACCAAAGCGAAACATTGTTTCGTAAAGTCCAAAAAATTTAACTGTGTCAGTTATGAAAACTACCTATAGCGACTAGAGAAAATCTAGACTTTAAAACATTTTCCTTTTAATTTTTAGGGTTTTTTCTCAATCAAAATTTACTTTTTTTTTATTAAATTCTTAAGATATTTTAAAAATTTTGTTAAGGCCTTAATTTCAAATTAGCAGTTTTTAATGTTCAAATTTAATTAATCACAAAAAATAAATAAATTGTAGTTTTTTTTTGGTAGCTTTATTTGTATTAATGTATTTCAGTTGAGAAATTATTTGAAAACATTAAAAAATAATATTATTTCTTAAAAACAAATAACAATAAAATTTGAGAAATAAAAAGGAGAAGAAAGAATAGTTAATGGGGAAGATAAATTTGATCATAAAAAAAGCAAACAATAAATTTTATGATGCGTCAACAACAAACAACTTTTCTTAAGTTAATAGATAAACAGAAAATAACGAATTTAATTTGAATGTAAAAATCAAACATTTGCAAAAATAACAAATAACAAATAACAAACAACAATGGTAATGGTAACGACATTAACCTAGTTTTTTATATTTTAATAAAATTATTCTCATGACTTAATAAGACAACAGCGATCGTCAGTGATGTTTTAAAAAAATACAAAAAAAATTTGGGGATCAAAGGAATAAAAATAGCAAACGTTGTTCCGGCGTGAATCTGTTCCTATTTAGCTATCCCGGTGCGCTTTGCTACACCCATCCATAAAAAAATACAATAAACACTTGGAAAAAAGTATGGACAACCCTTAACTCGAAAACGCATGCTATTCTCACGACAACTGTTCTCATCCAATTTATTTTTTGCTAGACTATGCGTATTAATACATAATAATTCTTCACTTTGTATAGGAGGTACCCCGTTCACTATCTCAATCCAGTTTGTATTTTGCTAGATTATGCACATTAGTATGAGAGCTACTTGTGCAAATTTTCAAGACTCTACATATTGTAGTTCTCTAGGTACACAATAATAATTTTTCACTTTGTATGGGAGGTGACACGCCCACTGTCCCAAGCCAATCTGCATTTTGCTAGACTATGCACATTAGTATAAAGGTTACTTGTAAAACATTTCAAGACTAATATTTGTTGTATGGAAGCTGCCACGCTCACTATTCCAATCCAGCCTATGATTCGCTAAGCTACGTATATTAATAAAGGGGTTACTGGTGCAAAATTTCAAAGATCTATTTGTTATAGTTCACAAGCTACTAAAAAAAGTGGGCGTAAAAAAGGGAGTGATCAATTTTTCTTTCCTTAAAGAACTAAGTTATGATGAAGATTTGAAAAAAAAATTGGCCAAAGTGGTGCAGCTATTCTTAAGTGAAAGTGCGATTATCAACGACCGACATTTGATTTCAAATAGGCTGTCACAGTGTAACCAAAGAATAGCACAATAAAAAAGTGACCTCTATGAAGTTGTTAGCGCTTTTATAAATTTCCATAACCATTTGGTATAAAGTGGTGCAATTTCGCTCGCTGTAAAGAAAATATAGCGGCCGTAGCTGAGAGTGTACACGAAGACCGTGGGGAATCGATTTAGCGCCGTTCGCAGCAACTCGGACTGACGTATAGAACGACTTGCCGCATTTTACGTCGAGATCTTAAATTGAAAGCATACAAAATACAGCAACAACTGAAGCCGCTCGACCTTCCCAAGCGACATCGCTTCGCTCTATGGGCTCTTGAAAAGTTCCAAGAAGATCCGACGTTTTCGAGGCAAATTTTGTTTCTGGTTGAATGGGTATGTAAACAAACAAAATTGCCGCATTTGAGACAAAGAGCAACCTGAAGTGATTTAAGAGCTGCCACTTCATCCAGAAAAACAACGGTTTGGTGTGGTTTGTGGGCCGGTGGAATCATCGGTCAATATTTCTTTATTTCTGTAACCGTCAATGGCGACCGTTATCGTGCCATGATAACCGACTATTTGAAATTGAAGCTCGTGATCTCGGCGACATTTGGTTTCAGCAAGATGGCGCCACTTCCCACACATCGCATTAATCAATCGATTTATTGGGAGAACATTTCGGTGAGCACATAATTTCACGTTTTGGATTGGCCACCAAGATTGTATGAAATCACACCTTAGACTTTTTCCTGTGGGGATATATAAAGCTTAAAGTTTACGCGGACAAACCTGCTTCGATTCAGGCCTTGGAGGAAAACATCCCGTGTGTCATACGCCAGTTACCAGTCGAAATGCTCGAACGAGTCATCGAATATTGGACTCAGCGGATGGACTATCTGCGACGTAGCAACAGTAGTTACTACCACTGGCATATTATCTGAGATCCTTTGGTTCTTTTACAATAGGGGAAATATGAATTTAATCATTTATTTTGTGAAAAAAATTCGGTATCGCTTTATTTGCGACAAATGGATATTTTTCGTAGTAAGTCCTACAAAAATTATCTCCTGAAGGAGGAGGAGGCGCACCTCGTTATTGAAAACACATGCCGCGATCAGGTAACTTTTAGAAAGTTAGCAAAAATTATTGCTTCAGCAGGTACATTTTTAAAAAGGCTGGTCTAATGACGGTTCTGGCTAAACTTGGTACTTTTTTTAATGTAATGCTTTATTTAAAAGAAAAAAATGAAACATTAATTTTTTTTCTTAAATATTTAAGAACATTTTTAAAATTAATACCTATCCTAGCAATCTAGTACCTAATGTTGTATTTGGTACTTTTTTGTAATTTTGAACCTTCATGAAAAAACATTTGTTTTATGTTTTAAAATAAACAGAAAAGCCTTAAAGTAGTAAAGTAGTAAACTAACATATTCTGCTAAGACACTGCTAATCAATCTGGTACTTTATCGAAATTAAGCAGTTTTCATATTTGGTACTATTTTTTATTTGCCAATTTTGAGCTGAAAAAAATGTATTGAAGTGGGATTTTGTGCTCAAACTTAATGTGAGAAGCATAAGTTGTTAGTGAAATTTTTATTTGGTATAAAATGGAAAAAAATAAGTACTAAAATTTGGTACTATTTCGAGTTTGGTACTTCTGGGAAAAAGTAATAAATTTTAATTTTTACCTTGAAGCAGCCAGAAAATCCTTTCAAAAATACTAAAACAACTAGATATTGAATTGTTAAAGTTGTAGTGATATAAATTCGCATAATAAAGCATATATTCGGTATAAAACTCTGATATTTTCTCTTTTATTTATTTTGTTGTCGTTATCGTTAAAGTCATTTTTGTTTAAGGATTTCTTTTAGAAAATTCAAAAAATTTATTACCTTAAATTTGGTACTTTTCCGATTTTGGTACTTTTGGGAAAAAGTATTAAATTTTATTTTTCACTTTAAAACAGTCGGAAAATCCTTTAAATTAGTACTTAAAATTTGGTACTTTTTCGAGTGTGGTACTTTTGGGAAAAAGTAATAATATTTATTTTTCACTTCAAAACAATCGGAAAATCCTTTAAAAAAAGACTAAAACAACTAGATATTAAATTGTTAAAGTAGTAGTCGTATAAATTCGCATTTTAAAGCAAATATTCCGTATTAATCTCTATGACATTTTCTCATTTTTTTTTTTTTTTTCTGTTGTCATTATCGTTAATTTCGTTGTTGTTTAAGTATTTATTTTACCAACCATTTTTGTCTGCTGTTAATGTTGATTTTAATACCACGTTTGCCGTCAAAAAGTCTAGATTTCCGACATTAATTTTCACTGGCTGTGTGTTTGTGTTTTACTTTCCAAAATTGTGTAAACTTTAAGAATGATGAATCAAAATATAACAAAAAAAAAATAATAAAAAATAATAAAAAGGATATTTGCGGTTGTGTATGTGTGTGAATGGTATTCAGCTGACAGAAAAAGGCTGCCTATAAATTGTTTTCACTTTCTTCTTTTTGACATGTTTGGTATCTGAAGACACACAATAAAATGTTGAAAGTGGTTGCCTACACACAGACAATGAAAATATCATAAGTACATACATTTTCAACAACGTACAATTTTCTAAAGTACATTAAATTGCATTAAGGGTAATCACAGATTACACAAAAATTGAAAATCTCTTTTATAAATGATTTCTAAATTAAATAAATTAAATAATTAAAACTTGAAGGCTAAGCGATATAAAAATGTTTAATCTTTAAGATTTGTTTCTAATTATTTTCACATTCTATGACTATCCTAATTGCTGCCTCATACAAGACACTAAAGCCTTTAACTAAAGTCAAGTACTTTGATGATATCTCAAGAAGTTTTGCCAACAATGTTAATGCATTCCGGCAAAAAGAAAAAAATATTAAAAAATTAACTTGTAGACAATTTTTTCGGTAATGTATAAAAATAGCAAACACAAAAAAATTAAAAGAAGAGAAAAGAAAAGAAAAAAATTTATTTTATCATAATGGATACAAAAGACAACAAACACACTTTCGTTAAAATATTTGGGTTAACCAAAAGACTGACGCCATTAATATCAAAATTCATTTCACTCTCTAGACTGGCAGGCTGACTAAGTAAATTGAATTAACAAAAATCTCAATTTAGCTTTTCTTCATTCATATTGAATTAAAAAAAAAACAAAACATTCAACCAACAAATGAAGAAATATTATTTTTAGAGGGAAAAAAGTTGCGAACTAAATAAAAATATACACATAAATTTAAAATTAATAAATAATAATAAATGGATTAATTCAAGCTGATATTTATAAATATAAAAAAAATTATAATATTTTTTTTCAAAACTTAAGGCATTTAAAAAAAAAGTACTTTTCTTGGAGCAACATTTTTAGGTTACCTTTCATAAAAGAGTACTTTACAAATGATTATTTTAAAATAACAGTAAAAAATAAAATATTCCTTTTTTATAAAAGCCTTGTGTTTGAATAGGTTACATAAAAAGTACTTTTGAGATCTTATATTGTTTATTGTGATCTTATATTTTTACAAAGGTTCTAATGTAAAAAGTAGTCTGTAAGAATTAGATTTAAACCAAATTAAAGTTGCGTCAAAATAAGAGGAAAAAAATAAAACTATTTGAATATCAAACCTCTCCCTATTACTGTTCAAAAGTTATTCTATTTTCACCAGCATTCGTCTTTTATGGGGTCACCATTCAAGCTTCTGTCTATAACGGTTTCGAAGATAGGTTCACATATATCAAATAACTATTTGGACACCCTATAATTTACAATTTTAAATTAAAGACCTGTTGTTATAGAGGATTTGGGCACAAAGATTCTTAGTAAATTTCAACTATCTGTCTATAACGGATAAATTTTAACCATATATATCAAATTACATGAACTATTGGGACACCCTTTGCATTATAATTCCAAATATTTGTACTTGTTATCATACCAGAGAAAGTAGTGGATATTCTGCCTAATTTTCAAGTGTTTGTGTTTAACGGTTCAAAAGATAGAGCCATATAGATCAAATTACAAAATTTATGGGGACACACTTTAGTTTCTAAATTCAAATTTAATACTTGCTATAGTGGACTTTGCAATACAGGTTCCTTGTAAATTTCAGCTATCTGTCTATAACAGTTCAAAAGTTTGGCCACATACATAGAATTACATTAACTATTGGTACACCCTTTTATTTTCAAATTAAAATTTTATACTTTTTGTTATAGCTGACTAGCAATACAGGTAAATTTCAGCAGTCTGTGTACAACTGTTCAAAAGTATGGCCATATACATCAAATTAAATGAACTATTGGAGCACCCTTTAAAATTTTGAATATTTACTTATTTTATTATAACGGTCATAGTAACCGACATTCTGTCAAATTTTCAAGGTCAACGATTCAAAAGATAGGCCCAAATATGTCAAATTACTTCACCTATGGGGACACCCTTTAAATTTTGAATTTATTTTTTTATTAGTTTCTGCTGTTGGGATCTATAGCGATACGCAATTTTTTAAAATTTTAATTTGGTGCCCTTTACCGTTCTTAATACAAGTAAAAAACATGTATGTTGTATGGGGATACCCTTTAATATTTAATATAATGAACTGTTTTTAAAATGGGACCAACCTGAAAGCATAACCTTTCAAATAAAGAAAAAAAAAATTAAATCGGTTCAGAAATAGCTGAGTTCTGCGGTTACATACATAAAAACAGCAACATTCAGACGAATAGATAACCTCCTTCTTTTTTGAAGTCGGTTAAAAAAGCAACATTCAGCCGAATTGATAACATCTATCTTTTTTGAAGTCGGTTAAAAATGTGAGTTTTCGGAAAAAAATCGCTTTTTAACAAGTTTTTAATTAAAAGGTATTTTTGTTCAAAAAATTCTTTTTTAAATATTTAATTTTTAAAGGTTAGTTCTATGAAAAAAAGTTTTTTAAATAAAAATTTTTGAAAAAGTTACTTTCTTATTAGTTTTTTTAAAAAATGTACTTTTTATAAAGTTATTTTTTAAATGTACTTTTTCATAAACTTATTTTATTAAAAATGTATTTTTTTTAAGTTCTTTGCTTAAAAGGGCATTTTTTAAAAAGTCCTTTTTAAAAAAGGTACCTTTTAACGGTTTTTAAAAATTAACTTTATTTTTCAAATAAAGTTTTTTTTTTCGAAAAACACTTTCTTTAAAAGTTCCTTTTTTGAAAAAGATAAATTTTTTTGAAATTTACTTTTAAAAATAATACTTTTTACAAGAAAGAGGTGCCAAAATAATACTTTTTGTAAAGAGGTGCTTTTTATGTACTACTCTCCCTTTTTCAATGAAAAATTTCTATTTATATAGTAAAATAACTCCGGCACTAAACGAGCGGCAACCCAAAAAAACTTTTAACCAGAAGACTTTAAAATTCTATAGCATTGCTGGATTATTAAAAGAGAGAAAGCCATGTTTCTTGCGTGACCTTTGGGTAGAGATGACTTCTATCATGAAGTTTTATAAAACTTTGTTGTAAAGATATACCAGTCCTTAAAAGTAATTCTTTTTTTAAAGTACTTTTCTTAAAAGGTACTTTCTTAAAAGGCATTTTTTCTAAAGTAATTTTTTTAAAGGGAAATATTACAAATGCACATTTTTAAAAGGTACTTTTTTAAAAATTACTTCATGAGAATATTGATATGAAACACATAGGCTTAGCTAGGAATGTAACAGCAGACTAACATCAAAATAGGGAACTGCTTTGAACTTCTGTGGACCGTAACCCAGAGTAGCGCTGGGTAATGGTATAAATATTTTAAAGGTACTTTTTTAAAAAGTGTTTCTTAAGTAATATACTCCAATGAGAGTCAAAAACGTGCAATAAAACATTATCTATACATATAATAAAACAGTAACTAATTTCCTGTCTGTCTGTCTTTTTTTCTTTGTGTTCGCATCACGTAAAAACTACTGGGTGGATTTTAACAAAATTTTGCGAGAAGGTACCCTAGTACCCTGATTCCATAGGATACTTTTTTTATCTTATCTATGCAAGAAAAAGTGAAGAAATAGCACTGAAAGTATGCCGATTATTTTTACCGATTTAAAGGTACTGCATACTTTAAGGCAACTTTTATTTTTAAAAGCGGGGTATTTTATACATGGTTGCGCAGCAGATGGCGCTGTTTTAAAATAATGATAGAATGCACTGAGAGCGGGATATTTTAAACACGGTTGTGCAATAGATGGAGCTGTTTTAAAGTAATTAAGAAATTAATTGAAAGCAGGATATTTTAAACACGGTTGTGCAATAGATGGCGCTGTTTTAAAATAATCACAAAATATTAATTACATACTGCCAAATAGCCAATTGAATAAAATTTGTATTTGATTTGTGTTTTTACTTTGTGAAATTACATTGTTATTAAAATAATTTTAAAAAACTTTTACAAAGCTTTACAATAATTTTTAGAATTTTGTGGAAATTTTAGAATTTCATCCAGGGATGGGTAACTTTATATAAAGCAAATACGTAAGAGTATTAAAATTTGGTGTGGAGTACTTTCAAAGCAAAATCGAAAGAAATATTGTCAGGATGCACACAACGTGTGTAGGCACAGCTAGTCACAAATAAAAGCTTAAAAAAGTTTCTTTAAACAATTTTGTTATTAAAATAGTACTTTTTAAAAAAGTACCAGTAAAAAAAAATATTAGAAAGGTACCAGTATCTTTTAAGATAGTTTTTTAAAATATAGTTTTCTTAAGGGTACTTTCAAAAAAGGTTCAGCTCTTAAATGGTACCTTTCTAAGAGGTTTATTAAATGGTACTTTTTAAAATGTACTTTTTTACAAATAAAATTTTTTAAAGAAACTTTTTTAAATTCTTAAAACGTTGTTGTGCTGGTTCTTTTTAGGAAAGTACTATTTTGAGAAACAGTTATGCTTAAGTTTTTAGTGTCTCTTATATTATTTTAGCTATTGCATTTAATTTCTAGCCCTGCCGATAATGCTCATAAATTTATATTTAGTTTTCGGCCTAAACAAATTACACAATTTTTCAAATCACACCTACCTTGTATTGTTATACCGGTGATACCTTTTTGTATTAAATGGCTTAAAAAACTGTGATTAAATTTTTTACAATATTCAATTGCAAATTGAACTTACACTACTACCTCAATTCGAATAAGTACCTTTTTGAAAAGGTACTTTTTATTATTAAAAGTTTTTTTTTTGTTTTGCATCCAAACTTCGTTCAAGGTTTTAAATTTTTCACTTTTGCGGCTACCTAAGCGCTACGTGTTAATAATCATTCCTAGGAAGTTCATATGTACTAGAAAGTTGTTTATTGAGATCTTAGGTTCATTTTTGTGGTTGATTGTTTCCTTGAATTTTGAACGGTTTGCTTCCTATGGACCTGAACAGGGGAAAGAAGGTAAAAAATTGAATTTTTTAAAGTTTTTTGCGATTTTGACCTTGAAGATGAAGTTTTTTTGATTTTATATGTTCACAAGTTTTGTTCTTTATGACAAGAGCTACAACTTTGCCCCAGAGAGTATATCAAAATTTCAAACGGTTTGTAAAATATGATCTTGAGTATATGATCATTTTTTTGCAAAAATGACACCGAGGGCCCACATCTTTGAGGGCCCATAAAAAAAAAACCTGGAGGACTTTGGGCAAAACTGGGAGACAGGGGTCTTTTTTGGTCTTTTATGACGTAGTGGTGTCCGTATATGGTTATTTTGCCATGACTTAAAAAATTACACAGTGTGTAATGCAAAACCAATAATTTTTTGTGTAATTAATTTATATTTAAATTGATATTTTAACCACTCATTATCATTAGGCATTTGAACAATTTTCTTTTTCAATTTAAATAATGAAAAATCTATTTTTCTTATATTTTCCAGTTTTTGTTTTTCATTGTTTAATAAAATAAAAATGTATATTTTTATTAAACCAGCAAACTACAAAGAAACAAACAAACACTTGTGTTCAATTTTGTATATATATTTTTGTTCATTTAAATGAAATTAGCCTGCCCTCCTGAAATCTCTTCTGGTTGGTTCACCTTGTAAATGTCAAGTTCAACCTTCATCAAACTGAATAAAAAAGTTACGTTGCATATTTAGTGTGGCAGTCAGTCAGTCAGTCTGTTGTTGTTGGTTTAAAGTTGTATCTATTGGTTGTTGTATAAAAATAGGATTTTATTGTCTGAATTCTAATAATTTTTTTGTTGTTTTTTTTTATGAAACGCCAACAACATTATCATTAACAATGACCAACACCAACATTAATGGCAGCAACAAAATATAAGTTTTTCATTTGAGCGAATGCTTTTGCAAACAGAATTTCATGTATTTGAGAAATTTACACTCTGCCTCTATAGTTTTTCCAAATTGTGTCAGTGTTTTTCTTTATTACGATTTTTTTGTCATTGTTTTTATAAGATTTTTGTTTATATTTTTTTTTTGTTTATAAATATACAAAAATGTAAAATAAATAAAAGAAAAATATAAGAGAAAAGTTAATAAATGTGCATAACATAAACATACGTATTGCTAATAAAGGGTTTTCCCATAGAAGCGGGTAGATGCTAAAAGTTTTTTTTGTGGCATCAACTATGTGACATAATATACCGTCAATTGAAAACACATGTCATTCATATCTATATATACATATACATATATGTAATAAAACAGTAACTCATCTCCTGTCTGTCTTTCTGTCTGTGTTCAGATCATGATAGGTTAGGTTAAGTTAGGTTAAGCAGGCAGCTTGTATAGAGGAGGAGAAAGAGAAGTGCAATAAAATAGCTAACTTGGGTCCAATATATTGGTCCCTTTGTGATACCTGCAGATAAGAGGAGGGATAGACAGAGAAGATAGAAAACAAACATCATTATAGACTGAGAAATTAGAGAAAGAAGTGGGTAGAAGGTCATAGACGGGGAAGGTGTTAGCCGTGAAGGCTCTATTGGACGTGACATATCTTGATGAGCAACTATGTCACTTCAGTTGGAAGAGGGTTAGAAAACCAACCACAGTTCCTTAAAAAGGAATTAATCCTGATTTTTTCCAGAGATGAAACACACGAAAGGCTTTCAAAACATCGTCGTCCCAAGTATTGTAGGCGACAGTGTTTTAATGCAGGGCAATGACAGAGAAGGTGTTTAACAGTTTCCTCCTCTTCTTCATCCTGGCAACTTCTGCAGAAGTCATTATAAGGTATACCCATCCTGCTTGCATGGGTTCCAAATAAGCAATGACCAGTGACTATTGTTATTAAGTCGCGTATCTGCATTTTCTGCAGCCGAAATAGCGTGACCGTTTTCTTTTGATCCATCGAGGGCCAGATTGTCCTTGCGATCGAGCAAGTCGACTCATTGGACCATCTAGCCTGAGCTATATTGTGAAGGGCAAAGTTAATGCGGTGTAAACAGGCCGAGAGGGGAATGGCACAATGATGGATGTTAATAAAATAGGATACTTTGTTTTTCGCAAAAATGTATTATTTCCAGGAGAAAGTGAAGAAAAAGGCAGTGATAGTGCGCCGATTTTTTTTTACCGATTTAAAGATACTGCATACTTTAAAGCATCTTTTATTTTTGAAAGCGGTATATTTTAAACACGGTTGCGCAATAGATGGCGCTCTTATAAAAATAATGAAAAATGTGAATCACTTACTGCCACATAGCCAATTGAATAAAATTTGTTTTTGATTTGTGTTTTTATTTTGTGGAATTACCTTGTTATTAAAATGCTTTAAACACCTCTCACAAAGCTTAACAATAATTTTTAGAATTTTATTCAGGGATGGGTACCTTTACATAAAATAAAGGTACCCATCCCTGAAACTGAAAATCCATATGGGTGCCTACAAATGGTTAACTACGTTTGTAACAGGTCACGAACTCTCAAGTATTATCTGGTCAAGTTAAAATCAAGATAAGATGATACTTGCAGAGTGCGCCTGGAAATAGGCTAACATAAAAAAGCTTTGGACCACGGGCTGTGGACACCTTAGCCTTAAGCAAATGTTAGCAATTAAAATAGACTCTGTGATGAGGAAGAATGTTTACCTATACTAGTCGTCAGACACTACAGTCGAGATTAAAAGGCAAGTGATAGCACATTACTCAATGAAAGTAAGACATTTGTAAACTTAAAGTCGAATACCAGAAATCATTGAGGAAAGCAGTGTATATTAAAGGGACCCATGAAGTTAGTGGTCTGCTTTGGTATCAGCCCTTCTGGGAGATAACCATTTAACCAGGAATGAGCTTCCTCAATAATCTCAATTCTTTGAAAAAAATATGAGCCAGCTTAAAATGAGTCCAATTAGCAAATATGCGTCCAAACCGATGATCGTTTTGCTTCAATTGTGGAATAAGCTATACTTTTAAGGCACAAAAGAGAAGATCCTTCCGTAAAATTTTCCACGTAGTTAAAGGATAAAGACCATCAAGTTGAGAACGACGGCGAATATATATTTGGCCTTTATTTCCAAAATATTTTGATTCTGCCCCACTGTGTGGTGAAGACAGTTATTTTTAGAAGTCATCGATATAAAGCACGATATAAATTTGATTTCTAATATTTCTAAAATGTTTTATATTTACCATGATCTGACAAACAATAAATAAAGATATTTTATCTACACCCTGTTGCTTTAAAACCAATTATTTTTCTCATCTTAATTCATATTCCTCGTACTTGATTTAAAGCATTCTTTTATTTATTTTCCATTCTTTATTAAATTTATTTATTGCATTATTTTTTTTCTGAAATATTTTAACCTCATTATTAACCATAACATTTATTTTATTTTGTCTACAATTAAAAATAATGAGTTTAATATTTTTTATTCGCTTTTTCTTCTCAATTCGATTTTTTTTTTTTTAATTTAAATTTCAACAACAAACAGCGAAACTTTTAATGATTTGAATGAAAAATGGTATAATCAATTATAATTTCTTTCAATATCAATTGTTTTTCCTTTATTTTCTGTTCAATTATTTTATTTGGTGTGGAATTTAAAATAATGTATTTTTTAATATTTTTTCCATTTTTCTTCTCAATTAAATTTTTCAATTGAAATTTCATTCGCAAACCAGTGTGAAACGTTTAAAGACTTTATTGAAAAATGTTATAATAAATTATTTTTTTTAACGTTTTTCCAAAATTTTCAATTCCTTCACTGATTGCATCATATTGAATGTTTTAATTAAACATTTAATAATAGACACCTTCAGTAAGTAACCCAGTGAACAATTTAACTTTTTTAATAGTCGCTTTGAAAATATTGAATATTAATTTAAAAAAACAAAATTAATTTGTAGCAGAAAGGAAAGGTGGATTTGAAGTGTTTTTTTTTAGCTGCATGAGAACTATCGATATCGATAATTACTATAAGAACTATCGATATCGACGGCTGGTAGGGTCAAACTATGTTGACATTTCGGTTCAGAGAGGTTTCGCAAGTCATCATGAATCGAGCTACCGATTACCGTGGTACCAGTCCTTTGGGCAGTAGTCGGGCCTCGAAGAGGACCCGTGTGTTTTAAGACACACGGGACACACGGGACCCGTGTGTTTTAAGACACACGGGTCCTCTTAGGAAATTGGCAAAAAAAATTTTTTTCACAGGGACGTTTTGGGGGTGGTATAGGAGGAATACCTCTCCCTGCCCATAAAAATAAATTTTTATGGTTTTAAGAAGCTGTAATCTATTTCTTTTAATAATTGCATTATTTTTTCAAATAAGTTTTTTATCGCTGCCCACAAAAGGGGCGGGTCCAATTTTAAGTTTTTGAGCATTCTTTGACCTTAAAAGTTGTAATTGCTAAAGAAAATGACGGGAAAATCAAAAAAAACTTTCATTTTTCAGAGGTAGGATTAGTTCTTCCAAGGGGAACTTTTTTCTCCTGGATCCGATTTTTTTTATTTTATTGCATTGCCAGCCTATGACCATAGCTGATTTTTCTGCAAAGTTTCATTAACCTAGGGACACTCAGTACATTTTTAGAGCCAATATAAGCTAAAAAAAAGTAATGTCCGGCTTTATGATTGGCGAAATACCCCTATGTGTGTCGTGAGTGTCCTGACAATATTTTGCTCGATTTTGCCTTGAAATTATTCCAAACCAATTGAAAGACTCTTACTTCTATAGTGCTTCAGTTATGGTTTATGTATTTACTTTATATAAAGGTACCATACCTGAATAAAATTCTAAATTCAAATTTTATTCAATTGGCGCCATCTATTGCGCAATTTTGTTTAAAATATCCCACTTTCAAAAATAAAAGGCGCGCAACCGTCTTTAAAATATCCCAGTTTTTAAAACTCAAACTTTCAAAAATAAAAGGAGTGCAACCGTATTTAAAATATCCTAGTTTTAAACCGAAAATATCAGTACCTTTAAAACGGAAATTGCGTACTTTCACTGCTTTTTCTCCGCTTTCTCTAGGAAATGAAATATTTTCTTTCAAAAAAAAGTATCCTATATTGGAGTCAGGATGCTAAGGTACCTCTTCAAAAATTTTTGTTAAAATCCATCCAGTAGTTTTTAAGTGATGCGAACGCAAAAGAAAAGCAGACAGACAGCAGGCAGACAGACGGAAATAAGTTACTATTTTAATATATGTATAGATAAAAAACCAATGTTGTCTCAACCTCAATCGTTATTTTTCAAGAATTATTTTTCAGAAAACTAATTTTTTCTTAATTCTATGAGAAGAAATGTTGACTTACCCTCGTATATATGTTCATGTTTCATATAACAATGCTAAAAATACACCAATTTAATTTCCCTGGCAATACATTCAATGTTAACTACACAAGCATTGATTTTGTTTTCTTTTTTTTCATTTAGACTTTAAAAATCTTTTTGTTCAATACAAGTACTGTCATTGTTCTTCCATTTTGTTTTCTCTTTTAAGTGGGCGTAGAAGTTTACCTCCTTTTAAACATTTTTTTTTTGTTGTTTATTTAACCTTAAGCTTTGTATTTTCAATGTTTTTACTCCCTGTTTTATTTTCTGGCATCCTATAAATATGCAATGAAGAATGTTGCATATATTTTACTTTGCTCTCTAGAGAAACATGGTAAAAACAGTGTGAGTGTAAGTATGAGTATGAGTATTAGTACGAGTGTATGTTCGAATGTATATTAGCCGTTGGTGAATTTTATGGTTGACAAACTTATTTATATCGAAATTCACACAAAATTTATAAAAATAAATTTAAATGTGTTTAATAATAAATTCGTACATATGCTTAACACTAACACATACGCCTAAAGTTTTAATGTTATTTTTTTTATATTTGTCAAAAGTCATTTATAGAAATTTATATTCTCAAACACACATCCATACAAATTTCTATATCAGTCGCATGAAGCGGAAACAGGAAAGCGGATGTTAAGCAAACGATAAAGAGAAGCAATTCTTTGTATTGATAAAAGCAAATAGAGACATTTGAGCTTTATTTTTTAAAATGTTGTAGCTTAAATAATTGCAATATATGTACAATATATTTGGTTGATAAATAATATGAAAATAGTGTGAGAGAATTATTAAAGGTCTTTTTAGAGTTCCGTAACCAAAGGGTACAAAATCAAAATAAAAAAAAATGATAAGAGAAAATTGTTTTTGGGTTTTCTATGTGGGTACGGAAATAAGTGTTGTTAACTACCTAAAAAGGAAAACTTTTGTTTAGGTTCATTTATTTATAGCATTTTTAATGAAAAGTTTAATATTTTAGGGTGGCACGGAACCATTCGTGTGTTAGTCATCGATTTACTTAAAAACAAAACTATTTTATCGGCCAATATTTATATTCACATAAATAATGTGCTGTAATATTCATAGATGGAGCGGTTATTGGATATATCATAAAATATAGAAGACAGTCCGTCTCTTTTTTTAATAAGTAAGACCATTGAAATCCGACATTGAAGCAGTCCATCAGATCTAGTCTAATACGTATTTAGTATAGCAGCAAAAGTGATAATATTAGTTGTTTAAGACACAAAAAATCTGAAATTTTCATTAAGTATGATATCGTAAGAGAGAGAAAGAGATGTAGTATGTAAGAGAGTATGACAGTGAAGAGTAAAGAAAAGAAGACAAGATGAGAAAAGAAAAGAGTAGAGTAGAGAAGTTAATATAAGAGTGGAGAAGAGAAGAGAAGAGAAGAAAAGAGAAGACAAGAGAAGAGTAGAGTATAGTAGAGTAGAGAAGAAAAGAAAAGAAAAGAAAAGAAAAGAAAAGAAAAGAAAAGAAAAGAAAAGAAAAGAAAAGTAAAGAAAAGAAAAGAAAAGAAAAGAGAAAAAAGAGAAGAGAAGAGGAGAAGGAAGAGTAAGAAGAAAAAAAATATGAAAAGGTGAGAAGATACGTTAAAAGAAAAAAAAGAGAAGAGTAAAGTAAATAAAATAAAAGAAAAGATAAGATAAGATAAGAAGAGAAAAGAAAAGAAAAGAAAAGAAAAGAAAAGAAAAGAAAAGAGAAAAGAAGAGAAGAGAAGCGAAGAGAAGAGAAGAGAAGAGAAGAGAAGAGAAGAGAAGAGAAGAGAAGAGAAGAGAAGAGAAGAGAAGAGAAGAGAAGAGAAGAGAAGAGAAGAGAAGAGAAGAGAAGAGAAGAGAAGAGAAGAGAAGAGAAGAGAAGAGAAGAGAAGAGAAGAGAAGAGAACAGAAGAGAACAGAAGAGAACAGAAGAGAAGAGAATAGAACAGAAGAGAAGAGAAGTGAAGAAAAGATTAATAAAGATTATTAATCAAAAATCGAGGTTTTTATAAAAAGAATTTATTTGTGTTTACCGAAAATCGAAAATAAAGGTATAACAAATTAAAATCAAATTGCGTGATATTATTTTAACTAATGTCACATGTTTTAAGACTTTTTTAATTGTGGCCTCGGTGGACTAGTAGATAGTGTGCTAGTCATTCAGTCCGGGGTTGTGGGTTCGATTCCCACCAAAGAATCTGCAATTGTTTACTATAAGTTGGGAGGAAGACCAAGAAGGAGCTTGGAGCTTGGTCACGAAGTGTCAAGTATTATCTGGGCAAGTTAAAATCAAGGTAAGACGATACTTGCAGAATGTGCCTGGAAATAGGGTAACATAAAAAGGCTTTCGACCAAGGGCAGACACATATTAAATGGAGATGATGTGAAGATTTTAGCCTTAAGCAAATGCTAGCAATTACCATCGACTGTGATGAGTAAGAATGTCTACATGTTTCAGTCGCCAGTTTGAAACCACTACAGTCGAGAGTAAAAGGGTAGTGACAACACGAGACTCAATTAAAGAAAGGTAATCGAAAATTTCCAGTTGGCTACAGGAAATCATTGCGGAAGGAAGGTGGTCAAAAAGGGACCTATAAAATTAATGGTCTGCTTCGTTATCCCCAGTAGAAAATAGCAATAAGACTTTTTGTGCTGTTCACTAGAAGCGCTGCAGTTTCAAAGAACTTTTCTATCAGAATTTAGAAGAACGCTTTCTAATTTACCTGTTGTTCTTTTATATCCACAACCAATCTTATTAAACAACTGATCTGATGAAACTTTCTATTCTAATTACTAAATAAATTAGTTTCATTAATTAACGTAATGTAATTATTATACTTAATTGATTAATCCTTTTTGTTGCAAATAAAGTTAGCTAATTTTCTGTGTCACTGGGAAAATAATTGCCTTCCAAAACTTTTTGTACAATTTACCAATTTCATATTAAACTTCACAAAATCACATATAATTTCTCTTGTGACTTAAGTCCTTGCTTGCTATATTCCATGAGTTTTGTTTTGTTTCCTTTATGTTTGGCCATAATTATTATTTCAGTCTTTCATAATGGCTACTACATATTACAACCATAGAAAAATGTAATTAATTATTTTACGAGTATTTTATATACAAAGAAAATGGAAATGGAAAAATAAATAAAAAATATTCATTCATTTTGATTTAGTTGATTTCATTAGTGTTTCATTTTCGTAACAGTTTCTGATGGTACTCAGTTTATTGCATTGAATTATTAAAATGTATTAAAGTTATAACACTGTCACGAACATTATGGCAAAGGTAAAAATATAAGAAAAAGAAGGCATGGCCAGAATGTTCGAAATATTATTAACGAGGGTTAATCATGATGGCCTTACAACCAAGTAATGTTTAGAAAAAAGTCAAGTTTGACAGAATTTCATTAAAAACATCTTAAAGGACAAAACACCTTAGGAATTTAAGGAAAATTAGACAAATGCGGTTTTGAGGTTATGGATGGTTCCAGAGCCATCACATAGACTAGATATTTAATTGTTTTTATAACGAACGGTAATTAAAAACTCTCTATTTGTACAATACCTATCACTACTTTGAAATTAAGTAAATATTTTCCTTCAAAACGCTTTTCTTTTCTTCTGTTATACCCTTCACCACAGGTGGAATGGGTATATATAAGTTTGTCAGTACGTGTGTAATTTCTACGATATTCATTTTCGACCCCATAAAGATATATATTCTGGATCCTTATACATAGAAAAGTTGATTAAGTCCGTCTATCCGTCTGTCCATCTATCCGTATGTCCGTCTATCCGTCTGCCCGCGTTCATTTTGGGATTATAATTCAGCAACATCAGATTATTCCTCTGGAGGCTGCGGGAAAAAAACCACACCCACCTACATATATCTTATCGCGTTTTTTTTTTAATTTTTTTACGGTGTTAATGATTATCCTGTGTTTCTTTTTGTTAAATAAATACTAGACCTCGACAGGTGAATCTAAAGAAGTGCATACAGATCTCGAGGGAACAATAACCCCCTGCGAGGGCAGATTTTGTGTTTATTTTTAGGTTTGTAAGGTTTTTCTGCTTTGATTTGTATTAAAGTCCTTTATAGAAGGCAATACATATAGAGGTAGCCAATAGATGCACAGGGTATCCACTGGTAACCAGGAGCACTCAATAGGACCATTAGTTAGGGGGGAGGGGAATGCGTCAATATGAGGAAATTTTTATAACAGATTCTTGGATTTAGTCTGACAATTCTAACGCAGTATATAGATTGCAGGAAGTTCCTAAGTTTTACAAAAAATTTTTCAAAAAAAGTCTTAAAAAAATTTGAAAAAATTGGTAAAAAATTTCCAAAAAAAAATTTTTGCAACATTTTCAAAAAAAAAAATTTCTAAAAAATATTTACAAAAAATGTTTACTAACAAAAAATCCAAAAAATATTTTACCAACAAATTTTTTAAAAAATTGAAAAATAAATTTTCATAAAAATTTGTAAAGAAAAATTTTTCCAAAAATAGTTTACAAAAAAAAAAAAAAAATTTTTTAAAGAAACATAAGAGTGTAATATAATATCTACCATGGCCGAATATAGCACTCCTACTTGTTTCTTTGCACCCAGCTTTTAAAATAGTGCCAGTTAAAAAAATATCTTTGAAGTAAGTTCTATTTAAAAAAAAAAACGATTTAAAAAATGTATCTGAAAAAAGCAACTTTTGGAAAAAGTACCCGTACGTACCATTTTGAAAAAAGTACTATTTAAATAATTATCTTTGAAGTAAATTCTTTAAAAAAAAATGATTTAAAAAATGTACCTGAAAAAAGCAACTTTTGGAAAAAGTACCCGTACGTACCATTTTGAAAAAAGTACTATTTAAATAATTATGTTTGGTAAAAGATTCTTAAAAAATGTAGCTTTAAAAACAACTTTACGCATTTTTTTAGAAAATTATGTTTTAAAAAAGGGTACACTAAAAAGGCACCCTTAAAAAAGTACTTCAAAAGCAGCTTTAAGGAAAAGTAACCTTCAAAACCGTACCGTTTTTGAAAAGTACTGTTTAAAAAACTCTTTCTGATAAAACTTTTTTTTAAAAATACCTTTTCAAAAAATGTGAGAAAGGTATGTTTAAAAACAGGGCATATGAAAAATATACGTTTTAAGAAAGTAACATTTTAAAAAGCATCTTTAAAAAAGTACCTTTTAAATAACATACTTTTATTAAACTACTTTTTCCAAAAGTACTTTTAAAAAGTTCTTTTTTCAACAGTACCTTTCAAAATACTACCTCCTAAAAACTACTTTTTGAAGGATTACTTATAAAAACATTTTAAAATAAAGAATTATTAAAAAAAGTGCGTTCACTACAAGTGGAAAAGGTCATATATAAGTTTTTCATTTCGTGTGTAATTTCTAGAAAATTTTCGACCCCATAAAGTATATATATATATTCTGAGTCCTTATACATAGAGAAGTTGATTAAGCGATGCTTATCTGGCCGTCTATGTTCGGATTTAAATCAACTTTGCCAAGGCACCAGAAGAGCTACATCAAATTTAAACCCATTTCGATAAAAGTTTTACAAAAAATTTTCGAGAAATTTTTTTTTAAAAAATTTCGATAAATTTTTTCCAAAAAAAAAATTAATTCTATATCTTTTATTATATTTGTAATAATAAAGTTGAAAATCATTAAAGTAAAAACCAAATGTATATTATTGTGAAATTGGAAAACATAACAGAGTAAGGGAATATTTAAAAATACTATGGTAAAGGGAATATAAGATTCGGCATGGCCGAGTATAGCACTCTTACTTGTTTTCTAACAGTTTATTTATTATTATTTTTTTATTTTTTGTTTAATGAAGTACCTTTAGAAAACTAATAAAAAGTACTATTTTAAATAAAGGGAAATTTAAAAAAATACCAGTTAAGTCATACAGACTTAACTAAATGTTAACTAAACAAATTTAAAAAGCTTAAATTTAAAAGAAAACTCCCAATATTTGTATACTTGTAATTACGATGAATATTTTGTAAAATTTGTACAAATTTTTGTGTTTTATTGTAGGAAAACATGTCGTATTTTTTTTTTTTTTTTTTGTTTGTTTAATACATTTTATTTCTTGTTCTTAAAAACTAAATCCAGAACATTGCACGAACACACAATTCACCTCATAAAAACGACACCAATCTAACAAGCAAACAAGGAAAATTGTAATGTAAATATTCAACCTAAAACTACTTGACCTTCGAAACAAAAAAAAAAAAACAAAAACAAAAACAAGTTGTAAAAAAATTTGTACAAACAACTAAAAATATGTAATTTGTGTACATTTGTATGTATAAATTCTGTAAATAGAAGCAATTTTATATTCATTTAAAATAAGGCAATAACTTACACACTACAACTTGCTGCATGCACCAAAGCAAACCAATACATTAACATTTAAATACGAGTGGAAATATTCAAAATAAAGAAAAGTCCACACGAAACGATTGCATGTAAAACAATCCAAAAAGAAAACACATTTTTTTTTTAACAAAAACTAACTCATTCAACACCCAAAAAAAAAGGATTTCAAACGAATATTAAATAAAAAGCATACAAACAATACCAGCACTAACACCTTTGAATTGGATTTTAACACCACCAAAAAAAAACAAACCATCCATACCGAAACACCTTCTCAAACAAAAATTGGCTAAAAAATCCATTAAAGCATGAATGAAACCACAAATCAAAAAAAAAATAAACTTTAAATAATGAAACTTTTTTCTTTTTGTTACTTTCCAGCTGAAAACTGTCTAAAAAATATAGAAACCAGCCGCAAATCAAGGAAAATAAGACTCTCTTAACAAGAATGTACAGCAAACAAAATAACGGCGTTTGAAAAATATTTAATCGAACACATGAATAAAAGAAAAACTGGTAAACTAAAACCGCAAATCGAGGATTCTACAAAAAGTAAAAAATATTAAAACAATTTTTCAAAAAAGTACTTTTAAAAGGTACCTTTAAAAATAGTACTTAAGAAACAGTTCCTTTAAAAAAGAATTATTTTAAACTAAACCTAAAAAAGGACAAACTAAAACAACAAATCAAGGATTCTACAAAGTAAACTAAAAAATAAAAACAACTTTTCAAAAAAAAGTACTTTAAAAAGAGGACTTATGATAAAATAGCCTTTCAAAAGAAGCTTTTTTTAAATAAGCCTTTCTCCGAAAAATTCCCTTTACAAACAACTTCTTCAAAAAAAAAAAAAAAAACTTTTAAAAAGTACCTTTTAAAAGAGGACTTTTTTTAAATAATACCCCTAAAAAGTACTTTTGAAAGAATCGTTTTGAAAAATACACTTTTTCAAATATAATTTCCTTTCAAAAAATATCTGAAAATTTAACAAAAAAAAATTTATTAAAAAAGGACCTATCTAATTGAATATTTAGAAAAAAGTACTTTAAAAAGGGGACTTAAAAATATATCCTTAAAAAAGAATAAACCTTTCTTCAAAAAGTTCTCTTTACAAACTACTTACTCCAGAATAAAAAAACTTTTAAAAAATACCGTTTTAAAAAAGTACCTTTTTAAACATAATTTTCTTTCAA
This sequence comes from Phasia obesa, assembly GCA_949628195.1. Lineage (NCBI taxonomy): Eukaryota > Metazoa > Arthropoda > Insecta > Diptera > Tachinidae > Phasia > Phasia obesa. Next base: position 151,974,855 of record OX451216.1, read on the forward strand.
AAATTATCTAAAAATTTAATTAAAAAAATATCTTAAAAAAGTACTTTTCCAAAAATAATTTTTATATAAGTATATTTTAAAAAGACTTTAAAAAAGTCGTTTTTATATAAGTTCCTCTATTAAAAAATATAATTTAAGAAAAATATACATTAAAAAGTGCCCCTTAAAAAAGGACCTATCTAAATGAATATTTAGAAAAAAGTACTTTAAAAAGAGGACTTAAAAAAACATCCTTTAAAAAGAATAAACCTTTCTTCAAAAACTTCTCTTTACAAAGAACTTCGTCCAGAAAAAAAAACTATTAAAAAAGTACCGTTTAAAAAAGTACCTTTTTTAAAAAGTACCCCTAAAAAGGGCTTTTTAAGAAAATCGTATTGAAAAAAAAAATTGTCAAACGTAATTTTTCAAAAATTATCTGAAAATTTAATTTAAAAAAATATCTTAAAAAAGTACTTTTCCAAAAATAATTTTTATAAAAGTATATTTTAAAAAGAATTAAAAAAAAGAAGTTTTTATATAAATTCCTCTATTAAAAAATATAATTTAAGAAAAATATATATTAAAAAGTGCCTTTTAAAAAAGGACCTACCTAAATAAACATCTTAAAAAAGTATTTTTTAACATAATGTATTTTTTATAAAGAATTAAAAAAGTACGATTTTAAATAAGTACCTTTATTAAATAAGTGCTACTTTTTAAAAAAAAGTCTTCATAAAGTAGTACCTTTTTAAAACGATATCTTTAAAAAATTTTTATTTTCAAAAGTATATTTTTAAAAAGTATCTTTTTACAAAGATGCCTTTTTAAAAAAGTACCTTAAAAAAAGATATTTTTAAAATATTCTTTACACTATAGCACAGAAAATATACCATTTAAAAAGAAAAGCTAGTTTTAAAAGTACCTTTTTTCAAAAAAGTATCTTAAAAAATTTAATTTTAAAAAATATGTTTTCACAAAAATTACTTTTTTTAAAGTAATTTTTAAAAAGCAATATTTTTTAAAAAGTACATTTTTGCCAAAAAAATAACCTTTTTCAGAGTTTTTTTTTCGTTAATTTCTTATATTATAAGATCCTTTTGTTACTAGTTACTTTTACAAAATTCATTTAAAAAATGTTCCTTTTTAAAAAGTATGTTTTGAAAAAGTACATTTCACAAAAATAATCTCTAATTCAAGAGTACCCTTTAAAAAATGGTATCGTTCTGAAACACCCTTTAAAAAAGATCCTCTTAAAGTATTCAAAACGTAGCTTTACAAACGCACCGTTAATAAAAAATCTTTAAGAAAGCACCCTTTTACAAAGTACTTTTTGAAAAGTACCTTCTTTAAGTACTTTTTGTATAAGAAGCTTTTAAAAGTGATTTTTGTAAAACCACCTTTAATAAGTACTTTTTGTAAAAGCGCCTTTTAAAAAGTACTTTAAAAAGTTACCTTTTAAAAAAGAATTACGAAAAGTACCTTTTGACAAAATTTAAATTTTTTAATGTAAATTTTTTAATTTTTTTAATTTCAATTTAATTTTTTTCGCCAGTAAATAAACAAAATTTTTGTAATACCTTTCGGTGAACACATCGTCAACGGCTGTGTGTTTGGTGCAGTTGGCGAGCGTTTTCTGTATGAAAACATTATTATCAAGCCACATCTTAAATTATACGAGGTAGTAGTACTCGTCTTAGGAATACCGAGGATTGATAATGATGTTTTCACATCGAAAACGTTCACTAACCGTATCTAACAAATAACCAGTGTCGTGGGTCTTCATCGAAAGGTAGGACAACAGTTTTAAATTAAAAAATAATTCCAGTTCCTTAAAAAAAAGTACAGTGACTGGCAATTCAACGCAAACTTTTTTGAAAACTCTATTCCTTTATTTACTTCTTGATATTTTTTTATTATTTTATATTATGTAGCTTACGAGTTGGTGGAGAGGCTGTAATTTTATTAGAAAATGAAATAAGCATAATATTAAATAATTAATATTTAAAATCCCAACAAATTATATAAATATATTTTTTTAATAAAAAAAAATTTGTATTCAAAATTTTAGTATTTAATAATATTTTTTTATTAGAAAAAATTTTATTTTAAAATTTTTTTAAAAATTTTTATTTAAATGAATTTTTTTAAAAATATTTATTTAAATACAATTTTTTAAAAAATTTTTAATTCAATATTTTTTTTTTAATTTTTATTTAATTAAAATTGTTTTAAAAATTTTTATTTAAAAAAAAAACTTTGTTTAAAATTATTAATTTGAAAATGTTTGTTACAAATTTTTATTAAAAAGAAAATTTTTGTTATTAAAAACTAATATTTGAATGTTTTTTTTCAACTATAAATAAAGTGTTACTAAACGCATACTGTGGAATGGAATTTTAAAATAAAGTTTTTCATTGAAAAGAAATTTTAGTATTTAATAACATTTTTTATTAGGAAAAAATTTTATTTAGAAAAGTATTTTTTGAATTCTATTTTTTAACAAGCACAAGGTCTTTTTTATAAAAATGTTTTAACAATTTTTATTTACAATAAAAAATAGAATTCAAATATAAAAAAGGTCAAAAACTACAATAACTATTTAAAAGTATTTTTTGTTAAAAATATTTATTTAAATAAAATTTTTAATAAAAAAGCACAAAAATGGTACTTAAAAATTTTTATTTGAAAAAAAATTTGTTAAAAAACTATTTATTTGAAAACGCATTTGAACAAAATGAAAATTTCTGTTGAAAATTTTTATTTAAATAAAATTTTTTATAAAAATGCACAACAAATTTTCTTAAAATTTTTTATTTTATTTTATTTGAAATAAAAAATTTGCTAAAAATTATTTATTTGAAAAAAAAATTTGTTACAAATTTCAATTCAAAGAATTTTTTTTTTATTTAAAACGAAAATTATTAAAAACTAAAATTTGAATATTTTTTTAAATATAAATAATATAAATAAAGGGTTAGTAAAAGTTATACTTCTGGAATGGAATTTTCAAATAAATTTTTTTATTAAAAAAAAAAATTTTTTTCCTATTAAAAATTTTTAGTATTTAATTTATTTTTATTAAAAAAAAATTTTATTTAAAAAAAATTTTATTTAAATAAATTTTTTAATAAAAATGCACAAAACATGTTTTTTTAAAAATTTTTATTTGAAAAAAAAATTTTGTTAAAAAATATTTATTTGAAAAAACATTTGAACAAAATGAAAATTTTTATTTATATAAAATTTTTAATAAAAATGCACAAAAAAGGTTCTTAAAAATTTTTATTTTATTTATTTTATTTGAAAAAAACTGTTAAAAATTATTTATTTGCAAAAAAATTTTGTTATAAATTTCTAATAAAAGAAAATTTTTTTATTAAATACTAAAATTATTAAAAACTATGATTTAAATATTTTTTTTTTAAATATAAATAAAGTGTTATTAAAAGTTATACTTGTGGAATGGAGTTTTCAAATAAAGTTTGTCATTAAATTGCCACCCACTGTATGTCATACAAAAGCTGGCATTATTAAATAACTGAAAAAAATTACTTAAAAAAATTTTTATAAATTTTTATAATTAAAAAATAATAAAACAAGTCTTTAACAAACGGACTTTTAAAAAAATCCAAAGGTTTATTTAAACCTAACTAAAAAAATATTTTAAATTAGCCAAAATAAAGCAAATTAATCGGATATCCAAACATTTAAAGTCAATTTAATTAAAAACTACAAGACTGTGGCTGTTAATAACAGACATTTAACAATCTTCTAAAACAACATATGCAACTAGGAAGCGTTAATTACAGTTTTGAAGGGAAAATATGCAAAATATTTAAAACAAAAACTGCAAAGATTTCTTAAGAGATCAAAAAAAAAAAACAAAAACACACTCGTACTTAGTGACAACAACACTTAACTTAGAAAGTCAAGGTCATAGAAAAAACAGCAGCAGCAGCAGCACAGTTGAGACAGTAATTAAAGAACACTTATGATATGCCCCCTTATTGCATGTTAATGAATACAACAACAGCAAAAAATACAACAACAACAGCTATTAAAACACTAACTACAACATGATAATGATGTTGACGAGATTTTCTGCCTAAGCCACTGCAACAAAAAAATCTTAAGGCTATACAGCAGTGACAGCAACTACTACAGACTGGCAAAAAAAATATATGCACATACATACATATTTGCAACAGTTACAAGTTCGTGGTGCAAATTTGAACCTTCAAACAAGCTAAAAAAAGGAGAACTTATACGTGAATAAAAATTAAACAACCTTTAATTACCACAAGGCGGAGAAGACACTTTTGCATGAAACGTTTGTTGGCAAAGAAAGGTTACAAGGACAAGGTCTCTATTAAGAGAGAATAAAAGGAAAATACATAAGGAACAAATTTACACGCGGCAAACGATTAAATGCACAAAAATAAATAATTCTTAAATAATAAAATTAAAAAAAAAATTATAATAATTATTGTCAACGCTCGTAAAAGTTTAATAAAGCGCATGAAGTTAATTTTGAAAAAACTCTGACATAAACTCAAGACGAACGAAGAAGCGAGATTTAATTTTTCTTTAGAGAAAAATTATCATTTTGTTCATTTGCGACGGTTACTTTTAAAACACCAATATTAAGAAAAATAAAGACGACATGCCTGAACAGGATAATTATGATGACGAGGTAAATGTTTATTTTATTTTTTTCATAATATTTTATTTCTTTGAAAAATTTAATTAAATTTTATTAAACTTAACTTAAGACAATTTACGAAATTTATTTAAAAACATAAATTTTTAAAAATATATCTCTAAATTTGAAGTGAATTAGGATACATATTTGTTAAGTAAATATTAATATAATAATTTTTTCTAAGAATTTGTGTAAAATAAAATATAATTTCTTCGGAAATGGTTTTACTATTCAATTAACATGATAAAACCTTAAAAATTTATATCAATAATATACTTATTATTTATTCTACCAATAATAATTTAAAGATCCTGTTTAACATTAAATAAATCACTCAAGAAGTGTTGACAGTGTTACTTTTAAAATTTAAATGGGGAATCCTTTAATTTTCGATTCAATTTTTTTATTACTTGTTTTTAAAAACTTAAAGTGTCTGTCTGCTACGATTCTACTAATATTATTTTTTAACCGAAAAATAAAAAAATCGTAACAACATTTGTCTATACAAGTTTAAAAATTTTTTCTATGAATTTTTATCGAAAAAAAAAAATTTTTTTATAGAAAATAAAGAAATTTTCGTTAAAAAAATTTTTCCATAAAAAATTATCGATAATAAAATTTTTCTGTGGAAAAATTTGCTATAACAATATATTTTCACAGAAAAATTATCAATAACAAAATATTACCACAGAAAAACTATCGATTACAAAATATTTCCACAAAAAACCTGTCGATAACAAAACATATCCACAGAAAATTGACGACAACAAAACAATAATTTCGAAGAAAAATTTGTGGTAACAAAATATTTCCATAGAAAAATTATCTATAACAAAACATTATCAATAAACAAAACAGATAAATTTTCGATAACAAAATATTTCCACACAAAAATTGGCTATTAAAAAAACTTCTATAAAAAATTGTTGATAACAAAATTTTTCTATAGGTAAATCGTCGATAACAGAATTATTGTATAGAAAAATTTACGATAACCAAATTTTTGTATAGAAACAATTACGATAAAAATATTCTTGTATAGAAAAATTTACGATAACAAAATTTTTCTCTAGAAAAATTGTCGATAACAAAATTTTTCTCTAGAAAAATTGTCGATAACAAAATTTTTCTCTAGAAAAATTGTCGATAACAAAATTTTTCTCTAGAAAAATTGTCGATAACAAAATTTTTCTCTAGAAAAATTGTCGATAACAAAATTTTTCTCTAGAAAAATTGTCGATAACAAAATTTTTCTCTAGAAAAATTGTCGATAACAAAATTTTTCTCTAGAAAAATTGTCGATAACAAAATTTTGTTATTGTAAACTTTCCTATAGAAAAACTTTATTATCGAAAATTTGTTATAGAAAAATGTTGTTATCGAAAATTTTATAGAAAAATTTTTATAGAAAAATTTTGTTATCGAAAATTTTTCTATAGTTTAGTTTCTATAGAATATTTTGTTACCGAAAATTTGTTTGTTTGTTTTATTATTCTAGAAAAATTTTGTTATCGACACTTTTTCTATAAAAATTGTCTATATACATATAGAAATTTGAAGACAAGTTTAAGTTCGTTTTATTCTGTCTAAGAGAGAATAGTTTAAATTACAAATTAGGTGATAATATTAAAGAAAAGTTAGAAAAACTTAATTTTAATACACCAGCAGAACGGAATGCACATTTTCTAGACAGCTACTTCCGTCATCAGCACTCTTCGTATCTATCTACTTAAGGTAGTGTTTAGTTGTAAGCATCATCTATTTAACCAACCAAACTCAGATAAAGGAATACGAGAAAAATCGCATTCAATCATTTATCTTCAATTGGTGAGAACGAAGTCTACCACTACCTATAGCTTCCCTTTTGGTATTAATATTTTTACTTTAATATTTACTAAATAAATAACTAAATTTTTGTATAACAAAATTTTTGCATAGAAAAATCTTAAATAACAAAATTTTGCATAGAAAAATTGTCGATAACAAAACTTTTCTATAGAAGAATTGTCGAAAGCTATATTTTTTATTTAAAATTGTCTACAACTATTTTTTTATAGAAAAATTGTCGATAACAAAACTTTTCTATAGAAAAATTATCCATAGAAAAACTTTTTCAAAAGAAAAAATATCGTTAATAAAATGTTTCTATAGAAATATTATTGATAACAAAATTTCGATATATAACAAAAATTTTTATAAAAAAAAATTTACAATAACAAAATTTTTCTATGGAAATATTGTCGATAAATAAATTTTCTATAAAAAAATGTCCATAACTAAATTTTTCTATAGAAAAAATTTCCATAACTAAATTTTTCTATAGAAAAAATGTCGATAACTAAATTTTTCTATAGAAAAAATGTCGATAACTAAATTTTTCTATAGAAAAAATGTCGATAACTAAATTTTTCTATAGAAAAAATGTCGATAACTAAATTTTTCTATAGAAAAAATGTCGATAACTAAATTTTTCTATAGAAAAAATGTCGATAACTAAATTTTTCTATAGAAAAAATGTCGACAAGTAAATTTTTCTATAGAAGTATTGTCGATAGATAACAAAAATTTTTATAAAAAAATTGATAATAACATAATTTTTCTATGGAAATATTGTCGATAAATAAATTTTTCTGTAGAAAAAATGTCGATAACTAAATTGTTCTATAGAAAAGATATCGATAACTAAATATTTCTACAGAAAAAATGTCGATAACTAAATTTTTCTATAGGAAACTATATTTTTAAATAGGAAAAAAGTCGATAACTAATTTTTTCTATAGAAAAATTGTAGATAACTTAATTTTTCTATATTTCTATAGCAAAAATGTCGATAACTAAATGTTTCTATAGAAAAATTGTCCATAACTAAATTTTTCTACAGAAAAATTGTCGATAACTAATTTTTTCTACAGACAAATTGTCGATAACTAATTTTTTCTACAGAAAAATTGTCGATAACTATTTTTTTTATAAAAAAAGTTGTCGATTACTAAATTGTTCTATAAAACATTCTCGATAACTAATTTTGTTATAGAAAAATTGTCAATAACTAAATTTTTCTATAAAAAAAAAGTCGATAACTAAATTATTGAATAAAAAAAATTGTGATTAACTAAATTTTTCTATGTAAAAATAACAAATTTTGAGGATAACAAATTTTTTCACAACAAACTTACCAATAACAAAATTTTTCTATCGGTAATAAATTATTTCCATAATTTTAAACTATGGAAATAATATTCTTATATGCATAAGTAATGCAATCTACTCTCTTTTTTACAACTCTATTTTTTTTTTTTTTTTTTTGAGATCCAGTGTCAATTTAAACAATGAACCTAAAGTCTGAAAACTCTGTCAGCACATGTATCTTAAATTATTCCTAGAAGCCAAGACGCAAAAACCACTTTTATTGTCGGCCTGTGTAATTATCGATGACAAAACTTTGTCCACTTCCTGCACGATTTCACTTCCTGTTTAAATAATTTATTGACAAGTTTATGGATGCTTTAACTTAATTTTTATTACTTTTGTTCTCAAAGAATCATTAATAAACTGAGAAATTTTTAATTTGTTTATCAATCTTATAAACTCACCAGACCATTATCGTTTGTACTAATAGTTTTCCTAAAACGAGAAGAAGTAAAAAAGAATTAAACTTAAACTTGTTACAACATGTTTTTATGTTCATGCCTTGTACTACACACACACACACACACACACACACACACACACACACACACACACACACATGTGCACACTTATACTAATTTCAACGCTTCGTTAGTTACATTAAAGAGCAACCAAATGGTATTTCTAGTGACCACTTTCTAATGTTGAATGGTTTTGTAGTAAAAAGAAAGAAAATAATCACAACTACAATGGCTACAGCAACCATTAATGAACAAATACTTGGTGTAAAGTCAGTTTTTCTTAACAGTTTTTTTTAAGTTCTAAATAAAGTTTAAAAAGCAAAAAAGACGGAAAAAAGAAACCAAAATGTTATAGGAAAAGTTTTTATATACTACCAGGACCAGTAATACAAATTAGAAATTGTTCACTTCAGTGAAGCAGCCAAAAAAGTCTGTATTAACCAATTCACGCCTAAGAGGGAGAAAAAATCAGATTGAGAATTGAATAAATAAGAAAGGGCAACAATGGATAAATTTTATTCAAACAAACTGCATTTTAAGAAGCCACAATAATAAAAAATGCACCAGTCTCACCAGCTCTATTGAGAAATATTCCATTTGCACTCAATCTTCTCTTTCACTTCAGTCCCTCTAATTTATTTTATGCTTTCCAACTTAAAAAAATCATAATATTTTATTTGTATATCTACTTTTGCTCATTTTCACGCCATCGACTTAATTAGACGTTTCCTCAAGCGTAAGTTTTAATAGTTTCTCAGATATAATGGCATTAATGTTGACTTTAAAAACCAACCATAAACTTTTCTCTAACAAATCTCTAAAAGAAATCGACATGACAAACCATAAAAGTGGCTATTAAAAAAATAAGTGAAATAAATGACGTGATAATAAAGTGATAAAAATATAAAACTTTATATGGCATTTTATATAAATTAACCCTTTCAAGGCTGTTAAATGCCTTTAAGACTCACTGACACTTATATAAGTAATGACTTAAGGAATATTTATTTATAATTAAGGGCATACTAAAAATTTTATTTAACAGTAAACCACTCAAAGGTTAGTCAATGTCAGATACATTATAATTTTGATAAAATATGATTAATGGTAATAAAAGTACAATTTTCTTAAAGAGAATTAGTCCAAGCAATAACCAATAAAAAACGATAACTTCTAATATTCGATAATATTTAATAATTTAAATTTTTAATAGAAAAATTTTCGATAACTTAGTTTTTGTACTAAATCTTAGTAGATAAAAACATTGTTGTATACAAAACCATAGAAAAAATGTTTTTATAGAAAAAAAAACTGTCGATAGCAAATTTTTTTCTTAAAAATTTTGCAAATATAAAAATAGAGCTAACGTATAAAAAATACACAGAAACATTTTTTATATAAAACTATTTTATATAAAACTATTGACAACAAAACTTTTCTACTGAAAATTTATAGTAATTTTTTTTTAATTATCGATAACAAAATGTTTGTATCTGTAACAAAATCTTTCTTACAATTTATCGATAAAAAAAATTATGCAGAAATATTATCGATAACAACATTTTCCTACGTTAAAATTTTCTGTTAAAAAATATCATACTATATCTTAATATCTTATCGATAACAAAATTTTTTTTACATACAAATTTTTGATAACTATATTTTTTATATAAAATCTATTGATAGTAAATAGTAAGTATATTCTTAATTATTAATAACAAAATTTTCCCACGTGAAATTTTTCTATAATAAAATATTTCTTACAATTTATCGATGACAAAATTTTTTTACATACAATTTTTGATAACTAAATTTTTTATATAAAAGCTATTGAAAGTAAATAGTAAACTTTTTCTTAATTATCGATAACAAAATTTTTATCCAGAAATATTATCGATAACAAAATTTTCCTACGTGAAAATTATTTGTAATAAAATATTTCTTACAATTTATAGATAACACAATTTTTTTACATACAAATTTTCGATAAGTAAATTTTTTATATAAAAGCTATGAAAGTAAATAGTAAACATTTTCTTAATTATCGATAACAAAATTTTTGTACAGAAATATTAACGATAACAAAATTTTCCTACGTGAAAATTATCTGCAATAAAATATTTCTTACAGTTTTTCGATAACAAAATTTTTTTACGTACAAATTTTCGATAACTAAATTTTTCAAAAAAAGCTATTGATAAAAAAGGTGTACGTAAAAAATATCGACTACTACAAAAATGATTTTTTACAGGATTTTTTACAGTTTCTAATTTTTTTATATAAAATTCTCTATAACTAAGTTTTCCTATTGAAAATTACAGAGGCCAGAATTTTTAATAAAAGAATTTCGATGGACACATCTTGCAAAAGAAATATTATCAATTATCTATTTACTATAGAAAACATTGAGAAAAATTATTGGCATGCATAATATTGTAGTAAAATTAACATTTATTTAATATTTTTATACATAAAATAAAGAAAAAATAATAAAATTATAGACAAACAAATTAATAGTTATCGATAATTCAGTTTAAAAAAAATATAATTCATGTTTAAAATTTACTGTAGTAAAAATCTTTTTTAAAGAAAAACCATAATTTTGTTAAAGAAGAGCCATTAAATAGAAAAAATATAAATAGGTAAAATTTTTGTGAGTATAAAATTTCGATAAAAAAATTATAAAAATTCTACAGAAAAGTATCGATACGTTCAGTTTTCTTAAAACTTATTTATAGAAAAATTAGTAATAAATAAATTTGTCTATAAAAATAATTCTAGAAAAGATATTAAAAAACTATTTTTGTAAAAAAAAGTTATCGATAATTTATTTTAGTAAATAAATTAATTTTTTAAAGACAAGTTGTCTATAACTTATTTTTGTACAGCATAGTTATCAGTAACTTATTTTTGTAAAAAAAAGTCATCGATAAATTATATATAAAATTTATTTTTTACCATAATTTTTCAATTGAAAATTTAAGCTATAGACATTTTTTTCTATACATTTTATAAGTTTTTTTAATAATCGATTAAAATTCTTTACAAAAACAAGTTAGCAGTAACTTATTTTTTTAAACAAAAGTAAGGGATATATTATTTTTAAAGAAAAGTTACCAATAATTTTTTCTTTAATAAGTTTTTTTTTAAAGAAAATTTAAGATTTTAAAGAAACGTTATCGATAACTTATTTTTGAAAAGAAAAATTATCGATAACTTATTTTTGTACAGAAAAGTTTTTAGTTACTTAATTTTGTAAAGAATAATAAAGATATATTATTTTTTTAAAGAAAAGTTATCGATAACTTTACTTTACAAAAATAAGTTATCGATAACTTTTTTTTAATTATCGATAACTTTTCTATAAAAGAGTTATAGAAAATAAATGTCGATAATTTAACTTTTCAATAGAAAAATTATGGTAAGAAATAACAATGAAATTTATAGCCAAGCTTAAGTTCGTTTTTTATTCTCTCTAAGAAAGAAATAATTAAATTACAAATTAGGTGATAATAATCAGGATAAATATTTTCGGCAGCTTAGTTTTGGGGTTTATATACAACCGAGATGTATATACCATTTTAAAATTTAACCTCTATCCCAAAAATGTAGTTAATAACGCAGTTTTAAAATTTGCAGTTTAATTTTATTGTGATATTTTATAATCAAAATATTTCTTTGTAATAAATGTGTAGATATATTTTTTACATAGTAGTCAAATGCATTTGTAAACAGTAGACATTTTTCAGTTATTCTATAATAAATATTCTGCAGCTCATGTTAGATTTATGTGTGTCATCAAACATCATTTAAAATGTTTTACAATCCCCCAAAATGTAGATTCTGTGCAGAGTTTTTCTTGCTTTTTTTTTAGATTAGTTTGCTTTTTCAATAAAAACGTCTGTCTGTTCCTATTTTCTGCAACATCAAACATTGAAAGAAAAGAGGAAATAAAAAAAATTGCAGTGAAATATGTATGCATGGGTTTTTATCACTTTGGTGCAGGGTCTTAAATATGTGGTTTCTTTTAGGCTGCCAAAATATTGTCCTCAAAAATGAAATTGTACTTTTGTAATCTCTGACATTTTAGGTTTACTATACTTAAACTACTATACCTTAAACAATATTTACAATACCTGGAAAATGTTATAAGGCCATTTGACAAAAGTAGCATAGCATAACGAACAAATATAAATACTAACAAACCTTTGAACGGCTGAAGACGCTCAACAACGACAAAATCTCAACAACAAAAAAGTAAGAACCAAATCCAACAACAACAATTTTTAAAGGACATTCTTATTCATCGCTTTTAACTGTCGAACACAAAGATTTCTATTAGTATAAAACGGTTGTTCACGTGAGTTGTAGATATAGAACGAGCAAGTGGTTGTGAAATTCCACACAATCGCTTAAGAGTGATGTGATGACATGTGTTCTCAAAATCAGACTAAAAGGGTTTAAGTATATCTTTTTGTCATTCTTTTTCTTCATTCAAACACAAGTAGTAGTAACAAAATACATATGAGAGGATGATTTGAAATTGAAAAAAATAAACTGAATTTGTAAGATTATAACGAATATAACCTTGAAAAAAATTGTCAGTAACTTTTGTTTAAGTTTTTCATACAACGGCAGCGAATACAATTATGGGGCAAAATAAAAAAAAAATAAAAAAAAAACACTCAAGTATCTAAATTGGTAACGGTTCAATAAGGACCCTAAGCTTTAATTAAAATATAATTGAATTGAATTTTTAAAAGTCAAATGAACATTATATCTTTTCTCTTTTTTTTTTTAATTGGACCAATACTTAGAAATGGTAGGGGTTATCTCGGATTGTTGGTATGTGAATAAGGTAAAAGGACTCTCAACGCATTAGCTTTGATATCTGCAGGATGTTTTTGTTACTCTTGTAGGGTGAGTATCGAAGCAGAATGCTTCCTTAATGGTCCCCTTTTCGACCTCCTTACGCGCACAATGGTTATAGGCAACCTAAGTGTAATTATGGCAACGTTATTTTTGTTGAGTCAAGTGCTGCCACCAGCCTTTTTGTTGACATTACTGATTTAAGACTGTCGACTGGTAACTGTTGGCCTTCTTTCTCATCACGGCATCTCTAGTAATTGCTAGCATTTGCTCAAGGTTCAAGTGCACCATGGCATCCACATTTAACAAGCTTCTGCTAGAAGTTCTAAGTCTGCCGCCGTCTTAGCCCTTTTCAGCCATAGTCTGCAAGTATCATCATCTTCGATTTTCATCTTGCCAGCCTACACGGCATCTTTAAAGGTTTAATGAGTCCACCCTCTGTAGGCATATACCAAAAAATGTATCGATAATTCTAAGCTATAAGTTATATATAATATTTCTATAACAAAATTTTTAATATTGATTTAAAAAAGAAAATAAAAAATTGCTCGAAATTAATTTTTGATGGAATTAAGTTATCGCCAATCCTATCGATAATATTTTATATCAAAAAAATATTGATACTTTGTCTCTATTATAATTTTTCTCTAGAAAATCTTAATGTAATTAAAGAAAAATAATAAAATGTAATCACAATGCTTTTCGATGAAATTAACTTATCGATAATTTTCTTTGGGGTTTTGAAAATTTGAATCATTTTAAATAGTTTTTTTTGTAACGAAATTTATTTATTGTTTGCTCTTTTACAGAAAAATAATTTTGTTGAATATTTATCAGAAGAAAAATTAAATTATCGATAATATTTTATACCAAACAATTTATCGATAATTGTTTTCTATAAATTATTAACAATTTTTCTATAAAAAATGGCAATGTTCATTAAAAAAGTGAAGAAAATGTAATCCATATTGTTTTCCGATGGAATTAAATTATCGATAATTTTCTTTTAGGGTTTTGAAGATTTGAAAGTATATTTTAAATTACTTTTGAGTTTTTTTACGAAATTTATTTATTCTTTACATTTTTACAGAAAAATGATTCTGTTGAATATTTATCGGAAGAATAATTAATTTATCGTTAATATTTTATACCAAACAGGTTATCGATAATTTTTTTGGTACAAGTTATTAACAATTTTTCTATAAAAAAATGGCAATGTTGATTAAAAAAGTGAAGAAATTGTTATCCATATTGTTTTCCGATGGAATTAAGTTATCGATAATTTTTTAGGGTTTTGAACATTTGTCAGTATTTTTTTTTATAAATTAATTTTGAGTTTTTTCCGAAATGTATTTATTGTTTACTTTTGTATAGAAAAATAATTCTATTAAATATCTATCGGAAGAATAATTACGTTATCGATAATATTTTATACCCAAAAATTTATCGATAAGTTATTGACAATTTTTCTATAAAAAGTGGCAATATTGATTAAAAAAAAAATGAAAAAATTGCAATTCTTATTGTTTTCAGATGGAATTTAACTATCGATAATTTTCTTTTAGGGTTTTGAATATTTGTCAGTATTTTTAAATTAATTTTGAGTTTTTTTTACGAAATTTATTGTTAAATTTTTTACAGAAAAATAATTCTGTTGAAAATTTTCAAAATAAAAATTAAGTTATCGATAATATTTTATATCAAATAAATTATCGAAAATTTTTCTTTCTAATTTATTAATAATTTTTCTATAGAAATTTTTAGTATTGATTAAAAAAATAAAATTAAAATTGTAGTCTATAATGGTTCCGCTGAAATGAAGTTATCGATAATTTTCTTTTGGGATTTTAAAAATTTGTTAGAATTTTTTAAATTAATTTTTAGTACTTTTAACGAAATTAATTTATTGTTTACTTTTTTTATGGAAAAATATTCTATTGAATATTTATGAAAAGAAAAATTAAGTTATCGATAATATTTTAGACCAAAAAATTATTGATAATTTTTCTTTATAAATTAGTAATATGTATTTTTCTATAAAATGCTGATTAAAAAAATAAAATATTTTAATCTATGGTGTTTGCGACAAAGTAAAGTTATCGATAATTATTTTAGGGGTTTTGCAAATTTTTAAGTATTTTTTAATTTCATTTGGGTTTTTTGTTGCCCAAAATGATTCTGTTCAAAATTTATCAAAAGAAAAATTAAGTTATCGATTAATTTTATATAATTTTTCTGTAAAATTTAATTATCAATTTTTAGAAAATAAATCTTGTTATCGGAAACTTTGTTTAAGACTTTCAATTGAAAATAGCTTTAACACAATTTTCTATCAAAATTGTTTTTTTTTTTTTAATCAATATATGTATTTATTGCGGTGCTGAATAAATTTATAATATTTTTTCCCATACTTTAGCAAAGTTACTTTCAAAATGCATTTCTTTCCTCATCATTAGTATTAATAAACTTTGTCTATGGCACAACCTGGGATAAAGTTTGTTAGTTAGAAAAAAAAAACAATGCATAGACAAGTTGAAGAATGTTATTCTTGAGATATGGAAATGCAAACTTGCTTTCAATGTTAGTGATTTTTACAAATATTTTAGTAAAGTTCTCTTACACTCTTTCATCAAGAGCTAAAGATTTGTAGACAAAATGATGAAGAATATAAACTAAAGTTTTATATTTAATAATATATTGAGTTATAGAAAGTATTGGCAACAAACAACCTTTGCATTTTACTTGTTAATATACCCCTAAGTTGAAAAAGAACTTTAAGTCTTTTTAGCAACTAATACCCAGAAAATTATTCTCCGAAGAAAACTTTGTGCAGTTTGAATTATAGGAAATATGAAATTTCAGATATTTGTTGTTAGAATGTGGGTTGGGTAATGGTAATTGTAATGGCGGTTCTTATTAACTTAACTTATAGTGCACAGTTTCTGAAGTAGTAACAGCTGCTTTATCAGTCATAAAATTGGCACATTAAAATTTCAAAACAATAAAAAAAACATACACCATTATTTTGAAAGCAATTTTATATTAAACTGACAAGCTTTAAAAAACCTTGGGTAAACTTTATTAAAGACGTATGATTAATATTAATTCGCAGCAAACCCACTACAGAGTGGCGTATGAGTGATATGCATTAGACACAATGTTTTCGCAAACAATGTAAAAACTTAGAAAAAAATATATTTTTTTTTTTATTAAAGTAAAACAAATTATATTACGTTAATTATTTAAATTAAGCAATAACTGCACGAGCCAAGAAACACAATCTTTTTTTATTATTCTAACAACCAAAGATTCGTTTTCATGATTATCTTTCCACTTGCTTTATTATACTTTTTTTTTCAATGAATTATAATGACTCTTAAGTAAAGTAATTAAAAATAATTAAATACAACAAATTGCTTTAAAAAAGAAATAAATGATAAAAAAAAACGCATTAGTCTACGAGTAATTTAATAACAAAATAACCATTTAAATACACTCGTCTAACAAATACAAAAGGAAATATGCAACTAGGGGAATTACAGTTGAAATAAAACACCAAGGTTAAATAAAACTAAATAAGCCAGTTATAAAACAGTCATTTTCAAACGATGTAATTTCTACTCAGAAATTTTTAAATAATTTTTAAATCAGTTTTATTTTTAATATAAAAGAAAAATAGGGTTCTAAATAATTATCGAGTTTTAAAATTTTCCCAAAAAATTTGAAATATAATATTTCTTAAAAAATGATTGATAGCTTAATGTTATAATATAACATTAATTAATTAATATAAAATGAATTAATATAAAATTAATTAATATAAAATTAATTAATATAAAATTAATTAACATAACATTAATTAATCGTTAACTTAATTTTTCTATATATTTTCTTTATTCTAATTGTTTTATGTGAAACTTATCGATAACCTCATTTTTTTATAAAACTTGTCGATAACATTATTTTCCTATATAAAAATTATTGATAACATAAAATTTTCATAGCAAAACTATCAACACATGTTTAATTATTTTTAGAAAAGCTAAATTTATCACCGTACTTTTTCAAGTTAAGTCTTCAACATAAAAGAAAGCCTTAGCATTAAATTCGAGTCTAAAATGAAATTAAAAATTTGTTTTGAAAATCTATAAAAATTTATGTTTACAAATACGAAGACATTAACATCGTTATCAGTATGGCTTCAAAGAATTTAATGGCAAACGTTTTTGCTCTTTCGTATTTTCTAAGGAAAGGAAAACAAAAGAAAATATTATTTGCAATTCAAAGACATATTTTTTTCCTTTTGTTGCTTCTTACTACTACTCAATTTCTAAAACCAACTGACAAAAGGGCACAGCAAAATGTCGGTAAATGACATCAAGGGTTTTAGGCAGTTACACTTAATAAAACAGAAGATAAAAATATAGGAAGACAAAAAAAAATTGTAGAAAAGTTCAATTATCGAAAACTGTAATAAATGTTTTATAGAAAGATTTTGTTATCGATAGCTTTTCCACAAAATAGTTTTTTATATAACATTTCTAAAAATATAAGTTGTTTGTAACATTAAAAAAGTCTCAATAAATTTTCTATACAATAAAGCTCTCGAAAAGTTAAAATACCTATAATTTTCCATATTAAACTGAAGCTGCTATCGATAAACTTGTTTAAACTAAATTCTTAAGATACGAATAAATTTCTTTGAGAATATTCAAGTTATTGTTACCTTAAGTTATTGATGTATGTAAACAAATTCAGTTTTCAAAAATTCGTAAAACTGAATTTTACCAGTTATGGATAGATAATCTTTCTATAGAAAACTTAAGCTATTAACATTTTTTCTGTAGACAAATTATGCTTTCGATTTTCCTACAGAATATGTAAGCTATATATGTATATTTTTTTGTGTAAAACATTAATGGTCATGAATTTTTCAATCGTTAATTTTTTCTTAAAAAATTTTAGATATCGATAAATTGTTATCGAAAAATTTAAGTTATCGATAAATTATTCTCAAAAGATTTTAGTTATCGAATATTTTTTTTAAAGAAAATTAAGCCCTAAAGATATCTACAAAAAAACAAGTTATCAGTTATTTTTTTTTTTATATAAAATATTTATTTATTTTTATTTATTAAAAGTAAATAAATTTACAAATTAATAATTACAATTATAGGAACTGGCTACAGCGCCCTTCGTCCTTATAAAATACTTAGTTAATTTAGGAAATTTTTCTGCAGAAAGATTAATTTAAAAAATATAAAGTTATCGATAATATTCCGTAATAACTTGATCAATTGAGAATCTTATATATAATGTTATGGATTAAAATTCTATAGACTATTTCAGTTATCGAGAATTTTTCTTGATCTATAATATATAATCATTAATTTTTATATATAAAAACTAAGACGAATAGATAAATATCTTTACTAAAACTGATTCTATGCATTTATATCGTCTCGACAACCTTTTTACAGAAAAACTAAGTTTTCGATAAGTTTTAGTAAAAAATTTAAGTTATCGATTATTATCTAAGAAATAAGTTATCAACTATTTAATAAATAAATTATTAGTTATTTTTTTAAATATTTAATAATAGAAAACCTCTCTATAGAAACGTTATTTAAGAGATATAAAGTTATCGTGAACTTTCCATCGATAATATCCTGCAATTATTTAATCACTCGAGACTTGTATATATAATATAATGTTGAAGATTACAACTCTAACGTCGATATTTTTTCAATTACATAATTGTATAATCCTTATTTTTTCTAGATATATATACACATATTAAATAATCGATAACTGTTATATAGGAAAATGAAGAACTACAAAAAAATGTTTAACCTACAACTTGTTTTTAATAAAAAGCTTAATAGAATAATACATTACTTTATTATCGATAATGGTAGAAAAAAAAAACATTTATCGGAAAAGTTTTAATAGAATATTCTCATTATCGATAACTTTTTTTTAGAAAACTAAAGCTATCGAAAATTTTTTTTTTTATACAAAATAAATGTAAAGTGAAGTTATCAATAAATTTTATGCATATAAAGTAATCGATATCATTTTTAGTAGATAGAAGAATTGATAATTTTGCTGTAACAATTAAAATTTTTTATTGCTAATTATCGATAAGTTTTTAGTAGAAAAATGAGGCTATCGATAAATGTAAAGTTACGTTATCAATAATTTTTCTAAAAATAAAGTAATCGATAACACTAGGGAACAGCTGTTTTGGTGCCGAGGGTTTTTGAACTGATTCAATATCAGTTTGATGTCCTGAATTCAAATATCGTATTCATTTTTCCCTATCAGCTCCAGTTTGTAAGATATACAATTTGAGAGAAATATGAGTTCTATGATTTCAACTTAAATCTAAAGTGTAATAAACAAAAGTAGATTCGAATTTTTTATTTTATTTATACCAAATACAATCTTAAGTCAAAGTTACAAACAAAAAAAAACATTAAAGAAATCAAATATAGTCACTCGACACTTCTAAAACTTCTTTTCCGCGACATTCTTGAATGTTTTTGCAAACAGTCCCTCTTTAAACTCCAGCAGTAATCTGCCATCATGTGGATGTCCCATCTTCCTTGGTAGCGGTCCTCCATAATTTTTATATCTTGGTGAAATCTTTCACCTTGTTCCTCACTCATGTCTCCTAAATTTTCTGGAAACCGGTCCAAGTGGCTGTCTAAATAGTGTAGTTTTATACTCATATTGCACCCTAATGCTTTAAAGCTGTTCAGCATCTTGTTAACAATTTCAACATAGTTTTCACTTTTATGTTTGCCTAGAAAATTTTCTACAACTGCAACAAATGATGTCCAAGCTTCTCCTTCAACTTCATTCATTGAATTTTTGAAGGCAGGATCTTTAATTAATTGTCTTATTTGTGGGCCGTCAAATATCCCTGCTTTGAATTTTTCTGTGCTCAACTGAGGCATTTTTACCCCTATATATTTAAAACAAGGCCCATCCTAATCAAGAGCTTTTACAAATTGCTACATTAAGCCCAACTTTATGTGTAACGGAGGAAGAATGATTTTTTCTCTTTCAACCAAAGCGTCCTTAATGACATTCTTTTCCCCAACGTCCATGTTTTCTCTCAGAGGCCAATCTTTTCTAAGCCAGTGGTGTGTTTTGTCCCTACTGTCCCAAAGGCACAAGAAACACGGATATTTTGTGTAACCTCTTTGCTGCCCAAGAAGAAAGTTCACCATTTTTAAGTCTACACATATCAACCATTGATGTTCGTGATACTTTATCTTCTGCAAGACTAAACCTATTGTGTTATATTCTTCTTTCAGTTTCGTTGAATGAGCTATCGGTATTGAACCATATTTATTCCCATTATGTAGAAGGACACATTTTAAACTTCGCTTTGAACTGTCAATAAATAGGCGCCATTCATCTGGAATATATGCAGAAAGTCCCATTTCTTTCATGAGTCCCCTAATTTCGTGACAAAATACAAGATTGTCTTCTTGAGAAAAGAATGGTAGCAGATCTTTTTCTCTTGTACGGTAAAAGGTAATTTTGGTTCCTTGTTCCAGTAAATTTTTCTCTTTTAACCTAGAAGCCAGTACTTCAGCAGCTTTTTTCGATAAATTGAGATCCCTGGTGAGATCATTTAATTCGTTTTGATTGAAGCGTTGAGGAACTGAAGACGTCCACTCATCGTCACTGTTAGTTTCATTAGTATGGGAAGAGCGATCAGAGGGACAATGTTCGTTATCGGAGATATCTGGTAGCTCATGAAATGTTGGAATCGGTATTTCATCTGAGTGCGGAATAGGGCGTATTGCCGAGTCTAAATTGGGATAAGTCCATTGATGGCGGTTATTTCGATTGATTCCATTAATATTTGCTAAACAGAAATAGCAATCATCGACGTGGTTTTTTGGTTCTCTCCACACCATTGGTACGCCGAATTTCAAACATTTTCTTTTGCCGGTAGTCCACTGCCGTAATTGCTCTGTGCAAGTTTTACATACGAGATGCGGGGCCCACGTTTTGTCCTGATCACCAAGCTTAACTCCAAAGTATGCCAAATATGCTAGCTTCACAAACTCAGTAATAGCTCGTCTGTTTTGTTGGAACATGTATTCCCCGCATATATAACAAAACACATCAGGTTGATTGACACAACTTCTTCTTGAACTGGACGCTGAACTCATTTTAATTCTGTTCAACACTCTTTTCTTAACACAAAATAACACGCCGAATTCGATCTACTCTCTTTAGCAAGACGGCACAAACTGACGAGACTTACCTGAGTTAGGGGTATAAAAGGGTCAGTTCAGGTACCTGGGCGGCAATGCTTCCACTATTTATAGATTTACCTGGAATTTACTCATTTTCAGACTGACAATAACACAATTGCACCTACATTAATGATTCTAAAATAATTTTAGAACTCTCAGAAACCAATAAACTGCATAGAAACCAGATGTGTAGATAAATTTATGTATCTAAAAAAGTAGAGCTGATAAAGAAAAACGGATTGCATCTATAGATTTAGCTTCCCAAATATAGTTAAAATCAGCTCTAAAATCTTAGGCACCAAACAAAAATTTTGTTTTTGTTCCCCTGTGTAATTTTTCAAGTACAATAAATAATTTATAATTTTTTGTAACAAATAAAATTTTTTAATTTAAAATTTTTTTAATCTTTTTTGAAAAAAAAAATATCGATATTTTTTTAATTATAGATAGTTCCTATAATTGTTATTATTAATCTGTAAATTTATTTACTTTTAATAACTAAAAATAAATAAATCGATAATTTTTCTACAGAGAAAATATTTCATCAAATATTTTGTAGAATAATTTTGTTTTCAATAACGTGTTTATACAACAATTAAGTAGTCAAATTTTTTGATAGAAATTTTAAGTTATCGATAATGGCTTTTTTTAGAATTAACATAAAAGATAGAGATAAAATATCATATTTGACATAGGTTATATGAACTGCCAAAAAAAAATCTTTTTTAATTTTTCTACGAAGTGTTCTTAATAATAGCAGGATACAAAAAATAATCCAAAGATATTTACAAAAAAATTAAAAAAGGAAAGAAATGTTTCTTTCAAATAATTTTCAATTTCAATTTCAAATAATTTTTCTCTATCATGCCAAACAAAAAATTTCTGCAGAGAATTTGCTTCTATCGTGCTACAAAAAATTTTTCAAACAGAAATTTTTTTGGCCATATTTCAAAATGTGTTTTTAAAACAAATATTTCTCGCTGCAAAAACAGTGCTAAATAAAAATTCTACCATGACACAAAGAATATTCCGAAGAAATCTACAAAAACTGTAAAAAAGAAAAATAAATTGTTTTTAAAAATTATAAATAATTTTTTTCTATCATGCGAAAAAAAATTCAAAAAAATTTAATTCGTGCTATAAAAAAAACTTGGGAAATTTTTTTTAT
This sequence comes from Phasia obesa, assembly GCA_949628195.1. Lineage (NCBI taxonomy): Eukaryota > Metazoa > Arthropoda > Insecta > Diptera > Tachinidae > Phasia > Phasia obesa. Next base: position 151,997,505 of record OX451216.1, read on the forward strand.
CATGCTATGAAAAAGCTTTTAAAACAAATATTTCTTTTAACGCGCTGCGTTAAATATTGTAAATAAAAATTTTTCTAGCATGATACAAAAAATACTAAAAAATGCTTTTAAAACTTTAAAATAAATCGATAATAAATTAATCATCAAATATTTTGTAGAAAAATTTTATTTTATATAACGTGTTTATACAACAATTATGTTGTCAAATGTTGGTTAGAAATTTCAAGTTATTGTTAATGTTTTTCTTAGAATTAAGATATAAGATATAGATAAAATATTATATTTGATATACATATTATATGAAATAATTTAGTTGACAATTATTTTACTGTTAAAAAAATGTCTTTGTAATTCTCTTACGAAGTGTTAAATATCGTTTAATTAACAATATCTTTTGTAATTATTTTTTATAATTTACTATTTTTTCCTTTTCCACTTTACAGCTGGTATCCGGTAATCCAAATCAACGTAATTGGCGTGGAATACTTATTGCTTTACTGGTCATAACAATAGTTTTAGCTTTAATTGTAACATCGGTGGTGAGTAACAAGTCTCAAGGTACTTTCAAAGTAAAATAACAAAGCAAAAAACCAAACACTGAGGCAACTAGAACTAATTATTTAATGTTTTGTCACGGAATGTCCACTAAAAAAATAGAAATAGAAACAAATTTAGAAAAAAAAATAAAAAAACAAGAACCAGTCAAATTATCATGTTTCGATAAAATTTTGTTTGACATTCTTGCATGTCAATGTACTAAAAACAATCAAATGATTTTTTGACTTTTTAATTAATATATTATTGTATGCAGTAGTGGTCAAGGCTCTTGGAAATGAGATGTCGTTAACAATTTAAAATTTTCTTTTTTAATAAATTTTCTTTATAAACCCTTTGAGTTTTATTTTTATTTATATTGTTAAAGAAAATAAAAATTGTATCGTCTAAAATTTTGTAATTTTCCTTCTTTTTTTCAAAAAAAGAGAAATAACACACAACCAATTATGTTCTACCAATTATTTGTGTTACTTTCTTTGACAAAGGGATATAGTAGTGTTAAGAACAGTGATAAAATAAATGCTTCACTTTTGGCATCACTGTAATTACACTTCATAATAATTTTTAGAACAGTGTTTCAGCGGGGTCAAGCACATTATTCTTAAAGCTGTACAGCCATTTCATTAATACTTTAATTCTTCTTTAGTGCTATAGAGTAATACCGGCGAAGGAGGGGGCTGTGATTACGGTAGCTTAAGGTAGGTAGGTACCTGTTCAGGGACGAGACCCATAGCGAAAAGTAGCCAGCCAGAACTCGTTAAATACTGCAGCGCCATTTTTACTTTACCATACGTAGTATAAGGTAAAGTATAGTTAGCATGAAAAAAATCGAGGTCAGGATTTCAACGGATTTATACGTTTTGAGGTCTCCTGAATCCATTTTGACTATTTTCGCGATGATGTCTGTGGGTGTGTATGCCACTATTTTTGACATATCAAAAAAAATTTGTTTAGCGGCCACAGTTATACACCTTCTGTGAAATGAAAGAGTTTACCTATTATGGTTCAAAACTTGGGCCTTATACATGCAAATCACGCCACTATCGGAACACCCTTTAATTTTTAGGTTTATTTATTTTTTTTTTTTTTTTGACTTGTTTATATAGCGAACTAAGTTTTAATTACTGCTTGAATATTTATAGTGTATTCCTCCTACAGTTCAAGAAATAAACAAATATTCGTGAATAACACCTCTCAATCGAAACATCCTATAAGTTTTAATATTTGTTGCTATAGCGGCCACAGTTATAGTCCTTCTGTGAAAATTTCAAGTGTCTACCTATTATGGTTAAAAACTTAGGCCTTATACATGCAAATCCCACCACTATCGAAACACCCTTTAATTTTTAGGTTTATTTTTTATACTTGTTTATATAGCGAACTAAGTTTTAATTACTGTTTGTAAATCTTTAGTCTATGCCACCTACAGTTCAAAAAATAAACACATATTCGTGAATAACACTTCTCTATCGGAACACCCTATATGTTTTAGTATTTGTTGCTATAGCGGCAACAGCTATACATCATCTGTGAAAATTTCAAGAGTCTAACTATTACGGTTCTAGAGATAAAAGGCGCTGACAGACGGACAGACGAACAGGCATTGTAGCGAAAACAGTAGGGTTTCGTTTTTACCCTTTGGGTATGGAACCCTAAAAAAGCAATGTCCGGCTAGATTGCTACTTCGTGAAGCTGTACTGTGATATATTAGTTGTTGATAGTTTTAACGATCAGTCGTATGAAAACATTTCATAACCTAAATTTTGTTTTTAAATTAAAAAGTCGTGTATTGGTGAAACCGCATAGTGCCGAATTACATTATGCAACTTTTATCGTTGCAATCTTTCTCGTTTCTTTTTTTGGATGTGTACATTTGTTTACAATTTGAACTTCAAAATTAAACCTACGAATGAGAGGATAAAACGAATTTCAAGAGGGAGAGAGGATTTGCATGTATATGTGTACCCTTTTCAAATCATCTCTCCCCTCTCGCCTACTAATGAAGAATTGCAGCGACAAAAGTTGCATTTTGAATACTACTATGTAATTTGCTTAAAATTTATTATTTTATTTTTATTATTTAAAATTAATACTTAAACATTATTTTTTAGAATTATGCTCATAAGTTAAACGACTTTTCATTTGAGTTTGATTAAAAAGCGAACTAATATATTCTAAATGGACACCATTTCAACTGCAAACATTTTGGCCACTACTGTATGGGAATATTTATGAATTATTTACAACCAAAATAATACCAATAATCCTTTATTTTAGACATAAAGTTTATGTGTGCCCTTCTTTTTTTGTCTCTTCTTTTTTCATTCTTTAAAAATTTATTTTTTATTTTTTTTACTATTTAATTATTTTTGATCTAATTATTATATGTCATTTGTCATTTTTGTGGGTGTATGTGTTTATATGAACTTGCCTTATCTTGTTTATTTACATTATGGTTTTCCGACACTCTCGTTTTACTCACCTTTCAAAATGTGAACCCTTTAATACTTATTATGATTGTTTCTTGTATGTGTATGTGTGGGGTAACTGTGTTTTTTTTTGTCTCTCTCTCTCTCTCTCTCTCTGAAACAATTGGTTCGAAACACTTTTAATTTTTTAATTTTTTATTTGGTCTGAGGCACTTGTTATGGTTTTTTGCTACTTTTCTTAATTTAAATATTTTTTTTTCTAATTTTTTTCTTTGTACTTTATATTATTTAATTATGAACTAAATTAAAAACACCTTCTGAAAATTGTTGTTGTGCGATATCCCCTCCAAAAAAATATTTCTTCTGTGTGTTTAAATGTTTAATTTATTTTGTTTTTAATTTTATTATTAATGTTTGGTTTTATTTTGTTTGTAAAATGTTTGGTTATGTAGAAAACGTCATATAAAATTCTTGCTTTTATAAAAGGTACTACTCACTCCCCCCGATGAAGGGCCAAGAGTCAAAGGTCAACGTCTTAAATTACAAGAAATTGTTGATGGTGTTTATATGCCACAGAAAACCAATGGCAGCTGGATAAATGGTGAGTTTAAACACACAACTAATTTGGTTTTATACATTCAACATAGTAAATCTTTTAAAGAAATAATTTTCTAGCATGCTACAAAAAAGTTAAAAACCTAAAAGTAATCATATATTTAAAGCATACTACAAAAGATTTTTAGCAAATACTTTTATGTTATATGCTGCCTTTTTTTAACATGCTATTAAATTGTCTCTAAGAACACACTACTAAACTTTTCTCTAGCGCGACTTAAAAAATATAAAAAAAACTCATTTCTAAAATGAGAAAAAGTAAGAAGAAACTAAAACAAACTGTTCTAAAAATTTTCAGAAAAAATGGTTTTTATCATAATTAATTAGACTCTTACGATATTATTTTATAGCATGCTACAAAAAATATATGAAGAAATATTTTTCAAAACAAATTACTATTCTATTTTTGTAAGAAAATTCCAGAAAATTTTTCAAGGATATTTTCTTACGATTTTTTTTGTCATGATTTTTTCTAGCTAGTTAAAAAAATGCTTCGGAATACTTTCTATTATCACACAAATAAATTATATAAAGTTTTTTTTCTAGCATGCTTTACAAAATTGTTTGCAGAAACTTTTGTTCCAAAATACTATGTGGAAATTATCTCTAGCATGATATAAGCAAATGTTCAAAGACATTTTTCGAACGCGCTATAATTTTCTTAAAAAATTGTGAAAGTTTGCCTTAAAAAATTGTGTTAAATTGTTCTTTTAACTTTCTGCGTAAAATGTTCTAATTAAAAATTTTTCTAGCATGATACAAAAAATAATCCAAAGAAATTTACAAAAAGAAAAAAATTAAAAAAAGAAAAAAATATATTTTTTTAATTTTAAATAATTTTTTTCTATCATGCCACAAAAAAAATCTGAAGAGACTTGTTTCTAACGTGCTCAAGATTATTTAAAAAAAAATTTTGTTTCATGCTAAAAATTTTTGTTATAAGAAATATTTCTTTTAACTCGTTGTAAATAAAAATTCTAGCATGACACAAAAAATATTCCAAGGAAATCTGAAATTAAAGAAGGAAAGAAATGTTTTGTTTTTTAATTTTAAATAATTTTTTTCTATCATGCCACAAAATATTTTCTGAAGAGACTTGTTTCTATCGTGCTCAAAAATGTTTCCAAAAACAATTTTGTGTCATGCTACGAAAAGTATTTTTAAAACAATTATTTTTAATTCGCTGAAAAAAAATATAAATAAAAATTCTAGCATGATACAAAGAATATTCCGAAGAAATCTACAAATAAAATATAAAAAAGGAAAAGAAAAGGAATAGTTTTTAAAATTTTAAAATAATCTGCCACAGAAAAATATTTCAAACAGATTTGTTTATATTGCGCTACAGAAAATTTGAGAAAGAAATTTATTTATGAAATGCTACAAAAAAAGTTTTTTTAAAACAAATATTTCTTTTAACGCGCTGTGAAAGATGTTGGAAATAAAAATTTTTCTTGCATGATACTAAAAATATTCCAAGAAAAATATATTAAAAAATTAAGAAAACTCTTTTCTAAAAATTTTAAATAATTTTGGTTTGCTGCAAAAAATGTTCTAAATAAAAATTCTAGCATAACACAAAAAAATATTCCAAAGAAATCTACAAAAAAATATAAAAAAGGAAGAAATTTTTTTTTAAAATTTTAAATAATTTTTTCTATCATGTCACAAAAATTTTTTCAAACAGACTTGTTTTTATGGTACTACAAAAAATATGCGAAAGAATTTTTTTTCTGTCATGCTACAAAAAAAAGCTTTTAAAATAAATATTTCTTTTAACGAGCTGTAAAATATGTTGTAAATAAAAATAATATCTAGCATGATACTAAAAATATTCCAAGAAAATTATATAAAAAAATATCTATTCTAAAAATCTTAAATGATTTTGGTTTGTATCATGCTACAAAAAATAAAGAAAATGCTTTTTAAAAATTTGCAATGATTTTTGTTTCTATCATGCTACAAAAAATAAAGAAAATATTTTTTTTACAAATTTTCAATAATTTTTTTTTTCTTTCATGCTACAAAAAATAAAGAAAAAAAATTTCTAAAAATCTTTAACCATTTTTTCCTTCTATTTGTCATGCCACAAAGAATATTCTAGAAATCCTTTTTCCATTTTTTTTTAGATTTCGTAACAAATCTTTTAAGAATATTTGATAAGAAGGATATCAAAAATCGTTTCCTTATCACAAATCTTCTTGCTCCTATAGCTAGTGTTACGTACATACAACGAGTATATTTCATTTGTATAAATTAAATAAGTAAATAAGTCTTGTTTCTATTTTTTTATTATTTTTCTCTTTACAGAAGAAGAATTCCTTTATCAAGATCATTGGGGACGCATTTGTCTTTTAAACGTTGCCAATTTAACTGAACGTGTCTTAATGTCAAATGTTACATTCGTAAGTTCATTTTATTTGTTGGAAATTTCCTTTCTTTGTTAGTGAATAATTTTGGTATATTTTAAGATTTTATCTTTATGTCCTTTTAAACATTTAAGATACTTAACCGTTTATCCTTTTAATATTTATTTCTCTTTATCGTTTGTATTCTTAAGTATTTTTTTTATTAATGGTGTTTTGTCTAATTGAATGTTATTTAATACATTTAGGAGAAACATTATATGATTAAACAAGAACCAAACTTGATCACTCGATTTATGGGTCAACGAGGCAAAACAATACAATGCCAACTATTGAAATTATTTAACATTTACCCTTATTTCTTTTATCTTTCTTACCCACCCTCGTTATTTTTTCTTTCATTTCTCTATTCAGTTGTATTTGCTTTTAATTCTCTGGTAGTAGTTATTGAAGTTTTATTTATTTTCAACAGGAAATTATCTCAAGTGTTTACACTTGACTTGACTTTTGATTTGGTCTGTTATTATTTATTTCGCAATAATCCTCTTTACTTCTAAAGGGTTTCTCAATAAGGACAGATCGATGTTAACGTTCTGTGGCGGTCATGTTTCTTTGGCGATGTTTTTATTATTTTTGCACTGATTCCAATTTACCATGACCAGTGGTCACGATTAAGCAGCAGGTCCAAAGGTACAACATTATTATCAAACTGAGTGATCCCCGGGGGCATTTTATTCTCTTGTTGACTTTTAACACCTTGTCGCCAATGCGCCCGAGGTATATGGGGTACCATTCCCCGATGCTAGCAGGGGCTGCTATCCTGCTAGATTATAGCTTCGAGGTCTGAACAGTATCCAAATCGGTATTGGTCGCTCAACAGTCATTTCCCTAAATCTCTGTGACCGCTTATTGGTGAGGCTCTTTGGAAAGTAATGAGGTGGCTGTGGTTTGGCTGTAAATAGCAGGAAGGGCGATTTTGCTATTGCACTCTCTATAGAGGCACCAATAGCTTGCAGGAATTTAGGTAGTCTCCAACTCCTAAACAAGAAGTATGATCATGGTCCTGCCAGCTATGTTCTGAAATTGCTATGTTGTGTCTCTATGTGCAACAATGGGAACTGTTTTCGCCCAGTGATAAGATCACCATCAGGCACTGACTTAAATATGTATCACAACAAACTTAGCGCTCTTAAGTGCAATTTCGGATTAATGGTATTGTTAAACAAGTAAGAGTGCTATAGTATAGTCGGCCGTGCCTAACCTTATACACCCTTCACCAGGGTGATTTTATTTATACATATAAATTTTTATGCATATAGTCATAGAATGGTCAGGCTAAAGAAAAAAAAAAATTTAAAAAATCTTGCCTATATTTCCGCCCACCCTCAAGGGCCCGCTCCACCTGGTTTCAAGTGACCACCCTATGGGTCTATTAGCCACTTCTATTTATTTCTTTATTGCTTTATTTAAAGGCATTTAATACAAATCAAAGCAGAAAACCCCTATCAATCTAGAAACAAACACAATATCGCCCCTCCCAGGGGATTATTGCCACCCGAGATCTGTATACGATCTATTGGTCGCCATATAATATCTAGTAACAAAAAACAATAAAGGGAAATCATTACAGCCGAAATTAAAATAACCAGAAAAAATTTGAAAAAATATAGGTAGGCATGGTTTTTTGGCCACAGCCTCGAATGGAATGGTCTGAATTGCAATTTCCGAAACTATGTCTAGCAGATTGGTGGGCTTAAATTTTTTGTATCTCTTCTGGTGATATAAAAATTGTATAGAAAATTTTCTTGTAAAAATTTTATAGAATTTTTTTGGCAAAAATTTTATAGAATTTTTTTGGTAAAAATTTTATAGAATTTTTTTGGTAAAAATTTTATAGAATTTTTTTGGTAAAAATTTTATAGAATTTTTTTGGTAAAAATTTTATAGAATTTTTTTGGTAAAAATTTTATAGAATTTTTTTGGTAAATATTTTATAGAATTTTTTTGGTAAAAATTTTATAGAATTTTTTTGGTAAATATTTTATAGAATTTTTTTGGTAAAAATTTTATAGAATTTTTTTGGTAAATATTTTATAGAATTTTTTTGGTAAAAATTTTATAGAATTTTTTTGGTAAAAATTTTATAGAATTTTTTTGGTAAAAATTTTATAGAATTTTTTTGGTAAAAATTTTATAGAATTTTTTTGGTAAAAATTTTATAGAATTTTTTTGGTAAAAATTTTATAGAATTTTTTTGGTAAAAATTTTATAGAATTTTTTTGGTAAAAATTTTATAGAATTTTTTTGGTAAAAATTTTATAGAATTTTTTTGGTAAAAATTTTATAGAATTTTTTTGGTAAAAATTTTATAGAATTTTTTTGGTAAAAATTTTAAAGAATTTTTTTGGTAAAAATTTTATAGAATTTTTTTGGTAAAAATTTTATAGAATTTTTTTGGTAAAAATTTTATAGAATTTTTTTGGTAAAAATTTTATAGAATTTTTTTGGTAAAAATTTTATAGAATTTTTTTGGTAAAAATTTTATAGAATTTTTTTGGTAAAAATTTTATAGAATTTTTTTGGTAAAAATTTTATAGAATTTTTTTGGTAAAAATTTTATAGAATTTTTTTGGTAAAAATTTTATAGAATTTTTTTGGTAAAAATTTTATAGATTTTTTTGGTAAAAATTTTATAGAATTTTTTTGGTAAAAATTTTATAGAATTTTTTTGGTAAAAATTTTATAGAATTTTTTTGGTAAAAATTTTATAGAATTTTTTTGGTAAAAATTTTATAGAATTTTTTTGGTAAAAATTTTATAGAATTTTTTTGGTAAAAATTTTATAGAATTTTTTTGGTAAATATTTTATAGATTTTTTTTGGTAAATATTTTATAGAATTTTTTTGGTAAAAATTTTATAGAATTTTTTTGGTAAAAATTTTATAGAATTTTTTTGGTAAAAATTTTATAGAATTTTTTTGGTAAAAATTTTATAGAATTTTTTTGGTAAAAATTTTATAGAATTTTTTTGGTAAAAATTTTATAGAATTTTTTTGGTAAAAATTTTATAGAATTTTTTTGGTAAAAATTTTATAGAATTTTTTTGGTAAAAATTTTATAGAATTTTTTTGGTAAAAATTTTATAGAATTTTTTTGGTAAAAATTTTATAGAATTTTTTTGGTAAAAATTTTATAGAATTTTTTGGTAAAAATTTTATAGAAAAATTTTTTCTAAAAATTTAGTGAAAATTATTGGTAAAAATTTTGTGGAAAATTTATAAAAATTTTCTTTTTGTAAAAATTTTTAAAAATTTTTTTTTGTATAGAAAATTGTTTTTGTAAAAATTTTACAGAAAATTGTTTTTGTAAAAATTTTATGGAAAATTGTTTCGTAAATATTTTATGGAAATTTTCTTTTTTAATTTTATAGATTTTTTTAAATTTTTTAGAAAATAAATGTAAAATTTTATAAAAAATTTTTGTAAAAATTCATAAAATTTTTTTTGTAAAAATTTTATAAATTTTTATAATTTTTTTAATTGTTTTCGAAATTTTTTTAATTTTTTTTTAATTTTATGTAAAATTTTTTTAAAATTTTTTTTTTAAATGTATATAATTACATATGGGGTCGGAAATGAATATTGTAGAAATTACACACGGAATAACCAACTTATATATACCCTTTCTATCTGTGGTGATGGCTATAGAAAGAGCTTCACCAGGTTGCAATACATCCACAAAAATTATTTTTTACAATAGTGAAAAAGTCTTTGAAACTGAGTTCAGTTGTGGTCGTACCATCACAAATAACGACAAACGCTCAGGTCGCCCAAAACAGGACATCAGGCCAGAAATAGTTAATTAAATCCATGGAATGGTACTGAACGAGTGGAGAATACAATTTTAAGGACCTTAAGAAAACTTATAACTTAGAGAGGCAATAAAAAACTAGAGAGACGCTGTACTAAGTGTAACGATTAAAAGGAGATTGTATTAATAAACAAAACACTTTTTGCAGAAATAACCAGTCCTTATAGGAAAATCCTTTAATATCAATTGTCAGTATTTAATCAGTAAATACTTACTTATATAACAAGCAACTGTTTTGCCTGTTTAAACTTTTTCAACATGTTTTTATTCTTGATTGAATTGAATTATTGTAATTTTTCCTACAGTTAGTTCCTCTACAAACATCTTCTGTCTGGCATCATCTCAACCCTTGAAGAGGATAAAATATTTAGTTCAAATATTTGCCTAAAAATCATTATCATTATAATTTCAATGAAATAACGAATCTCTGTGCTTTATATTAATGCTCTTTGTTCAAGGTTTAATAAAGTTTGCTGCGATTTGGTATGAAAGTTTTCGGTGGGAAGGTATGGAGCATTTGGCCATCATTTAAGATTTATTTGTTCAAATAATTAATGCGAAATTTAAAATCTCATAAATTATTTCAAATAACAAAGGACGAAATATTTTTACTTTTTCTTTTTTTTTACATAAAATAATAGTAATTGAATTCCTCAATTTCAGTCAGCGTATTCTCTCTGAAGTCATTGCATTTATATCTTAAGTTGATTTTTAAATTGCAATTAAAACATTAACTTCTTTTAATGCGTTTAATTGCCTGACTTATGCAATTTGTTTTGAAAGGGCTTTTAAATATACACTGAAAGAAAAACTATGACATCGCTGATATAATTTGACATCAATACAATGAGAAGTTGTAGGTTTTTGACCCCGTGACAGTTGTCACTCTTGTGATGTGAAACTTTAAATCATGAATACATGTCGTCACCAAAGGCAACGAATACAATTCTGTCATTAATGCAATGACACACACACACACACCACACATAAATTACAAATAGAGATCATTAGAATGACAAGTTGTCATCAATAAAATAAATATTTGAAATTTAATAAAAGTATTTCGTTAGTTTTTTTTTTTTTTTAAGTGACACTTATTTTCCTACTAATCGATTTCATTACGTTCTTTGGCAGGGGATAGATTAGAGAAGACAGGCGTGGATAATTTTGACGTTTTATAATAACTCTGGAGTTGCAAGTTTTGTTTATTTTTAGTACAGTTACAACGCCATTGTTGTTAAGTAGAAGAATTTATTTGAAACTCTTGCAGACATTTTATTAATTATTTTACTTCGCTAACGACTTATTGCTATCGAAATATCCCGACCAAGAATGCCGCTGTGTTACAAACTTGTATATGTATCAGAAATAATTTTTTGTTTGTTAACTTAGTGCATCACGGAAAAAAATAACCATATACGGACACCACTACGTGATAAAAGACCAAAAAAAAAAGACCCCTGTCTCCCAGTTTTGCCCAAAGTCCTCCAGGTTTTTTTTATGGGCCCTCAAAGATGTAGGGCCTCAATGTCATTTTTGCAAAAAAAATATCATTTACTCAAGCTCATATTTTGCAAACCGTTTGATATTTTGATATACTCTCTGAGGCAAAGTTGTAGCTCTTGTCATAAAGAACAAAAATTGCTAACATATTTTTTTTTTTTTTTTGAATTCATATTTATTTATTGTATCTTCAATATGTTTGAACTAACAATAATTACTCATATCTTAAGTCTAAAATAAAATATACTTTTTAAGTCCAGCCAGTGCAAGACAAAAAAAAATTTATGTTCCACGATTGTTGAAATTATTTACGGGTCATCCCTCTATTGTACTGCCAAGAAAAGCAGTATCTCTTCTTTTTAGTCTAATGTAACCAGGAGCATTAAGAATGTTACGCGCCAGTGGATTTGCATGAGTTTCAAGCTTTTTCAAATACGTTACCGCATGTTTCGCTATTTCTGATTTAATTGTTGGCACGTTTAGATCTTTGTGAATATTAGAGTTTTTGATATACCAGGGAGCAACGAAGAATCTTATTTTGGCGCCTTTATATTTTTTCAACATTGCTAGCTGAGGCAGTAACCCATAATTGAATCCCATAGCACCAAATTGGTTTAAGTATCGACTTGTAGAGTAGTAATTTGCAATCTAAGCTGAGGATAGAGTTTCTGCCAATAAGCCAGTTTAGTTGGACTGCTTTTAACTTCATTTGTGTCAATTTGGATTCTATGTGGCTTTTCCAAGTAAGGCGCCGGTCAAGATGTATACCGAGGTATTTGACGTCTGAAAGCTGGGGTATCATTTGATTATTTATGCGAATAGGGGGGCATGAGTCCCTACGCAGTGTGAAAGTTATATGAGTGCATTTTTGTTCATTCACCTTAATTCTCCATTTCTTCAACCATTTTTCCAATTTGAGTACGTGATCTTGTAAATCTTGTGATGCTACTTGCGCGCTTTCATGAATACTTAAAAAAGCTGTGTCATCAGCAAATGTTGATGTGTGCACTTGATTGCTAATTGGCATATCGGATGTGTACAGCAAGTATAAAATGGGTCCCAAAATACTACCCTGTGGAACTCCGGCTTTAATAAGCTGAGGCGAGCTTAAGAAATCTCCTTCTTTTAGTATGAACTTTCGATCAGTTAAATAATTTTTTATGAGCTTATAGAAGTTTTTGGGCAAATTCAGCTTTAACTTGTATATAAGGCCTTCGTGCCATACCTTGTCAAATGCTTGAGAAACATCGATAAAAAGTGCAGAACAGTATTTTTTTTCTTCAAAGGACTTTTTAATTACATTTACTAATCTGTGTGTTTGTTGGATCGTACTATGTTGTTTTCTGAAGCCAAATTTATGGTTCGGAATACATCCTTTGGCGCTCAGAATTGGGTTCAACTTAATTATTAATATTTTTTCGAACAGCTTTGATATATTTGATAATAGGCTTATAGGTCTGTATGATTCAACCTTGGTGTTGTCTCTTCCAGGCTTAGGTATCATAGTAATCAAAGAAATTTTCCACTTTGTAGGAAAGTACTCAAGACGTAAAATGGCATTAAAAACAAAAAGAATGATTTTTTGGGCTATACGGGGCAATTCAAATAACATCTTGTTACTGATTTTATCAATGCCAGGAGCTTTCTTAGTATTTAAATCAGTTATTGCCTTTTCAATATCTCGAAGCTCGAACCTTAGGGTAACTGCCGGACTAACATCTATAGGTGGGAGCTCAGCTATATCAGTCGAGACAATTGGAGTAAACACGTTTTTTAAATGATCAACAAACACATTACCTTTTTCGGTATCATTTCTTGCCCAGTCCCCACAAGAAGTTCGCAATGGAGGCTTACGTACGACTGGTCTATTGAGGTTTCGACATGCACGCCATAATGAATAATCTGATTGTGGAGTTGGGTCCAGATCTTCCAGGTAATTTTTCAGAGATGCCACCCTTTGAGATTCTAGTAGGTCTCTTAGCCGCTTCGTGCAATCTTTAAGTCTATTTTTAAGTTGAGGAGATCTATATGATTGCCACTCTCTACGAATTTTTCTTTTTTCAGTCAAGAGCCGCTCGACATCTGCAGAATAAATGTGATTGCATCTGTCTATTTGTCGGGTTACAGTTGCATGTTGGGCAGCTAATTTGATGTTTCGATCAAAATCAATTATACACTGCTCTATGTCTTCTGGTGTTCTTAGCGCGATGTTTCCCGAGCAATGCGTGCTGAGATATTTTCTATATTTCAGCCAATTTATGCTTGTCCTGGTTGTTGGTGATACGATATTTTGTTGATTCCATATATAGACAATAGTGGGTGAATGATCTGAGGATAATTCTAGTGATGTTTCAGCTTTAACAATTTCTCTTGAAATACCCTTAAACACGCCAAAATCAATAACATCCGGTATTTTTTGTCGATCAGTAGGTGGGTTGGCCACTCGAGATCACATTGAGACGCATTTTTGAAATTGTGTCAAACAAAACACGACCTTTTGGTGTTATTAGTCGTGATCCCCAAAATGTATGTTTAGCGTTGTAGTCGCCTGATGCTATGAAACAGGGACCTAGTGATTTGAAGAAGTCGCTATACTGACTCTCTGATACTTGAAATCTAGGAGGTGAATAAATTGAAGAAATAACTAAGTTTTGATGAAATTCTTCAAGGCAGATATTTGTTGCTTGAAGGTAATCCTCACAAAAATCACACAGTAAATAATGTTTGATGCGGGTCTTTATAAGTATTGCTGAACCACCACATGCTCTGCCACGGGGGTCTTTGGTGTCATATAAAATATAGCCATTGATTTTAAAAAAGCTATTTCTTGTTAAATGTGTTTCTGCAATCAGCATGACATCAATTTGTTGGTTCTTAAGGAAGTATTCGAGTTCATTTTTATGTTGGCGTAAGCCGTTTGCGTTCCAGAAACATATTTTTAAACAGTTCATGGTTTGGTAAGTACTGCCTGCAATATCATAGATTGCATTTTTAACATTTCTTGCATCATATTACCCATAGAGCTCATAAAAGTGTTTAGCGACTGTACTAATGTCTCAATGGTTCCTTCCAGACGACTATAGTTAACCGAAGGTGTTTGGTCCTTAGGTTCCGGGTGCAAAAGTTGGTTCGGGTTAACTGACGATGGCGCTTTATGAACTTGGTTGTTTTTTAGCATGTCAGCGTATGAAATATGTTGGGTGGTTGGTTGACCTAGCTGAGGGTAATGGTCATTTGGTCGATATTGTTTTTGCTTAGGGGGAGTATTTGGTTTTTGAGACGTCTTCCTTACAATAGAATAAACAGGACATCCTCTGTAGTTGGCAGTGTGGTTTCCACCGCAATTGCTGCATTTTTTGACCTTCGTGTCATCCCTTGACTTATCGCATTGAGCGGAACAATGCAGCTCACCACACACAACGCAAACAGAAGGCAGCTTACAGTAAGCCCTAGTATGACCATATTCTTGACAGTTTAGGCACTGGACGGGTCCTGATCGTTTATGTGGTTCCTCTACAGTGATTTTGCGGTGCAACAGATACCTCAGATTGTATATAGGGTGCGTTTCGTTTTTTTTTTTATCTTAAATCGCCAGTTTCCAGTTCAACTCGAAATAGCGGTTGGGGGACACGTTCTCGATTTCGGAGATTATCTACAGTTTTTATTTTAAAACCCGCTTTTTGAAGTCCAGCTCTTATTTCAGCTGGATCAACGTATGCGTCTACACCTTTAATGACGACCTGTAGACCTTTGCTACTCTTCAGCTGATAGGTATAAAAATTTTTTTTGCAGCTTTCAAACTCGTTTACAGTTTTACGGTAACTGCTTTCATCAATGAATTGTATTTTTGTCTCATCAATGTTACCACGCTTAATGGGAATTACATAAAAAGAATTCTCTCCAATCAATGAAATCAGTTTATTTATTAACTCATTTGAATTTTTCTCCCTTAAATATATTGGAGGTGGTTTGAACGACTTGGATGCCGTTTTAGGTTCAAAGTCAAAATCGCAAAAAACTTTAAAAAATTCAATTTTTTTTACCTTTTTTCCCCTCTTCAGGTCCATAGGTAGCAAACCGTTCAAAATTCAAGGAAATAATCAACTACAAAAATGAACCTAAGATCTCAATAAATAACTTTCTAGAACATATGAACTTCCTAGGAATGATTCTTAACACAGAGAGCCTATCCTGTCTGTTTCCAGTTATTGGTGAGGTCCCCTTCGGGGGTACACGTGGTGGTTGTGGTTTAAGATCGATTTATGTAGGTAAGGTGCAAGGTCGATCAAGTGTGCTGTTGCACTCTCAACAGACGGAGTTTGGATAGTCTCCAAACCCCTAAGCAAGAGGTTATAATGTGGATCTAGGCTTTCCTTAGAAAGGCTTGCCATATTATATAAATTGCTACTCATTGTGACTGTATCACACACAAAAAGCGATTGGTGGCAATCGTAAAGTGTTGTTATACTACACAATGGGGGCGCTAGTCTACGCCTAAGTTTCACTCCGTGGTAAGACCACTGTGAGGTTAGGCCGAGTAGGCAGGTACTCACGTTAATCTTGTTCCACAATGGCTATTATATAATTTGACCTTTTTATACTCATACTTTCATACTTGGTTTTTCAATAGGATATTTTTGTCAGTTTCTTGGAAAATTGTGACATGTGTCATATATCAAGAACAGACTTGGGAGATATAAATTACAGTTTGTAATTAATTATACATGCAATTACGCAATTATATATAATTGTTTTTGAAATGTTCAATTGCAATTACATATACTTGTAATATAGTACAATTTTTTAAAAATTCTGTCCTTTCTACGCCAATGGTCTTTGTATTATTCTCTCTAGGATAACTAGCTTTCCAAATAATTGAGCGTTGGATTTCCATACAATAAATCAATTTTTTAACTTAAAATCAAATTTTTAGAATTTATTTCGTGACTCCAGTTTTTTAATAAAAAAGCTTTCATTCCTCCATAAATTTTTGTAAACTTTTTCAACTCACAGATCTCTGCTCTTTTCTTTATAGATCCTCTTTTATCGAAATAAATAAAAATATTTTGGGTCTAAGTTCTTTGTCATTTTTTTGTAGGAAATTTTGCTTTGAATCTAAGAAGGTTACAATTTTTCATTTAAAAAAATCAATTTTCTCAAATATAAATCGACTTTAGGTGAACTTTTTGATCACAGATCTTTATCGTTTTATCTTTAGAGCCACTTATTTTCGAAAAACAAGAGTTGATCAATCTTGGAAGATTTGCTTTGTTGGAAAAAGGTTTCAAAATTGGATCCCAAAGGACGAAGTCATTTTCGACATTTACTGGGAAGGAACCCTATTTATTAAATGAAAAGCAAACCAAAAAAAATCACCCTCTATTAATATGTACTATTTTTTATGTTCTTTTTATTAATTAATAAATTTAATATCGTTTTTCGAGCATTTATTTGAAATATATTTTATTTGAAATTTTCTTTCTTTTATAGAAAACCTTGGCCCCCTACACATTTTCCATATCAGCAGATAGACGTTATTTATTATTGTCCCAGAATGTTATCAAATTATTCCGTTATTCGTTTTTGGCTCAATACACGTTGTTTGACATTCAAACGAGGTAAGTTTTAAGTAAAGACAGCTAAAAGTATGCTATGGTTTTTATAAATGCAAAAATATAGAGTGAGAAAGTAAGTCAAAAGTAAGAAGTTTAAGTTAAAGCAAATAAATTTACCAGAAAAGAAATGTGCCAAATTTCATTTTCTAATTATTAGAAACTGCTAAATTTGACAAATGCCTAACGAAGCTAAAAAATAATAAAGAAGAAAATAGTTGTATAAGTAACTGCGCCCACACACGTTGTATGCAATATTTTATTCGATATTGCTTTGAAAGTAATCCACACCAAATTTTAAGATTCTTACTTTTATAATGCTTCACGTATACGTATACATATACCCATCCCTGTATAAAAAAATCCTAAAAATTATTGTGGTGAGGTTTAGGCTGCAAAACCAATGCAGCATTGTTCAGGCTGAAATTTCTGACATAAAAAGAGCGGCAAACTGGCTTAGGTATCACAGGGCATATGGTAAGGATATCCAGTTTCATACCGATAGCAAAGCTGCGATACACTCCTTATCGGGCGTTTATACAACGTCCAGTTTGGTTCGTGAATGCCGGACATCTCTAGATGAGATGGCGAGACATTCCAACCTGGAACTCTTTTGGGTGCCGGGGCATGCGGGAAAGCCCGGAAATGAAACTGCGGACGAACTGGCCAGATCCTACATGTATGATCTCGAGGCTTTTATGGCCTCAGTATGATTGCAAACGTACTGCAACTCTACTGAGAACCCCTCGAGGACAAATTGGCACACTAGTGGCTGTGCTGACAGGGCACTGCACTATAGGTGCACATGCTAGGAGATTAAGTCTGCCGTATAATGACTGCTGCAGAAGTTGTCAGGACGAGGAGGAAGAAGAGACGGTGAAGCACCTCCTCTGTCACTGTCCGGCCCTATCTACGGAAAGGGCGGAGCTGCTTGGCAACCCGTTACTACAAGACCTTGCAGACTTATCGGGTTGCGATATTACCAGGATAAATTCATATATCCGGCTTTCTAGATGGCTTTTGCACCAAACCTAAAGTGTGGATCAGCAGGTATCTTCCTGCTCATCCCTCTTTCGGGCGTCACAACGGGACCAAAGGGACCCAAGTGAGTCGGGTTTTCCCTCTTTTTCCCTCTACATACATTCTTAGTTCTGACTTACTCTACATAACAGCTTATCCCTTTCTCCAATACCTCGTTTCCTCCAGCAATGATTTTGTCTGTGTGTATCGCAACGAATTATTCCACGTTGTGTCGGCATCACGTCTAAATATTGTTTTTATCCTCTCATATGTAGAATCAAGACCCGGGTATATGTCCTCACATCTGACGCTTATGTCTAAGTCAGCTCCAGCTCGCGCCAACTCGTCTGCAGCTTCGTTTCCTATAATGTTGTAATGACCGGGTACCCAGCACAGTTTCAGTGCGTGTTGTTCATTGAGAACTTGTAGCTCTCTGCGACAATGGCTGACTACTTTCGATCTAACACATCTATTTCCGAGTGCTTTTATAGCCGCCTGACTGTCTATGTAAATAGTGATATCACTTGAGAATATCGGTCTCATAGAAAGTAACCTGGCAGCCTCAGACATAGCAAAAATTTCGGCTAGGAAAATGTTACATAAGTTATCCAATCTAGAGCTGTGTCTGATACCTAGCTTTTTGCAGTATACATCACTTCCTGTCCCATTATCCTTTTTTGAACCATCTGTATAAATTTCAATTCCTCCAGTGAAATTATTCAAAAGTTTCCAGATAAAGCAAGAGACGCTCATTTTACTGGCACATATGTCAACCTCTTGTTGAAAATATCTATATCCATTTCACTTAAATGTAGCAAAATTTTGGGCGGGTGGGTTAGGGCTAGATAGAGTGAAATTCAGTGTGAATTAGTGTCTAATATTATCACCGAAATGAGAGAAAACACGACCTGGAAATATCTCAGTATGTGTAGCATCACAGTGGTATAACAAGGAATCATCGTGACTACTGACATTCGAAGTTGATATCCCTTTTACTCTCTTTACACTTGGGACCACTCATGTGTCATACCCAATAATACCTACATACATCATTCTACAGATACTAATATCTTATGCTAATTTGTTACAATAGGCAGCTACTATTCCCTAGTATTTTCTCTGACCCTAAGTAATGCCGAAAATTATATTTTTCTACGATAAAAATTCTCTCTTCTTTACTAAGAACAAGATTCTGTTGAATGTTGCAACTCGATTGGTGGGTAAAGGTTATGCAGTGATGGGTCAATTACACCCTTCGTAGGATATTCCCATGTTAAATTCAACAGGTAAATGTATGGGAAGTAAACTGGATTAGGACTAGCGGTAGTTTTTCAAGAGCTAGCGAATATGAACGTGTGGAGCTAGCTGCATATACCACTGGGCTGTGGCACTGTCTTGCGTCCAATAAGGAGATCTGTTATCTAACCATTTGACCAGAGTGATTTTCGAAGATATTATGGTTAAGTGAGCCTAAGGTAAGGTTAGGTAATGATAGCTGCTACTAAGTACCTCCACTCGTAGACTTGTTAGTATATTGTGATTCCCTCATGTTTTCCCGCATAATCCCCAATAACTATTCTATTAATATTAATTAATAGGCTTCATTGTCCAGTATTAATCCATCTGATTCCCATAATCAATCTTATCGCGTCATAGATGTGTTGTGATCCTTCGTGGCATCGTTCGCCTAGTCAACTTAGACTTTGGGTTTGCAGAATAGTTTTAGCCCAAAATGCGCACTAAACAGTATGAAGTTTTTATTTTTTTTTTTTTTTGACAATCTCATGTGGGTTCTATGAATTACAGATGCGACCATCAAGTAAAACATGGGCTTTATCGCTTACACTGACTTTCATTATTATTTAAAAAATATTTTTTAATAATGAAAACGCTTTGAGTTCACATATAAAGCTAAACTCTCACTAACTCTAAACTGACAGCTGTCATAATATTCTTTCAGGGTTACCAACACTGCACATATTGCGGTAAATTTAAGTCTTGGGTGAATTTTGGCACACCCGGTTATATGTTGCCTATTTTTTCTCCTTCAAAAAAAAAAAACGGAAGTCATCTTTGTTATTTTTATTTAAACTTAACTAGTATCTTTTTGACTTGACTTTCTCTCTTTCAATCTTTATTATGCAATTTCACACTTTGTTTGATGGTGACACCACCACCTCAGGAGGAATATTACATTAAATTAACTGCATTACGTTACATTAAATATTGAACAGAAAGAAGATGAAAAAAAAACAACTATTTATTTGCTTTATTCTTTTTCTATTATCCTTATTTGCTTTTTCAATATCGTTGTCTATGGCACTTTGTACATCCGTTATATTCTTCGTGTTGTGAAAATAAATGGAACGTTCAAATAATGATGGTAACACAGTGAAAGTATTAAATTGAAAATCGATGCCGGTGACAATGAATGGCCATATTTGCACTATGCACGTTTTACACCCCACTCTAATGCCATCGTTTTAGTCTACAATTACGACATCTATTATTGCCAGGGGGCGCGTTCACAATTTGTGCATCGTATAACGCATGACGCCATACCGGGAGTTGTCTTTAATGGTATACCTGATTGGTTATATGAAGGTGAGTGATTGTGTTAAACAGTGCTAAGTGGATGGGTGTATGTCTGTAAATAGCACTGTAAATGCATTTAAATGACAAAATGACTATTAGTATAATAATTTGTAAGTGTGTAAGTGTTAGTGAAAATGTCAGTTGGCATCATGAATGACGGCAGTTGAAACAGTCCTTTAAAAATTAAAATTTTAGCAGTGGTTAGTTTTTATTCATATAGTTGTTGTATGGTTACGACTTATCAACTTACAAATTCCAGCACAATTGTATTTTTAAGTTAAAGGAAAGTAGGATTTTGACTCTTTATCAATACTTTTATGTAAAGAAGCTAAGGAAGCCAAAAATATAGACTAAGAAGTCAAAGGAGTATCGGTCAAATGAGGGTTTTATTTCTAATCGAAAAACTTAGTAACAATTAAAATTTAGCAATGTATTCTGACAATGTTAATCCACTCGCAGATGTTTTTGGATTTCTAATAAATTACATTAGTCGTCAAAAAAAAGTCGGGAGCTCGAACCTTGTTATGTGATTTTTAATTGACTTTTGTGTGCTGAATCCAAATCTGTTTACAGATTTTTTCTATCACGTCTAGTTTTCGAGATTTTTTTATTTAAATAAAATATTGATATTGAAACATTAAATACGTATTTATTATGAAAACAATGGTCGGCAAAAAAAAAACGAAGTCGGGAGCAAGACCTTTGTTATGTGATTTTTAATTTCCTTTTTTATTCTGAATCCAAATCTGTTTACAGATTTTTTGTATCACGTCTAGTTTTCGAGATATTCTAATTTAAATTAAATAAAAATATTAAAATATTAGATAGTTAGTTATTGTATTGTATAACAATGGCCGAAAAAAAAAACTAAGTCGGGAGAAAGAACTTTGTTGAGTTTAATCTAAATCTGTTTATGACGTCTAGTTTTTGAGATATTCTTATTTGAATAACATATATAAAAGTAATTATAACAAATTGTCTATTGGAGCAAAAGGAAAAGTTTAAGGAATTAAGAGAGGTGTGGCTAACGATTACATGTTCCAGGAACCTTTATTAATATTGTAGACTGGCATAAGGTAAACGACAAATGCATTAAGAACCACGGTGTTACTTGGAAGAAAGCCTGCAATCCAGAACTATCTGGTGAGTAGATCATTGTAATGTTTGACCGGTAGCATCTTGGTCTCCTTACGTTTTCGCAATGGCCATCTTAAAGCATCCGCAAGCAATGCGAAGTAAATTATTCGGCATTTTATGGCACTACAGAAGTCTATTCCACGAAGGCATAAATGAAATGAAAGTGTTTTTGATATTCCAATACGTCGCTATAAATATTTCCTTTATCGTTTCCTAAAAGGTGCTAGAAGATCTTTAGGGACCTTATTCCAGGATTTAAACTTTTATCTGAGCAAAATGGTCGTCATGATCTGGTTCGATAAGGCTTTTAGTTGTCATTTGGCTATTCGTAGAGTCATTCGTTTGTCGAATCTTGCCTGGAAAATGGTGAAATGCGGTATTCAGATGTTTTATTTGTTCTGCATATTTTCTCAACCCTATTTACTTCCCTGCGGCAACGTTGATTGCATTTCATCAAAATAGTTCGAGGTCTGTTCAAAAGAAAAGGACAAATTTTTAATTTTCACTTGTTGTGTACATTCGATTATCGAAATTTAATTTGTTATGTTGGTGCACATGTGTTATTCATATGTGTTGACATTATCAGGCAGTTTGGATTAGTATGACTAACACATGTGTACCAACATAGCAAAAAAATCGATAGTCGAATTTACACAACCAGCGAAAATTCAAAATTTTACATTTTCTTTTGAACAGACCCCGTATGTCCGATATTAAACCAAAGACCAAAAATAAATTATGTCTCTGAGGTTAAAACTGCTTTGAAAAAGGAAATCATGTTCTAACTTGGAAGAATATATGCGTTCGAAGGCTTCTGATTTTAATTAGGAACTTTTGGAAAAGCTCTATTCCGTTATATTACTTTGAATAACGTTGTCGCGAAATCAAAGTAGTAATAATTTTTGCAAAAAAAAACCGGCTTCAAAACAGATAGAAGGGCACAAGTTATAAACTAAAAATGTGAGAAGTAATCTGTAAGAATTAGGTTTAAACCAAATAATAGATGCGCCAAAATTAGCGGAAAAAAGTAAAGACTATGTGAATGTCAATCCTCTCCCTATTACTGTTCAAAAGTTAAGCTATTTTTACCAGCATCCGTATTTTATGGGGACACCATTCACGCCTCTGTCTATAACGGTTTCAAAGATAGGATCACATAGATCAAATAACATCACCTATTGGGACACCCTTTAATTTACAATTTTAAATTAAAGACCTGTTGTTATAGAGGTCTTGGTCACAAAGATTCTGTTTAAATTTCAACTATCTGTCTATAACGGATAAAAAGTTTAACCATATATATCAAATTACATGAACTATTGGGACACCCTTTACATTATAATTCTAAATATTTATACTTGTTATCATACCAGAGAAAGTAGTGGAAATTCTGCCTAATTTTTAAGTAATGGTGTTTAATGGTTCAAAAGATAAGGCCATATAGATCAAATTACATAATTTATTGGGACACCCTTTAGTTTCTAAATTCAAATTGTATACTTGCTATAGTGGACATTGCATTACAGGTTCCTTGTAAATTTCAGCTATCTGTCTATAACAGTTCAAAAGTTTGGCCACATACATAGAATTACATTAACTATTGGGACACCCTTTTATTTCCAAATTCAAATTTTATGCTTTTTGTTATAGTGGACTTAGCAATACAGGTTCTTGTAAATTTCAGCGGTCTGTGTACAACAGTTCAAAAGTATGGCCATATACATCAAATTAAATGAACTATTGGAGCACCCTTTAAAATTTTTAATATTTATACATTTTATTATAACGGTCATAGTAATCGTCATTCTGTAAAATTTTCAACGTTTTGCCTATAACGGTTCAAGAGATAGGCTCAAATATGTCAAATTACGACACCCTTTAAATTTTAAATTTATTTTTTATTAATTTCTGCTGTTGGGAGCTATAGCGACACGCAATTTTTTAAAATTTTAATTTGGTGCCCTTTACAGTTCTTAATACACGTAAAAAACATGTATGTTGTATGGGGACACCCTTTAATTTTCAATATAATGAACTGTTTTTAAAATGGGACCAACCTGAAAGCATAAACTTTCAAATAAAGAAAAAAAATTTAAAATCGGTTCAGAAATGGCTGAGTTCTGCGGTTACATACATAAAAAAAAGCAACATTCAGACGAATAGATAACCTCCTTCTTTTTTGAAGTCGGTTAAAAATATTAAGAGATGATTCGAAAGATGTTCAAAAGGATACATTTCTGCTCAGATTCTATTAGTGGAATATGGTGACTATAAATAAGAACGTATAATTCAAGCAGAAGCACTGGGACTTGTAGAAATAGTTTTAAGGGTTTTACTTTTTTGTGCTCCTAGATTAATTTAACTTTCGAGCCTGCCTTTGTAAAACAGTAGTAGTAGTGAGTTTGTTTAAAGCAATTGCTTTCAAATTGAATTTCCTGTGTCACTTAAACATTCAACAGACTTGACTTGACTTAACAAACATGTAATGTCAGCATATTTATTTCCTCAAACGTCTGCCCTTTCTTATTCATATTTACAGCTTTAATGGGTTTTCCGTTTTATTATCATATGTACATATGTTTTTTTATTTATATTTTTTTCTTTTTATTTCTTATTACTTTCGTTTATAGAGGAAATCATAAACTCAAATAACGCAATATGGCTTTCACACGACGGTCATATGATGTTGTACGCCTCATTCAATGATTCATTAGTGCAGGAACAACATTTCGCTTGGTATGGTACAACAAATGCTGGCAATCCTAATGCTGGCCATCATCCAAATGCTAATTTGTATCCGGAAATAAGGTCATTAAGGTGAGTTAAAAGACACGTAATCGTGTCGTTTATAAGTAGTAAAACATATTTTACGGAAGTTCATTAAAAATTCATTAGGAACTTTTTTTTTATTTTTTTTTATGCATGAGATTTTCTGTTAAAAAGAAAATTAAAAAAGCTTTTAATTTTATTTATGCATCCGCAAGAGTAAGTGTTCTTTTGTCCTTTATTAATGGAGATAGAAAAAGAGACAATAGCAGTCCTTAAAATACCTAATGAAGCATAAAAACTAATTTTTAATTTTAATTATCTTTCAGGTATCCTAAGCCGGGCACACAAAATCCTACAGTAACACTTCGCGTTGTAGACCTTAAAGACCTGGAAAAAATACAAACGCGCGATGTTCAACCACCCCAAGTATTACAAAGCGAGTAAGTCGCTTTATATCTTTTCCTTTTTATACCCTTTACCACTGGAGGAATGGTTATATATATTCCATATGTAATTTCTACAACATTCATTTCCGACCCCATAAAGTATATATATTCTGGATCCTTATACATAAAAAACTTGAATAAGCGATTTCCATCTGTCCGTATTCGGGACGAGATACAGATGACTTAAGCCCACTAATCTGCCAGGCATAGTTTCGAAAATTTTGGGATTGCAATTCAGCAATATCAGATCATTCCTTTGGAGGCTGGGTCCCTTTTCGGGTCCCTTCCGTCCTCTATGATTACAGGCATCCGAAATATAATTTACGGCAACCTACTTACATTGAGTAATGTGCTACAACCAGCCCTTAATCTTGACTTTAGTGATTTCAGACTGTCGACTGGTAACTGTCGGCCTTCTTTCTCATCACGCAGTCTCTGGACATTCAGCCTCTTTCCTTTCCCCGTCTTCCCTTCTGCCTCTGCCTCTCACTTTTAGGCATGAGCTGTATAGAGTCCGACTAGAAGTTGAAGGAACGTTTTGAGGTGCCTGCTTCCGAAAAGGATTTGCCGAAGCCCACATGAGCAGGTGCGTCCAATTCATCCACATTTACCTCCATAGCTCATAGACTGACCAGACCACCCCTTGCGAGGTTTCTTTGTCATTCTATTTCGATATCCTCCCCTGGCCAGTGGCAACCGGAAATCCTAATGGGATTATCCTCTCCACCTCTAACGAGGCCATAGGAGAACCTTTAGAGATTAACTTGTGCACCCCCTGCGAGGCGTTCCTGTCCGTCTGAATTCTTCCCTAGGCCATTATTGGAGAAAACGTTGTCCACCTACACAGAGCTCCTTATCCATGGATAAGTCTACATTGAAACTGGAGTTCGACTCGTATCCAGACTTCGCATACTAACGGCCAAGCACCCTCCTGACCACACATCCCTGGCGTATTTCTTCCACCGTGGATTAGAGTAGGGTTCTTGCAGATTAAGGTTCAAGGAACCCTGGCGTCTGGTGCCCCCATTTTCCCCTATAGCACTGCCCTTCGAGGAAAGATTTTGTGTTTATTTTTAGGTTGCTAAGGTTTTTCTGTTTCGATTTGTATTAAAGGCCTTTATAGAAAGCAATAAATATAGAGGAAACCAACAGTCCCACAGGGTACCCACTGGTAACCAGGAGCTGTCAATAGGCCTATTTGGAGAGGGGGGGTCAATGTGAAGAAATTTTTTAAGGATTTTTTTGTTTTAGTCTGGCCATTCTAACGCAATATAGATTGCAGAAATTTCCTCATTTTTACAAAAAAAAAATTTTAAAAATTAAAAAAAAAATATTTAAAAAAATTTAAAAAAAATTTACACAAAATTTTAAAAAAATTATTTAATTTCCTCATTTTTACTAAAAAAATATACTAAAAATTTCTAAAAAAAAAAATTTACAAAAAATTTCTAAAAATATATTTAAAAAATTTTGAAAAAAAAAACAAAAAAATTTCGAAAAAAAATTTTTACAAAAATATTTATTCCAAAAGGGTTAAAAAAAAATTCTCACAAAAAAATTCAAAGAAACTAAGAGAGTAACACAATATCTAGCATTACTATGGTGAAGGGTATATAAGATTCGGCATGGCCGAATATAGAAATCTTACTTGCTTGCCTACAATTCGTATAAAAAACAAATTTAAACATTTTTAATTTAATTTTTCAACTTTTGCAAACCAACAGAGATCATTACATTACTAGCGCCAGTTGGGTAAGTGAAAGTGAATTAAGCGTGGTGTGGTTGAATAGACCACAAAATATTTCTGTGGTAAGCGTATGCAAATCGCCCTTGTTTGTATGTGTTGAGGTAAGTTACTAAATAGAATATTTAATAGATAAAAATAAATTTATTATGACATTAACAAAAAAAAAAAACAAAAAATAAACAACAACAGACCCATCGTGTTAGTGGTGATGGACGTGGTTGGGTAGATACTTTAACGGTGCCTCTATTTGCTGCCAATGGTACTTCCTATATCTCAATATCTCCCTTGCGCGATGGCAGTTCAGGCTATTTTCGTCATATAGTACATGTACATGTGGCCAAGAAAAGAGTATTACCTCTGACACATGGCCAGTATGAGGTGAAACGCTTGTTGCACTGGGATCAAACAAACAATTGGGTGTTAGTATTAACTACAACAAAACACTTAATTTATAAACGTTACTTAAATGTTTCCTTTGCATAGTTACTTTTTGGGAGTGCCTGAACGTTTGCCTTCGCAACAACATTTATATAGAGTATCCGCTATGCCGCCTCGTCATGGTTCTCCTATATATGCACCAGATTGCTTGACCTGCCCCATCGCCAAGAACAGCGATGGCTCTTATGCCTATGAGGCTCATACTAAACCGCCACCAAAACTCGTTACCGCCTGGGATGATGATTGGGAAAGTTTTGAAGATACACCAACTATAGCAGGACCAGCTTTACCGTTAGAACAAAAACATCCTCGAGAATCGAAATTTTCTCAGGACTCCAATGAATGTTTATATAATAATGCAAAATTCCCATCCAGCTTACATGCTAGATTTGTGCTAATCGAATGTTTGGGACCTGCCATACCCACCTCCAGCATTTACATTCTCAATGGTGTGGAAAAGGAATATACAGCCAATGGAAATGGAAAACATCATTTGCCTTTGGAGCTATTAATGGTTATACAAAATAATACGCGCTTAAAGGAGAAAATGTTAAAGACCTCTATGCCCCAGGTAAAAACATTTCCAGTTATGATTTCGGGTGGCTATCACGCTCAGGTCAAGTTGTACTTACCGCCTGTCTTAAGAGAAGATGAAATTACTCGTTATCCCACCATTTTACATGTTTACTCTGGTCCGGGCACTCAACTAGTAACAGATA
The DNA here is from genome assembly GCA_949628195.1 of Phasia obesa. NCBI lineage: Eukaryota > Metazoa > Arthropoda > Insecta > Diptera > Tachinidae > Phasia > Phasia obesa. Next base: position 152,025,326 of record OX451216.1, read on the forward strand.
AATGGCATATCGATTGGAATACCTATTTGGCGGGTAATAAGGATTATATTGTTATAGAAATTGATGGTCGTGGCTCTTCGGGCCAGGGTTATCAATTGCTGCATGAGGTTTATAAGAGATTGGGTACAGTGGAAGTTTCAGATCAACTGGAAGTTAGCGAATATTTACGGGACAATTTACATTTTATCGATAATCGTCGTATGGGCGTTTGGGGTTGGAGTTATGGTGGTTATACGGCAGCATTGGCACTGGCTGGTGCTCAATCGATATTTCAGTGTGGCATAAGCGTTAGTCCGGTAACGAACTGGAAGTTGTATGGTAAGTTAATAGTGATTACGTTTTTATTTAAACAGGTTCTTTTTGTCGAAAATAAATATACAATTTCAGTTTAGAGTTGTAATTGACACTTATTTTTAGTGTTATCTTTTGTAAAAATAATACTGAACTTATTCTTAGCACATATCACGACCGACCTAGTTTCATAGTTTTTGAAACTACGAAAACCTGCTAGACCTGCATATATTTTATAACATACTGCATATTTTAAGGATTGAAATAATGGAAAGAGAATGTAAAACTTAACATTACTTTGTTTTTAAATTTTGTTTCGTAGCAGTAGTTAGACTTATAGGTCGATTATGGATAGCAACCCAACCTCAGTTGCGTTGTCAAAATAGCATGGCAACTATAAAAAGTTGCCTTACATAAAACCAATTTATTTACCAGTTGCGTTGACTTTTGACAACGCAACTGGTAAATAAATTGTAAGGCAACTTTTTATAGTTGCCATGCTATTTTAATAGTTTAGCAATTAATAAATAGCAAAGAAAATACAAAAAAAATATTATTTCATGTCTACAGATTTGATTCTTTTTGAAATAAATATCCAATCTCTTTAAAAAATGTGTCTAAACACACTCGTAAATTTAATGTAAGCTTATCATCATGTTCCAGCTTAGGCGATAAATCTAAAAAGAAAACTCTCATCCACCTAAAGATCCTCCTGTAAATTACAACCCTCCGGGTCTTGAGCATGAAGACTTTGATACACCAAGTTTCATACCAGCAGCTATTTTTCGACCACTTTCATCAAAAGTTAAAAAGTTGCGACCAGCTGCTGTTCAAACATGTGTCTATAAAAATACGGAATATTATTCGTATAATCGTTATACTTTTGTTGGATGGATACGTGAACAACGCAGAAAGAGGGCCAATATACGTTATCTCACAGACAGACAAAGGAATGAAAAAAAATAAACTTACTTTTCAGTTTTAGTGCAGTTTTTATTTTATAACTTGTGAAAAAAAAAAAATCAACAGCAACCACAAATTGCCACATACAACCACAGTATTAGTTGCCAGTTGCCATACGTAATACAATTCCGGCAACTTATAACGCAACTACGCTTGGGTTGCCATCCATAATCAACCTATTAACCTCCAACAATAAATTTCAGTGAATTTTCCTCAATTTATATGACAAATATTAATTCAAAAGATGTCAATTAAAATATAAATTTTATTTTAACTTTTGAAGCCCTCTGTAGAAAATCATATGTCTATCTTAGATGATGATAAGTTTAAATTTAATTGAACTTAACCAGTTTACAATTTCAATGAATTGGACATATGTAAATATTACAATGATAACAGAAAAAATAACATTATTTGAATGGCACAGAATACTACTATATCCGCTATAATAAGTTAAGGGGGGTGTCCTGACAAAAGACGTGATTTTGACGCCTATTATTTATCTTCTCTATAAATTTAGCCTTATTGCTTATTTTATACTCTATGCTTGAGTAAAATAATAATATCAGTCAAATGATAATATGTTCCAACCATGACGAATTCATACCAAGTGAGAGCAGTATGACAACAACTACAACAAAACAACAACTTTGACATTAGATTAGCAGATATGAAACAATGTATTTTTGACAAGACATTAGCAAAAAAAACGAGAGCAAAAAACAATCAGCTGGGCTATCGACACCACCTGATATGAATTCCAACCTAGTCGCAGCGTTGCATTTCTTCTGCATGCAACTGTGCATACAATTGATATTGTTGTAGTTTGACAGTAACTGCTTCCAACTTAACCTACTACACTCTAAAAAAGAAAATTAAACTTAACAAAAAATAAATAAAAAATGAGGGAGCTGTAGTTCAAGTGGTTAAAACGTTGAATACTAAAGCATTATCACGAGTTCAATACTCAGCCGTGACAACATTAATTTTTTTTATATGTCAATACATATATTATATGTTAATGCATTATTATAAAGATTCTCTTTATCCTCTTTATATAATCCTCTTTATATTAATGCATATCCACAGCGCCCTGGATGTTTTCTGCAGACAAGCAAAAAAAAAAGCTTCGCAGAGGTTGTCTTTAAAAAAAAAAAACAAACAAAAAATCAACATGTCTACATAACACTAGAGGCTCTGCAACATTTGATCTAAAAATAATAATAACGTGCAATTGCAGTGTTGGCATAAGTAAAGCTTTACTATCATACTAACCATCAGTCTTATCTACTCTTATCCCCCTTTCCAAAGGAAGTAACACAGTTAATATAGACAATAATTGCCTGAGTGTTACTACTCTTTAAGAAAAAAATAATAATAAATTGTTGTAGTTTGACAGCAACTGCTTCCACCTTAACCCACTACACTCTAAGATATTAGATGCAAGTGCTTAAAAAACCTGGTATTTTTAAGTGTATGTTATACTAGCTGTGCCAACACACGTTGTGTGCGTCCTGACAATATTTTGTTCGATTTTGCTTTCAAAGTAATCCACACACAATTTTAAGACTCTTAAGTATTTACTTTATATAAAGGTATCCATCCCAGGATAAAATTTTAAAATTTATATAAAATTCTAAAAATTATTGTAAAGCTCGGTAAAAGACAGAAAGGAAATGAGTTACTTATAATTTTAAAACAGCGCCATCTGTTGAGCAACATTGCTTAAAATACACTGTTTTCAAAAATAAAAGATGCCTTAAAGTATGCAGTACCTTTTAATTGGTAAAAAAAAGTCGGCATACTTTTACAGCTTTTCCTCCACTTTCTCTTGGATATAAGACTTTTTTTTAAAAAAAAAAGGTATCCTATAATGGAATCAGGATACTAAGGTACTTCCTTGTTAAAATCCATTCAGTAGTTTTTACATGATGCGAACACAAAGAAAAGAAGGACAGACAGACAGGAAATGAGCTACTATTGTATTATACATATGTATAGATAATAAATCTTAGAAAATGAAGAGGTTCTTATATTTTTGAAGACTATAATCTAGTCCTATAACAGCTTCTTCCAACAATGATGTGTATTTTTTTAATATGTTTAACTTGTTGCGGTTTGCTTTTAATATAAATAATTTCTATATTAAGTTTTCCTAGATATTTTCTGGATATAAAATTGTATTGTAAATTGTAATGCTTCTAGTGATAAAAAAAAGTAAAGAAATTTTTTTATGTAAAATATTTTCCTTTCTCCAACTTGTTAATGCTCTATTTCTTGATTATATATTTTCATTTACCCTCCTTGCAGACTCCACCTATGCCGAACGCTATTTAAGTTTTCCAAATGTTACCGACAACTATAAGGGCTACGAGGAAGGTGATCTCTCGAAATATGTAGACAATTTAAGAGATAAACAATTCTTATTGATACATGGTACAGCGGATGATAATGTTCATCTGCAACAATCTATGGTCCTATCGAGGGCACTAACCAATAAGGGAGTCTTGTATAAACAACAAATTTATCCCGATGAGGGTCATCAACTATCGGGAGTAAAACGACACTTATATCGCTCTATGACAGCGTTCTTTGACGATTGTTTTAAGAAATTGGTAAGTTGTATAGAAAAATTAATGCTGGAAATAAAATTTGTTTCTAATCCTTCTTTAAAGCTTTCTCCCCTACGTAATATATACATATATACATAGAAATATATATATTTTTTTATAAAATTTCAATACAAATACTAATTTTCTTAACACTTTCGTTATTAAGTATTAGACATACAGCTGTTGACAGCTAATTAGAAAGATTTTGTTTTATTTTTATTAATGATCGTATGTTCCATTATTTTTCCTTTTTATTATCAAATGGACATTTAACATTTTTAATTCTTTTTAAAACACGAACAAAACGCGACAGCTAATTGGAAACACTCAAATACTAATTAAAATTGTGTTTGCAAAACATCATAAAAAACAAGAGCATTAAAAGAATTATGATATTAGACCTAAAGTAGAAGGAGAAGCAGACTAACCTCAGCTTAAGCCAAGCGATTGATGAGGAGAATTTTCAAAGCCGACCCAGAAACATCATCTAATGACAAAAAAAATAACGACGTTTGCTAGAATCTGAGATATATAGTAGAACAGCACACAAGAAGCTTCATCTAAGCAGTAGACCTATGAAGTTGGAATTCCGAAGTAGACCACTGACTGTATGGTTCCCTTTTGGACCCCCTTTATTCCTAAATGATTTTTGGTATCCGATTCGTCCTTTTCGACAACTTTATTACTTTAATTCAGACTAGAACTATAACAATCCCATACTTTCAACTGAAGTAATTTCAAACTTTCGACTGAGTACTCATCACAGAATTTTATAATTGCTAACATTTGTCTAAGATACAGTGCCTCTTCGCATACATATTTAATAGGTGGTCCTAAACCTTATCCCAACCCGAGTCAATAATGAGATCTACCATCACAGTCCCTTCCAGGCACAGTCGGCGAGTATAGCATTCTTCGATTTGTATATTGGCCAGATAATACTTGTAGTTTCCATATCCTGTAACTAAAGCAATTATCGAGCTTAAGATACCGGGATTATATCTATGTTACTTTCTAGACATTCTGCCGAGGGACTATTAGCTCAGCAGTTTCTTTAGGGATTAATGTGTTCACCTCTTTCCACCCCGCGGATATATTGCCTTTGATAATCTGAACTCCCTGATTCTCAATTCGGGGAGACCTGCACTGGATGATGGGAACCTTCGATTAAGTTTCCTGGATTTTAACTATATTGCTCTCTATACTTTCTGCCGAGGGACTGTTAGCTCGGGAGTTCCTTTAGAGATTAACCTGTCCACATCATTCCATCCCGGGGATATATTGGCTTTGATAATCTGAGCTCCCTGTTTCTCAATTCGGGGAGGTCTGCACTTAATGATGGGAACTTTCGAAGTCTATCAGTGTCCAAACGTCTGGTATCACGAGAACCGCAAGTAGGCCTTCCTTCGGGGAGTAACGTGGTGGTTGTGGTTTGAGCCGTAATAGCAGGAAGGACGCTTTTCAAGATCGGTATACTAACAGATGCCGCTAAGGGTGCTGCGGGAGTGTAGATGGTCTCCGATTCCATAAAAAAAACCTAAACTAGTTTTGCTAACCATGTCCTTAAATTTCTACGTGTTGTGTTTTTATGTGGAGCAAGGTCATAGGTCGACGCTTAATATTCACCGAATCGTAACACCACCGTCAGGTTAAGGCGAAAAGCAAGGTACTGACATAAATCTGTCTTGAGGGCAAGACGCATATCTCTCGGCCAATACAAAACGGTGTTTGTTCTGATACTAACCTCCCAACATCTTGCAATGTTTCCTTGTCCATCCCTGTCGACTTTCATGATCCTGTTTAATTTATTGAAATATAAATTCATAAAATTCCCAGCAATGGAAAAAAGACGTCCTCGCATACAGGGCTCCGTAAGCGATTAAAGTCAAAATTAAAATTGAGAGTCGACAGCTATCGAGAGCTGGTCTAAGTCCCATTTGGGTTGTAGTGAAAAAAGGTAGTAAAAGCTATTTTTGTCGACATGTTATAACATGAATAGAAATGAGTCAATTATTATATCCTTTAGATCCCATAGAGATCATAGGATTATTACACTACGTCACACATCGCTCGATAAAATCAATTTACTGAAAGAAACGTTTGGCGAACGAATAATTTCAGGAAATGGGTCTGTTAACTGACCACATCGTGGTAATCACATGATGCCATTAGATTATTTTCTCTGTAGATATGTGAAGTCGACCACAATGGAAGCGATTATTCGACGTGATGTTGCCGAAATACAGCCTGATATACTGCGCATTATCTAATTAAAGAAGAATATTAAAAACGAAAAGGAAAAACGTTAAATTCAAAACGTTTTCTGTATAAAATGCAGCGTTTCTAATTAGTTGTCAACAGCTGTACAAATAAATTTATTAAATCAAATTTTTTTTAATTCACTTCACCTCATATTTAAAAACACTTATTGCTCACTCATTTGTAAATATAAATTTTAAAACCTAAATTAATTCCTTTACATTCTGTCATGACCACAATCTTCATTTTATTTGTTTTATAGTTTGAAGAACAGCAAGCTAATCAAACCGATTATTCGGAGTTTTTGGATTTTCATAACTTTTATACATAAACTAATGCCAAATTCAATGAACAATGAAAACTATTAAACAATCAGTCGCATTATGTAAAACAAGAAAATTAAAAATAATCAAATGTTAATCAAATTATATAAAAAAAAACTAATAAAATTGACGATTTCTACATCGTTCCAAAGGTACTAGTGTGAATAAATATTTAAATTTACAAAAGCTATACAAAATGTAAATTTTTGATGTTGTTTGGATGTGTGTGTGTGTTTTACATAACTATATTTTGTTTTTCTATAAATGTTTTAAATAAATGTTTTTATAAATTAAAAATAAGCGTAAGATTTCATTCTTCAACACAGGGTTGAAAACCAAACAACTCCGGTCTAGGTAGCCAATTTTGACAAGAGAAGAGAGAGTAAATAGACGACCGCCCAAAAAAACTGTTTCATGCTCTAGTTAGGCGGTAGCATTTTGTTGAAATCATATGCTCACATCAATATCATAAGACTAAGCTAGAAAAAACTCTGTTATCATCACGCCATAACCAGTATTACTAACAGTCTCGACGTGGCCAAACTTTTTTTATTTCGGACCAGCAGAAATGGAACGACTTCTATTTATGCAATGCATTGTGGCAGAACTAGGTTTATTAAAGCACATTTCGTTGCACAGTGGGGTAAAATAAAAAAATATTTTTGGAAATAACTCAGCCATTCGTAAGGGGTTAAGCCGATTGTTCCAAAATTTGACATGAGCATAGCAGAGGAGTATCTGAGCTTAACTCTTGAAATTGATAGTACCCAACTTTCGCTATGTGGTCTCAAAATTGGATACCTCGCACCTGCATTTTCTTTTACAGCTTGCCATTTCTTAAATTTTTGTCTGATTTGCTAACTATATGTGTATATGTATGTTAAAACCAAATTTCGTATAAAATTTATTCTCCGTGTAGAAGATGGAGGTCCTCCAATTTGACCTATTTTACATCGAAATTTTGTCTTTTGCCTATATGTTCTAAAATCCCAAAGCTGTGATCGAAAAAGAAGACTGTTGTAATAAAGCAGGTCATATGTGGAATTTCTGGGGAAAAAACTAAAAATTCTCCTGAGTGCGGTCGAGGCTTGCACTGGATGATGGGAACCTTCGAAGTCTACGTCTGATATCACGAGAACCGCAAGTAGGCCTTCCTTCGGGGAGTAACGTAGTGGTTGTGGTTTGAACCGTAATAGCACGACAGACGATTTTTTATATCCGTATATATCCAACTCCTAAACCTAAACTGGTCCTACATAACCATGTTCTTAAACTACTACGTGATATGTTGTTATGTGCTTAATATTCACCGAGTCTTGTGACCACCGTCAGGTTAAGGCGAAAAGCAAGGGACTGACGTAAATATGTTTCGAGGTATTCTTGCCCATCTCTCCCTCACAATAAAAAACGATGTTTGTTCACATACTAACCTCAAAATCTTGCAATGTTTCCTAGTCCATCCCTGTCGACTTTTAAGATCCTGTTCCATTTTATTACAATAAAAATTTAAAAAATTTCCACTAATGGAGAAAAGATGCCCTCCCACACAGAGCTCCTTAAGCGGTCGAGTAGCTCCAAAAAAGACTTTGGAGCACCAGCCTATACCAGGGAGTTGTATTCCATTTTTCACCGGATTAATGTTTAAATATTGTCAAACATTGAAAACGCATTATTCTCTATCAGCCATGTAAACACTTTTCTGTACAAATGGCGGAAATATTTCTTTTCAATCCTCGTTAGAGACACAATCAACAATTTTCCTCTACCTCGTTTTTAATATTGTTACAAGGATATCCCTCGAAGTTATTATTTTGTCTTGTTGTCTCTTAACACCTTGACGCCCTTGTTCCCGTGGTATATGGGAGCACCAGTTTTCGAAGCTAGCAGGGGCCTAATATAGGAAAGTAAAAATTATCGAGGTCTGATAGGTGTCCAACTCATTTCTGTTGGACCACAAGAATCGGTAGCTCCACAAAGATTTCACCAATTTCCGTTAACGGTTATTAGAGAGGCCTTTCGGGGTGTAACGTGAAAGCTGTGTTTGGACCTAAATCGCAGGAAGGTCAATTTAGTTCGGTATACTTAAGCACAACTCAACGGAGGCGCAATTAATGTGTCAGGAGTTTAGATGGTTTTCAATTCCTTATAAAGAGCTATGAGACATGACTCTGCCAGCAATGTCCTGAAATTGCTACTTGCTCTTGTAGCATCGTTATGCGCAACAAGGGCATTGTTTTCCCCTACTTTCAAGCTCGTCTCATAGTTTATCTGACGTTTAGTTGGAGTTTCTAAGAAATACCTTGAAGCAGTAGCAAATAAATGAAAGGAATACTCGCACATTTCACCCCTAATTCATTTGAAGTTACTCTTTGACATTTACGGTTAAGCTTATTTTGTTTCGTGATTTTGAGTTTATTTCTCTCCTACTGTCGTATATACCATATACTAATGGGTGGTTAAATTTTAAGTGCCGATGTTGAATGTGAACCACACCAAAACGTCAAGTTTTTTTCTGCATTTAATTTGACATCTCTCAATTTCAGACTAACTCAATTTCAATCATGGAAAGATACACAATCGAGCAACGCGTTAGAGTTATTCAGGCTTGGATGAATATTTCTCGAAAAAAATCATCTTCAGTGATGAGGCACATTTTCACTTCGGTGGATTTGTCAAAAAGCTGAATTGCCGCATTTGGGTGAATGATAATCCAAGAGTTATTGTCGAAAAACCAATGCACCCACAAAGAGTGACTGTTTGGTGCGATTTATTTGCTGGCGGCATCATCGGGCCGTTTTTTTTTTTTCTAAAATGAGGTCGGTCAGGCAGTTACTGTGAATGGTGTTCGCTATCGTGATAACGAACTTTTTATGGCCCGAATTGGAAGATATAGATGTGGACGATATGTGGTTTTAACAGGACGGTGCCACTGGGCACACAGATAAGGAAACAATAATTTGCGATTTATTCAAAATCAACATCGTCCCTTAAAATTTAACCACTCATTATATAGTCAGCATTCCTTTGAGAAAATTCTAATAGTATACCACTATCATGCACCAGTCACCTAACGACTGATTTCCACCCTAATTTCTATTCTATTTTAGCGAGATTTTGAGTAGTTATTTATTGAGTTTAGTCTCTTCCCATAGTCAGCACCTTCTTCAGAAGCCTAATTCTTAGTAGACTGCTAATAATATTTAAACTTATTTTTTACTAGCTGTGTCAGCCACTTCGTCCTTGTTCGATTTTGTTTTGAAAGCAATCCACACCAAAGACCCTTACTTTTTTTAGTGCTTCAGTTGTGGTTTATGTATTTACTCTATATAAAGGGTCTCGTCCCTACTAAATTATGCTGCCTTAAAGTATGCATATCGGCAAAATGGCGTACTTTCACTATATTTTCTCCACTTTCTCTTAGAAATAAGAAAAAAATACGAAAAAAATATCCTATATTTGAATCAGGATACTATGGAACCTCCTCATAAAATTTTGTTAAAATCCATCCAGTAGTTTTTAAGTGATGCGAACGCAAACAGACAGATAGACCGAAAATATGTTACTGTTATATTACTGGGACTAACATTAGTGAATGTAGGCTTTATCGTTAGCGAGTGGGTGAGAGGAGTTACGTTATTTGCAAACAGTGCTTTAATAAAAATTGCTTTAGCAATTAAAAGTAAAGAAGTTGTTATTAATGTGAAGCATGTTACATATCGCATTAAAACTTGATGTAAATTAAGAAAGACAAAGACATTAATTTCAAATTGTTGAATGTTTATAAAATTAAAACAAAAAAACTTTTAAACCATAATTTAATGCAAACTTTGATGTATGGCATATTTGAGGAAAAAAAAGCTTTCATAATCGTTTAAAAAAGCACTGCTTTTTACTAAAATTACTGTAAATGTAATGTTTTCAGCTTTTTAAAAAAAAAAAAAAAAAACTTTTAATTAAAAGAAAATAAATGTGCTTTAACGTTTAATATCAATAGCATTTAAACTAAAATATAAAATAAAAACTAATAAATAAATAATCATTCTATTAATATAAACAAAACAACTACTAACAATTTTAATTTATTCAATTCAATTTAATGTCACACTGCCTAAAATTATGCTTGTTTTTTTATATCATTTCCGCCCTGTCTTTCTCACTCCTTTTTTTATATTTCTAATTTTATTTTATTATTATTATTGTTGGCATAATGGTACCAAGATAAAATGTGAAAGACAATTTTATTGTCAAAAGTAAAACATAACATTTTCATCATCTGAACAAAAAAAATGCTAATGTTGTCGTTTATATGTTGATTTAAATATAAAATGCCTGATTTTTAGCTATTTTCGTGACTTCAAGAAAACATAAATTATACATTTATTTTTAAATTATATAATTTTTTTTATATTTCTATTTTCTACTTTACAAACAGGTACCACCGGAAACGAAAGCTGGCCTGGGTAATGGTGGTGATAATCTACAGCAATAAATTTTTCAACTGTCTCTACGTTTGTGTTATGTATGAATAAAAAAAAAACATTAAAAGAAAAAAACTAATTTGTGTTATAACAAATAAAGAAAAACAAAAAACTCAATAAAAAGTGCAAAAGTAACAACCCCAAAATAACAACGGAAACATAATCAAATCAAGCAAAACAATTTAATCAAATCATACCTGCAGAAAAACAAAAATCAAGTTTTGAAATGTTACAACTATTCCCATAACAAGTTAAACTATATAAAATAAATGAAATAGAAAACAAATATGGTTGTGAATAATAAAACGCAAAACAGAAATAAAAAACAGTGCACCTAAAAATATGCAATGAATTGAAAATTTGCCACGATTTCCAAATAACAAAAAACCTGGAACAGCAATTTACTTAAATAAGCAACAGCCACCATAAAATTAACAACAAAACTAACAACTAAAGAAAAACAATAACACAACTGTGTAATAAAAATAAACCGTAAATGTAAATTGAAAACAAACTGTCATAAAAAAATAAGAACATAAAAAAACTTTAAAGAGCGAACCCAGCTACTGCGTGTAGGCAACAACATTAACTATTATTTACTAGGTTCATAGCATCTGTTCTAAATAATTTATAAGAGAAAGCGGAAAATTTGTTTGGTTCGAAGGACCACAAAAATACAAAAATAATTCTTTTATAAAAAGGTTCGAAGGACCATATCAATAATACTTTAATAAAATTAGTTATAGCTTTTTCTATCTTTCTCTCTCTCTCGCCAGTGAATAGTGGTGCTAATGCAGACACTATTTCTTTGGGTCCGTTTTTAACCCCCTGTCGACTGGTAATTATAGTTATCTTTACTTATGTTATTAAAGACAACACTACCTGCGAAGCTTTTTGCTTGTCTGTAGAAAACACTAAGAGTTTTTGGCGGGAATAGAACCGGCAACCCCCAGACTTATAGACTAGCGCTCTACCTATCAGTCAATGAATCTCGTGTAATTCTTAATATTTACTTTTGGTTTTCTTGGTACCCCCGGGGGTTCCAATTGTCACTGCAGGAATGGCAAATGCGTTGACTCGGTTCACTCGGGGAAAATAGGGGCACCAGACGCTAGGGTTCCTAGAGCCTAAATCTGGAAGAAAAGGTCTGTGAGTAAAAATCACGAGTTCTCTTCGAGGCCCGACCAGTGCCCAAAGGACTGGTACCACCGGAATCGGTGGCCCCACAGAGAGCCTATCCTTTTTCTTGGTACCCCCGGGGGTTCCAATTGTCACTGCAGGAATGGCAAATGCGTTGACTCGGTTCACTCGGGGAAAATAGGGGCACCAGACCAGGTAAGGTCCCCTTTGGGGGTACACGTGGTGGTTGTGGTTTAAGATCGATTTATGTAGGTATGGTGCAAAGTCGATCAAGTGTGCTGTTGCACTCTCAACAGACGGAGTTTGGATAGTCTCCAAACCCCTAAGCAAGAGGTTATAATGTGGATCTAGGCTTGCCTTGGAAAGGCTTGCCATATTATATAAATTGCTACTCATTGTGACTGTATGACACACAAAAAGCGATTAGTGGCAATCGTAAAGTGTTGTTACACTACACAATGGGGGCGCTAGTCTACGCCTAAGGTTCACTCGGTGGTAAGACCACCGTGAGGTTAGGCCGAGTAGGCAGGCACTCACGTTAATTTCCACAATTTCGTTTTCTTGTTTTCTGATTATCGACTGATAGTGTGCGGTCTTCTTATCGCTTCATACGGTAGTCTATAGGCTGTGGTACCTCACGGTCTAGTATTTAGTTTATATGCCTGTGTTTCTCAATGTAAAGACAGCTAATGCTGGACAGCCATACTCAACATACAATGGTGCCACAACCTTTCCCGATTTTAATGCAGTCAAACAAAATTTTAAGTTGCCGTATCCTGCCAGTAGCTTGCTCCGATTATATTTACCCAACAAAATTTAAGCGTATGATAACAAGTCAACTGCTTACAAACCTGCATGATAAATTCGCCATTTGAAGAAAAATGTATGCCTGTGTATGGCTGTGCCCGCCACGTCATGGGCGTCTTGATAATATTTTGATCGATTTTGCTTTGAAGTATTCCACACCAATTGTAAGACTCTTACTATTATAGTTATGGTTCAGTTATGGTTTATGTATTTGCTTTATATAAAGGTACCCATCCCTGGAAAATATTGTAAAATTTATAAAAAATTCTAAAATTCAAAATATTCAAAGGCTCTGTAAGAGGTGTTTACATTATTTTAATAATATTGTAATTCCACAAAGTAAATACAAATCAAATTCGAATTTTATTCAGTAAGTAATTAATATTTCAGTAATATTTCAGTAAGTAATTGATATTTTATCATTACAATTTAACAGCGCCATCTGTTGCGCAACCGTGTTTAAAATAACCCGCTTTCAAAAATTATATATGCCTTAAAATATGCAGTACCTTTAAATCGGCAAAAAAATCAACGTACTTTTACTGCTTTTTCTCCTTATTACCTCTTGGAAATAAGGTATTTTTGGAATCAGAATGCTAAGGTACCTGCTCACAAAATTTTGGTAAAATCCATCCAGATACATATTTTCTTTATATAAAGGTACCCAGCCTTGGATAAAGTTCTAAAATTTATTACAAAATATTCAACTGACGCCATTTGTTGCGCAATAATTTTTAAAATATCCCAATTTCAAAAATAAAAGGTGCGCAGTTCAAATATCCCAGTTTTAACGTGATGCAAACACAAATGAAAAGCAGGCAGACGGACAGACTGAAATGAGTTACTTTTTTATTAAATGTATAGATGTATATATCTATACAATAAACGATTTTTAGATCATTTTAAAGGACAGCGGTTAGCAAGGCATACTCTTAAGACTGGCCATTAGTCAGTCCAATTCTGAGTACAAACCCCTTTTAAAACCACAGATCATCTGTGGCATATCCTATTCTCGTTATCCGATATTTCTTCTCTATACTAATTAAACAGAGCAACGTCTCTTGCTGACTTGCTTTAATTATAAAGTCGTCTTTTGGCTTATCTGGCGCTAGCTTGGGTTTTCATTGTAAGAACTGACTTGTATCCATCTTCTTTGGCAGATTTATCTATTACGCCAATATTTGCTCTTTTATCCATTAGGTTATCTTAGAGATTAAACTCTTTATTCTCTGTAGGCTACAATAGAGGAGAAAGAAATTTTGTAGGTAGCATAATCTGTTCAACCTTGGAACTTTTTGATATACATACTATGTATCCGTTTACTGTCCTTTGATTATTGAGAACTAAAGTTTTATGGAAGTAGAATAAAGTTTTTCGAAATCTTGAATACCAGTTGCAATAAGAAAAATTTTTAAATATAAATATTTGCCGAAAAATTCCTTAAAAAAATTATATGTTTAAATAATTCAGCAAAGAAAAAAAAATTATAAATGCATTAAAGGAGCTTTCGTAAATTCGATATGTCTGCAGTTAAAATGGCTATTGAAAATTGGTTGGGTATTTTAAAGATACCAGATCGTGTTATAACTATTAAATGTAAAAAAAATTCAATTTATAATGTTATATGGTCCTTCGAACCGCTTAAGTTTAAAAGTATTGCAAAAAAATTTTTTATATCCCTAAACAGTATACCGTTTTACCATTCTAAAAGCATTTAAAGATCTTTCGTAAATTCGATATGCCTGCAGTTTGAATTGCTAATGAAAATTGGTTGGGTATTTTTAAGATTCTAGATCGTGTTATAACTATTAAATGTATGATGAACATTTTAATATATAATATTATATGGTCCTTCGAACCGCCTAAGTTCAAAAGTATTTTTTATTTCCTTAAATATTTTACTGTTCGAATTTGATATAAATGTATAAACATGATAAAAATAAGCAAAGAATTGGCATTAAAGGAATTCGTTTAAAAAAAATTTAACTATAGTTATTAAGCAGACAGAATTAACACTTGGGAAAAAGATTGTAATCAAAATTATGCATAATACCATTAACAAATTTTTTAAACGTAACCTTAAATACAAATATAAAAGAAAATCAATAATCTAAATAAACAAATAAATAAATATAAAAATATTTTGTTAAAAAAAGTAAGTATAAATAACTATTTTTTAACTAAAAGGTATTCACAGCTTTAGGTCTACAGCCTGAAAATATGCTATTAAATTAAAAAAAAAACGCTTTAAAATTCAAGCGAAGCTGTGAATAATCTTAACCTTTGTTAGTTATTTATTTATGGCGTTGGTTATAAATTATTATATAATTTATGAATAAATAATGAGTTGACAAACAAAAATGTAGCTTTAAATATAAATACAAATACAAAGTATAACAAAATATTAAATACATTTCTCGTTAATAAATACATAATTTACATGAAAAAAAAATGCTAAAATAATATATAAATATAATTGAATTGCTCTTAATTAATTAGTACAATTTTATCTGCTCCACTAATGTAAACAACAATAACAATAAGCTAATGTATTGATATAATTAAATTAAAAAAATATTAAAATTATTTTAAATTTTTTCTGTTGCCCATATTGTAATTGCTATTATTATAAAAATGAAAAAAAAACTTATGTATTGTGGTTTTATACATTTCATTTTGTTTTTCCACAAACTGTTTTAAATTATAAAAAAAAACAAATAAATAAACTCTTGCGCAACAGTAAATCAAAAGCTTTAAAATGTATTCAAATAAAAGTCTAAAAGTAGGCTTCTATTAACCAGAGAAAAGAATCCTAAAAGTATGCAAGAAAATTGTATAACTTACTTTTTTCATAATAAATAGCCGGAATATAATAAAAAAAATAATCGAAACACACCAGGAAAATAAAACCGAAACAGACGGCTACTATTTTTGATCCTCTTTGTTCTACAGTGATTACCGGTTGTCGTTGCTTATGGTCCTTCCCTTAACCGCTTCCTTACTTACGGCTTAAGTGAATGCTAACATTCCTTCTTTTTGATTACAGAGCCCATGTAATCACAAGCACTAGGTCCAAGTCTCCAAGTCCGAGATCCTGTCCACATTCGTAATATGTCTGCCTAGTCCTCAAGAGAGTTTGGTACAAGCACAGCTTCTAAATTTCTAACATTTGATGCTTTTTTATGCAGATTAATTGCCATTTTTGCTTTCTTTAATAATTTTTGCTTAAACATAAATCAAGATTGCATAGGTAGCTATAGTCTTCAGCCCCTTTTTATAGAATCTTACCAGTACCAGCTGCTAATCTCTAACGTGTCGCAGAGAATTACGCCACTACCAGGCTCTAATCTAATGGCGGTTTTACCACTGGCTAAGAACGATATACCCACCCACCTTCTTTTTGAGCCTTTCAACTCATTAGTAGATGGTAGATGGATGGAATGATCTTCATGGCTGCCGTAACAATGTCTATACCCGCAGTTGAGAAGCTTTCTAGCTTTAAGTGACCTCCGTTGCCGTCCAACAGCACATTGGATGCGTAACGATCATGCTCCTCTAATTTTTATCTTCAAGTTTAATGATAAGGATAGTGGATTACTCCCCTATAAACCACGGAAGCAATAATTTAACGAAGGCGGATAACAACAAAACAAAAACATGCCCCCTCGTGGCAATCAAGCAAGTCATGCAATACTTCGTTTCTACACACGAGAATTTTTACATTTTTGCGCTGGAACTGGTTCGGATATTTCTTAATCCGCATGAAGTCACGGAATATTATATACTGCTTCAAATATTTAGGGGGCAATTTGTCCCTTTTGTTAGAAAATTTGATTAAGAGATGGATGCGTAACGATCATGCTCCTCAAATTTTTATCTTCAAGTTTAATGTTAAGGATAGTGGATTACTCCCCTATAAACCACGGAAGCAATAATGTAACGAAGGCGGATAACAACAAAACAAAAACATGTCCCCTCGTGGCAATCAAGCAAGTCATGCTATACTTCGTTTCTACACACGAGAATTTTTACATATTTGCGGTGGAACTGGTTCGGATATTTCTTAATCCGCATGTAGTCATGGAATATTTATGCTGCTTCAAAAATTTAGGGGGTAATTTGTCCCTTTTGTTAGATAAGTTGATTAAGCAATGTCCGTATGTCCGTCTGTCCGTATTCGGGTTGAAATATCATTTTCCAAGGCACTAGACGAGGTACAAAAGATTTAAGCCCATCAATCTGTCAGGCATAGTTTCAAAAATTTTGGTATTGTAATTCAGGAACATCAGAGCATTCTTTGGAGGCTGCGGGCAAAAAAACACGCCCTTCTATTTTTTTCACGTTTTTTTTTCGGTTTTAATGTTTCTCTTTTCCTTTTTTGTTAAATAATTATTAAACCGCGAATGGTAAATTGCAAGGAGTGCATACAGATCTCGGGCGATCAATAACCCCCTACGAGGGCCGATTTTGTGTTTAGTTTTAGGCTAGGTCTGCTTTTTCTTCTTTGATTTGTATTAAAGGCCTATATAGAAAGCTATACCAATAGGTAATTTAAAAAAATAATTATAATAAATTTACAAAAAAATTTTTACAAAAATTTATTTTTTTTTTAATTTAAATTTTTTTTTTTTTAATTTTCAAAAAATATTTACAAAAACTTTGCAAAAAAAATATAAAAAAAAAATTTTTGCCAAAAATTTTCTAAAAAAATGTTTACAAAAAATTTTCAAGAAAAATTTTAAAGAAAAATTTACAAAAAATTTTCAAGAAAATTTTACAAAAAATTTTCCAAGAAACATAAGGGGTAACACAATATCTAGCATTACTATGATGAAGGGTATATAAGATTCGGCGTGGCCAAATATAGCACTGTTTTATTTAATGTTTGATGTCGAAGCGATTTAAACCCGAAGAAAGTTGTGATATACCTTTTATTTCAATTTTGATTTTATTTTATTTGGTCCAAATAAATAAAATTGGCTCAGAATTGAAATTTAAAATCGATCAAATTTATCACACGAATTGTTTTAAAATCGATCGATTAACATCTTATACCAGATAAATACACTAATATATTAAATATTTGTTAAACGCTTTCAATTTCGAAATTCAAAATTATAGTTTCTTATTTTAACAAGCTCAAGAAATGTTCACAGTTGTTTTGAAACTTTGTTAGACGTTCTAAAAATTTTCGAACTTAATTTCGAAATTTTCGAACTTAATTTCGAAATTTTCGAACATGGCCAAAAGTTATGTACGCTCAATTTACTATTAAAGTATCACTCAAAACTAATTAAATAATAAATATTCTTTGCAAATCTTAAAGAAAGTCCAAATAAAAATGGATTTTCTTATTTTGTTATAATAAATAATAATTATAAACAATTATTTACTAACCTTTTCAAATATTACCGAAGAAACTTTGATTTTCAAAATCTGTTTGTTTACAAAATCATAAATAAACTTTGACATAATATCTATGTACATACATATGTATGTATATGCTAAGAACATTAAATTATTGGTTGAAAATTTCCACCTTTCTTTATTGCTTAATAAAAAGAAAAGAGTTTACTTAAAAAATATGCTTAAGGCTTTAGCGCTTTTTGTTACTTAAACGTTTATACTTATTACTCTTAAGTACTTATTTACCCTTAAGTTTTAAAACTAAAAGAAACTAATGCTCTATTCATTTTATTTACAAAATACAAAAGAAAATGATTTAAAGTGAATAAAAGACTGTGCATTTTGTGTAATTAATAGAATGTGTGGCCTGATGTCTCATTCTAAACAAAAACAAAAAATTCAGTTCAAAAAGGCTAATGACAAAAAAGCTTTCATAAGAAAAAACGCAAAAGAAAATATTTTCGGCTCAAAAGCTAACAAAAAAAGTAACAAAAGAATTAACTAAAGTTTTTACTCTTTTAAGAGAATGAAAGGTTTTGAAAAGGACAAAAGAAACTTTCATTATTTAACCATTAAGTAATATTTACTAGATTGTGCGATTAATACAAAAGGTAAATTGCTGTTTAAATAAACAAGCAAGAGAACTATAACTAAATATTCTCTCCTCCTTAACTGAAGCATACTTTTAGATACCCAAAAATATTTAAAATTTAATGCATACTTTAAGCCAAAAGTGTTTAATATATTGTATGCCTTAAGGATGAATATTTAGGTTCATATGATTTGTGTTTTACGTATGTACAACAAATATGAATTTATTGCTGCTACTAATTTATTGCCTTTAAAGACTACTTTAACATATTGGTTTGATACCAAACAATAAACTTTCTGCTGCTGCTTTTAAATTTAATTATTTGCTACGAATAACAGTTTTAAATACATCATGCCTGTTATTTTTGTTTTTGAGTTATTAATAAATGTCAACTACGACAGACATACATACATAAAAAACAATAACAGCCAACTGTTATTTGTAATTAACAATAAAGTTTTTGTTAAAGCAAGACTGACTTGTGTTTCACTGTTATGTTATAAGAATATTTGATGAGCATTTCTTAATGAAAATTGGCAGCCTTAAGGTATGCTTTAAATTATAATTTTAATGGTAGAAGAGAAAACAACTGTTTAAAGGTCAGGTTAGCCAACAGAGAAAAATATTTAATCTTTAAAAGATATAAAAGTATTTTAAACTTTGCCGAAAGCAAATTAAAAGTTTTAGGGCAACGAATAAACATAAGATAAGAGAGTGTGTATAATAAACTAAATATTCTTAGTTTATTAATCTATGCTGCTTCATCTGTAGTTATTTGAAAAACTAACATCTTTTGAGGTATTGAAAGATACTGATGTTTTTGACTAGAAAATCTAGCGAAATAATAAATGGACTAAATTAATTTTTTAAGTCTCAAAATAAGCTTTCAAAAGTCTCGGTTTTTTGTAACAGTGCCAGAGAAACATTTCATCTGATCTTCTTAGTAAGGGATGCCTTCGGATTTGATTAAAAAAAAATCTGGAGTGGCCTACACTCAACTTTACCATACCCAATGTATACAGATATTTTTATGGATATATTACATAAAGAATATAAGTTCAAAGTATATTCGAATCGAAAAATAAATTATTTTCGGTTTGGGATATTAAGTAAACTACCCCTTGCCCCTTTCTGATTATGCAAAAAATTTATACAGCTCTTCATCTCCATATATCAAAGGCAGATACTGAATTTCATTTTAATATGTCATACGGTATGACCTGTAGAGCGTTCACAAAATTTGCCACCCCAATTATGCCCAAAAACCATACAGCTCTTTATATCCATATACCAAAGGCAAATACTAAATTTCATTTTGATATGTCAAACGGTATGACCACAAAAATAGTGGCATATACACCTACCCACCCACAGACATCATCGCGAAAATACCCAAAATGGATTCAGGAGACCTCAAAACGTATAAATCCGTCGAAATCCCGACCTCGATTTTTTTTCATGATTAATATACTTTACCTTATACTACGTATGGTAAAGTAAAAAACACACACAATTTAAAGAAATGTATGAAATATTTATTTGAGTCGATAGAACGAACGATCTATATAATACAATGTTTAAAGATGATTTCATGTAAATGTTGATCGCGGCTACGCCTCAAATGATTCATACACTGGGTCTAATAATGGCATACACTCTCCAACACTTCGGCCGCTATCTCACGAGTAAGTTCTTCAATATTGGCTTCCAGTGCGTCAACCCTAGATATGAGCCTTAAAAGAGCCCCACTAAAGATAGTCTAAAGGCGTTAAATCGCACAATCTAGGAGGCCAATTGACGGACCCCAAACGTTAAATAACTGTTCACCGAAATCGCCACTCAATTAGGCTATTGTTTAGCGTGCTGTGCGGCATGTGGTACCGTCTTGTTGAAACGACATGTCAGCCAAGTTCAACACTTCCATATTGAGGGGGAAAATTTACAGTAATGTATCTGTCTTCCTCGTCTTTAAAAAAGTACGGTCCAATAATGCCACCGGCTCATAATCAACACTAAAAAGTGCATGTTTTTAATTACATTGACAGTTCTTGAATTGCTTCCAGCTTCTCAGCTCTTCACACCAAAGACGGCAATTTTGCTTGTTTATGTATCACCTCAAAAGGTCGCCAAAACTTCTTATATAATAGAAGAAGTGCACGACGCACTTTCTTAACAGAGCATGAATTTTAATAATAAAATTCAATAATCTGCAAGCATTGTTCGTTTCTAAGTCTATTCATGGTTAAATTATAAACCAAAATGAACATGATTAACAGTAACTTGTTACACCTAAGAAGCCGTCTTGACTAGTCATCAAATTGAACATAACATAAACATGACGCCGGCAGAGCAACGGAATTAATTTCTGCATGTTGTTATAGGTGATGAATGCGTGTTTATATCATTTTCTGTTCAAACATAATACTACTGTCAACTTAAAATACAACAATAATGTCATTGTCATGTTATAAAAGAGTTTTTATAACAAATGTTTTAACAACCATGTTAATTAAAACTTGGAAATAACATTAACATAACATGGGCGGTCTACATTTAATACTAACATGATGTTAGTGTTAATGTTTATCATTTTATGTCTAATGTAGACTGGGGGTAAAATACAATAATAACGTCATTGTCGTGTTATAAAAGAGATTTTATAACAAATGTTTTAACAACCATGTTAAAACTTGAAAATAATATTAACATGGGCAGTCTATATTTAACAATACCATGATGCTAGTGTTACTGTTTATAATTTTATGTCTAATGTAGACTGGGGGTAAACAGCTGAGCTGCCAGTGTTGCCAAAAAGAAAATTGCTAAAAAATCACCCTTTATTTATACCATCTAAATTACATACAACAATATATGGTTCGCTGTTTTAAAGGTTATTTTCTTATGTAGCTACTAGACCGCGCCCTGAAGAGGGCAGGGAAGGAATCTAACTATATTTATTTACTGTAACGTCGATTCAAGTCAGAAACAGGAAATTTTTTTCTTTTTATTTCATTTTACATGATGTTTTTTAATTAGGGCGAATCGATGTTAATAGTCAGTGGCGGCCCTGTTGTTTTGACAGTGTCTGCCAATTCTTTATTTTTTTTTTTACTGAATGTAAATGATGAAAAATCATATTTCCAAATAATATATGATATGATAAAACTTTATTATTAAAATTAATATTAATTGCTCGCGAGAAATCATCCTTAACGACGAGTCGCATTTTTGGATGAAGGGCTTATATTAAGAAGAATAATTTTTATAAATGAAGTGACTCAAACCTACACTAGATTCACCAAGCTATTGAAGTTTTTTTCTTTTTCTTGGCCGACAACCAATAAAACAGTATTTTTTGAAATGACATTAAATACGCAGTTATTTACGAGAATTTTTCAAACTGTTCAGTGGTGTCAGAGATATCGCGGAAGTTGTGGCAAATAAATAAAATTTCATGTAACACTCCATGACTTGTGTGGTGTGCTAAATTTAATTTTGCACTGCGTTTTGTTAATTTGATTCCAGTTTTCAGGAAATTTCACGGAGTATTTTGGCATAACTCCCAATTACTTATAAAATAAAATAACTTCCTCTTGCTCTAGTCCAAGATTTACTGCCTATTGATCTAGTTCAAAATGTATTGCCTACTTTTAGACGCATATTTATTTATAAATATATTGCATACTTTTAATTAATTTTTGTATTAGTTTACGTTAAAAAGCAGTAGATTTTAAGTCAAAGAAATTTTTAAACACATTTAATTTATTATTAATTTTAAAATAAAAAAGAAATAAAGTATTAAAACAATATATGTAATAATTAAATGAAAAGTCTAAATACTAAACTTCAAGAATTAATAATAACAATTAAAATGCCAGTAGTGTTATACAAGTTTTAAACGTAGAATTCTAAGGACCAATTAACCAAATTATAAATTATTACTAGTAGACAAAAAAAATTCGAGAAAAACTTTAAAAATATTTACAAAATTTAATTAAGAAATATAAAAGAGAAAAAAATCTTAATTACTGTAAAAAAAACCCTAAAACGAAAGAAATCCTTTTAAACTGTAATATATTCCCAGAATATCTATAATTCTAATGTATTTTCTTACTTGTTACCTTAAACTTATAAGAAATTATTAAATTTAGTAATAAATTTAATAAACCTTTCTTACCAGCCTTAAACAATTGAATGATATGTTAATCTATGATAACTATGTAAATATCGTTAAACCTAAATTATAATTATTATAATTACAATTGATAATGCTCATAAAAGAACTATAATGAAAAGCTAATTTTAAAGTTATATTTAATAAAACTGAAACTAAAACTCTTACCAAAAACCTTTGTGATCCATTAAAGAAAACAAATTTTAACCTAATACAAATTTCCTCTCTTCCAAGCATTAGTTTAAACAACAAACAAATATTTTTGAAAATATAATTATAAATAAAAATTAACCTTAAAATCTATTTTAACTAAAAATTCAAATTTAAGAAAAATTTAAATTTAAAAAAAATAACAAAAAACCTAGAAAACTGAGTTAGTAATTAAAATTATAGAAAAGCATGGAAAAACAACTCTTTAAACTGAAATTAAGTTAAAAATTTATTAGAGCATTTAACGAAACGGAATTATATTAAAAAAATAATATTTAGAAGAAAAAAAAACACGGATAAAAACAAAAACAAAAAAGTTAAAAAAAGAATTGTAATTGAAGAAAAACTATAACTAAAATACAAAATAAAATATTATTTATTAAAAAGAAAAACTAAATAAATTATAAACAAAAAAATTAAACTATGGTTTCATTTTATACTAAAGTGGCTAGTTGCTCAGGGAATTAATAAAAAATTTATGTCGTAGTTGGGATGAACAAATAAATTAAAATATAACAAGAAAACCTTTCTAAAATATTTTGGAATACTCTCAAAAAACTTTAGAATAATCTAGACTGTTACATAAAATTAAAAAAAAAAACTTAGTTTCAAGCCTTGTATCTTCGAAATAATAAAAGCCTCCTTAATGATTAAGTAAAAATTGGCAACCACATTATATAACGCCCTTGAGCTTTTCTCGTTTGTGAGGTATACGAACTACTCGTCACCCATCCAATACCACTAAACACCCGTCTTCATTTGCTATCAACATGTCTTAACAAAAGTCAAACTTCATATAAAGAAAACCAGGGGGGTTACTCTCTATTGCGATGCGAAAGTAATTTCGATTCGAAAGCTCAATGCGATAAGAGGGCAAATTGGTACACTCTATAACTTTTGCAACACCTTTCGCAAAATTTTTGAAAAAGTGGCAACATCAACAGTTTATAATATGTAAACAAAAGTTAAGCCGGTTGAATTTACATATAAATATTGATGGATTATGGTTTAAAGACGTAAATTAACTTGAAACGAGTTGCAAGCAGATAGGTTTGAAAGATATACTTTCCATAAATAAACGCTGGTATAGTAAATCTGTTATAGATTTTTTTTTTCAAATTCATATAGCTTTATTTTAACTTTTTCCGTTACTGAAAGTTCTACAGAAAATCCACGCAAATACTATTATATTTTACATAAATAATAGCATATATATATAAACTTTTTAACCGATATATCCCTTACAGGATCTCCATCAGATTGTCTAAATTTTTTGTGCTACATTTTGCTTCCGGCTTGTTAGGCATAAACTCGCAGCAACTGTTTCATGGCCAAATCACTATCTACTAAAATTAAAAAAATCGTTGGTTTATTTGTAACTATTTGGCTTTGATTTGGCTTGTTTTGTATGATAGTGTGGCATCTACAACCATTTTGAAACGATTTTTAAAGTACGACAGAATTCTGTCAGATTTTTGGTTGATTAAATCGTACGATTGTGTAGGATAGTAAAGCCTGGCCTTAATGAAGACGGGGGTTAAAGGTTGTTTTAAATTGTCACACATGTAATTAGATCTGTCATAAATTTTTGTCAAATGAGAAAAATAAAATAGTGTAAAAGCAAACTGTACTGAGTAGAAGATAAAATACGGATGGAAATTTGACAAGCGGATGGTAACTTTTATTTTTTTTTGGTTTTGGTTTAAAATGGCCAACACTTGTGTGTTATATGGCCAGGGTCTATCAACAAGTAGGAGTTTCTTTCGGAAAATCCAGCCGACCTGTACCATTGCACAGGAAGTAGGTTCGCCAGTGTCCACTCCTAGAGTATTATTGGTCTCCACCAGTATCAATCTTAGTATTTTTATTGGTACTACACCTCGTCAAAAAAGTGAGGTTACAATCCTCACTTGTGAGTTTTAATTGGTCGTCCACAAGGTTCTATCATCCAATTGTTTAATTTCTTCCTGTTACTTAATGTTAAGTAAATTTTCAGTTTTAATTTGGTCTTCACCAGGTTGTTTCATCCACTTTTTTTTTAAGTTTTATCCTCTCGTCAAATTGTGTTTTTAAAATCTTGTGCTTATTGCTTGTTGATTTTCTTCAATGTATTGTATGTAGACTGATCCAATAAATTGTTTTTTCTTCCTTCTTAAGTATATTATTTTTTATTTTTTATTATAGTTTTCTTCAGTCCGTTAATTCTTGTTGTTGATTTATTATTTATGACATGTAAAATTTTCTTCTCGTTTATTAATTTTCATTATGTAGTTAAATATCAAACTTGAGGTTATACCCGATAACCAGAACGATTGCACGTGGGTGATTAATGCAAACACCAATTAACTGTAACATAATACAGCTAACCATGGAAGCCAATCACCCAGTGCGAGAGGGAGACGCAAACCACTTGAAGACCGAGCAACAAGGACGGCCTGATTGACCTTAAGAAATAATGCCAATGACGCGCGAATGTGTTCTTCAATCCAAAGCTACTTTACGACTCGACAACTAAAATTTGTGATTTTTTAAACCATTTGAAAAAATTAAGACTTTCCATTAGACCAGTGGTGTATTTTAAAGTAAACAGTGCTACCGAGTGTGAAGATTTATCATATATTTGTATTTTTTAATAAATATAATTGTAACAAGATCAATTTGAACTGTATTTAATATAAATAAATAAAATTATTTTTATTTAAGAAAACTTTTTTGTAAAATCGGAAGAAAAATTTTTTCTTGCATGTTAAAACCTCTGTTATGGTTTTAGTTATGGTAACACCGTTTCATTTACATATTTCTACTTTGTCTCTCTGCACACTAATAATAGTAACATAATAATTTTTGCAACAAAAAACCGACTTCAAAACAGATAGAAGGGCACCAATTCTAAACTAAAAATGTAAGAAGTAATCTGTAAGAATTAGATTTAAACCAAATAAAAGATGCGCCAAAATTAGAGGGAAAAAAATTAAGACTATTGAATGTCAAGCCTCTCCCTATTACTGTTCAAAAGTTAAGCTATTTTCACCAGTATCCGTCTTGTATGGGGACACCATTCAAGCCTCTGTCTATAACGGTTTCAAAGATAGGGGCACACAGATCTAATAACATCACCTATTCGGACACCCTTTAATTTACAATGTTAAATTAAAGACCTGTTGTTAGAGAGGACTTGGCTACAAAGATTCTTTGTAAATTTCAACTATCTGACTATAACGGTTAAAAATTTTAACCATATATATCAAATTACATGAACTATTGGGTCACCCTTTACATTATAATTCCAAATATTTATACTTGTTATCATACCAGAGAAAGTAGTGGATATTCTGCCTAATTTTCAAGTGTTTGTGTTTAACGGTTCAAAAGATAGGGTCATATAGATCAAATTACGTAATTTATGGGGACACCCTTTAATTTCTAACTTCAAATTGTATACTTGCTGTAGTGGTCTTTGCAATACAGGTTCCTTGTAAATTTCAGCTATCTGTCTCTAACAGTTCAAAAGTTTGGCCACATACATAGAATTACATTAACTATTGGGACACCCTTTTAGTTCCAAATTCAAAATTTTATACTTTTTGTTATAGCTGACTTAGCACTACAGGTTCTTTGTAAATTTCAGCGGTCTGCGAACAACTATTCAAAAGTTTGGCCATATACATCAAATTAAATGAACTATTGGAGCACCCTTTAATTTAAAATTTTGTATATATTTATACATTTTATTATAACGGTCATAGTAATCGACATTCTGTCAAATTTTCAAGGTTTTGTCTATAACGGTTCAAAAGATAGACCCAAATAGGTCAAATTATGTCACCTATGGGGACACCCTTTAAATTTTAAATTAATTTTTTTTATTAATTTCTACTGTTGGGAGCTATAGCGGCACGCAATTCTTTAAAGATTTTAATTTGCTGCCATTTACGGTTCTTAATACACGTAAAAAACATGTATGTTGTATGGGGACACCCTTTAATTTTTAATATAATGAACTGTTTTTAAAATGGGACCAACCCGAAAGCATAACCTTTCAAATAAAGAAAAAAATTTTAAAATCGGTTCAGAAATGGCTGAGTTCTGCGGTTACATACATAAAAAAAGCAACATTCAGACGAATAGATAACCACCTTCTTTTTTGAAGTCGGTTAAAAAAGATTTACATCGGAATTTTGTTGCCATTTTTATAGGCAAGGGGGTATTTCATTCAACTCTTGCTTCTACAAAATCAAGCCAAAAGTATTACATTCTAAACATACCTTAAGCTATAAATCGTAAACGCACGTTATTTTTAGAGTCTCCTGTATCAAATTTCGAGTGTCGCTATTGTAAATAATCTCTATAGGGGCAAAAAACACGTCATCCTCATATTAGCTTATAAAACAAGGATGTGCCACTTAGTATGGGGAGTACCACATTCCAAATTGCCAAGATTTTAGTAGATAGGGCAGGTTAGTCTAGATGAAGAGTACCATTATTATAGTTACTAGGAGTACAACCAAGCTTTTTCAGGAGAACGCACGTTATTCTCAGAGTAGCACATACATATATAAAATTTAGAGTGTATCACTTTTTTTAGTTCTCTAGATATAGGATTATTAAGAAGTACTGGACGTACTCGCCCCGCCTGTCCTATATTACCAAGCATTTACTCGAAAACGCATGCTATTCTAACAATAGTATATTTAGTTCTCTAGTTACAGTTAATTAATTATTCAATGTATGGGGGGTAAGTTCTCTAGCATAATTTATAATTAGATTTATGGAGATTATTCATTTCGCTTATTCTTATTCAGGAAATAAGTTTATTTTTTATTACATGCATAGATATGTATAGATATAGATATTGCACAATGGAGTAAAATCATTTTTAAACTATTGGTCCGAAAGAAAAAAAATTAACATGAGCTTATTAGAGGAGTTCTCTTGTTTACTAGTTGATGCGGAAATTCTCTGACCTCTTAGAAGTGATGCTGTATTTCCTCAAAGTAGACCATCTTGAACATGTAACACTTTCAAAAGTATTCCTCTTACTTTATTTTTATACGATTAAAAGAATAATGCGCAAGTTTAAAATTTTATCTTTCCCACAAAAGAGAAGTAAAATCAATCTGTACTTCTTTCTCTTTTACAAAAAAAAAATTCAAACTAGCGCTTTAGAAATCAGGTATTATTGTTCACTGCCAGTATTGTCACATTCAGCTAGTAGTAGCCCAGCACGGCCATATAAAATCGTTATCGTTGGCGATAATAACACAGGGCGAAAACAAAAAAACTTTTTTTCAGCATTAAGGATTTTTCAAATTAATAAAGATGAGTAGATGTGATAAGAGGGTTCTCAGCCTATAAATTACTTATTTTAAATTGGCTAAGATTTTTGGGATAAACCGTTATGACAAAAGTTATAAATCAAAAATATGAATGAAAAATATGTAAAAAATTTACTTAAAGCCTTGTCTATATAACTTTATAATTCACGTGCCTTGTTTTATTAAAATCCATTAATAAGTTTAGATTTTATATACAATTTCTGATGGTTTTATATATTGAATAAAATTTGCACCAGTAATCCCCTTTTATTTATATAATAAAAATTTTAATAAAACTATTTCTAAAAATATTTTTTTTTAAAGAGGAAAATAGAATTATATAAAAATAAAAAGGTCAAAAACTACAATAATTATTTAAAACTATTTCTAGCGAGTTAAATTCAAAATAACATAAAAAAGATAAGAAAATCCGTAAAAAAGTTATTGATTTTTGGATACTGAAAACCACTGTGCTTGTGGTGAATAATTTTTGTTCTTATCTTTAACTTCCAACACTATACTGTACTGTACTGCAATATAAAGTACATACATATATTTAGTGTGGACACAAACCTTAACAATTTATTTTACAAATTAGTAGATGTCGCTACAAATTCAAGAACTTGCAAAACAAATTTTGCTTCACAAAAAAATTTACCAAACTTAAGATTTTGCGAATTAACTCGATGCTACAGATAAAATCCGTTAAGAAATCTAAAAAATCAAAGTTTAAAAAAAAAAACGTTAAAATAATATAGGGATTTCCAAAATAAATTCGATTTTTTTAATGTTTATTTCAGAAAAAATCTAAATTGTCAAAAAACTTGATTTTACACATATAGGAGGGATGGGTACTCCCCATAAAGATAAATTATTTATTATCCTATATTTAATACAACCGTGGCAATCTCTAAATATGATATGGTCTACTCTGAGAATAAACTGCGATTCCAAGTTAAAAGTTAGTGGAATAGAAATAGGAACACGAGTATCCTCTAAACAAAGTAATTATTAATTATCCTATATATAGAAAACTGCGATAGCAGTTAGCAAAAGCGGTATACTCCCTTCTCATGCTTTTTTGCAAGTCTTTGTTCTTTTTTTAAAGATAAGGGAATCGAAACTCACCGGGAATGTCTAGTTAAAAAGTAATTACATTCATATGTAAGTATGTACATATGTATTTATCGTTTAGCTACAAAACTAATATAAATAGCTATAGTTTTCAAATTTTGTGGGAGAAACTTTTTATGAATGCGTAGTCATCATAAAAATTAACAAAGTTGAAAGAGTGAGGTTGGCACTTCCCCTTCAATGTTGCCAACTTTTACTTACGATTTCCCACCAAATTTGTGTTGCAAATCGCCAGAAACCGCTAAATTTTTTGTTTAGCGGTAATTAAAGTATTTAAATTTTACTATATTTAAATTTATTTAAATTTTAAAGCGATTTCTATTCAGTTGGTTCTGCCATATAATTATGGAAAAAAAATTAAATAAAATATAGGAACGATTTATTCGTTTCTGATATTTAAACCTTTCGCAAATAACAACTTGTAAAATTTTTATAAAATTTAGTTTTAATCAAGGTAGATTTATTTTACTAGGTAGTGGCATCCCTACAACAAATACAACAATAAAAGAACAACATGGCATTTTGTTGTTGCTTTGTAGTTCGAAATGTCAAAAAAGAAAAAAGAGAAGGCGTGTATGTGTTTCATTGCTTTCTCACTTCTACACTATAAAAATTCTGAACACAAACAACTTTTAAGTTAAAAGTTTTAACATTTCGAACTACTAAATCAGCTGGGCGGACGACACTACCTAGTAAGATAAATATACCTTGGTTTTAATAAATAAATCCAACCGACAACAGCCTGCTTAGTTTTAATACAGTTTTATTTTCAACGTTTATTGATAAAGCCCATTCTAGCAAACAGAACTTGGAATGTCGAAAATCCTCACAAAGTTTTTAAGAATCTGGTATTAAATTGATTGGATTTATTCCGCCAGTAAATAAAATACTGTTGTCATACCTTGAAAATGTTTTTGCTTTCAAACGTACATGTGTAATTACAGCTGACATAACCTATAATATATAATTTTTCCGCCACACAGTTTTGTATTGCCAACCACAGCTGATGCAAACGTAGTGCTTTTGGTACCACAAAAAACCTAAAATAGCAATTTATCAAGTTGGCATTACAGCATGTCAGATGCTTTGTCACATCAAAATAGAATACGTTCTAAATGTCGTGTGTATTGTACACATGGAAAATACACATGTTATGTTTAAAAAGGGTTCACACAACGTGTTTAGAATTTACACATGGAAAAGTGACAAGTCATATGACAAATACACGTGGTGTAAAACCAATTTTAATACTAACATGATGTTAGTTAGTGTTAATGTTAATCATTTTGTCTAATGTAGACTGGGGGTAATAATTCAATATTAATATAATTCAAGGCGAATTTAAACATATAATTGTTTTACGTGTGGACACTGTAAAAAACGTTGAAAAAATTCGCCATTAACGCTAAAAACTGTAACTATTTTTAAGTCAAGATACATAAAAAGATTTAAAACAAAAATTCAATCAATTCATTGTTCAAATATATTTACAATTACCAGCAAAAATGTTATTAAAATTAAACGACGATTGTTTGCTGCACATATTTGAATTTTTATCTCTCAAGGATCAAGTAGTACTTGGGGAAATCTGCATACGTTTCCAAGGACTTATAGTAGATTATATTTGGTCAAAAAAATACGGTAATATCATTACGAACATGGAGGGTTTAGAACCACTAAGTGTCCTGCAGCATATGAAATTCTTCCGAAATATCAAGGATAATATAAAATCTCTGCACATAGTAGATCCAAAGACTTTTCACCGCCACCTTCCACAGTGGAAGGAGCATTACGTTGGACCTAAGTTTTATTATGGTTTAAAAATGTCAAATATCCAAAATTTATTTATTTATAATGGATTGTTATATGATAGTGATATACAAAAGTTGTATGCAAATTGTCCAAAATTGGAAGTATTTCGTTTGTATAATGTAACAATGATATCTTCATTTATAATCAATCATTTAAAATCATTTATAACGAATGGTAAAATTGTCCGCTTACCAACATGTATCAACGGTCATATGAAGTTGCTTCCTCATGTAATAGAATATGATGACTGCATCTAAAAATTACCAATAATAGGTATGAACTTTGAAGATTGTAGTGTTGGAGAAATGGGTTGCTTGTTTTGTTTTTTAAATTATAGCCTGGTTGCTAGTACTCTTTTTTTTTAACTGTAATAATTAATTATTATTCTTTCATTGAAAAGTAAATAAATAATAATGTTTTTAATTACTTAAAATGTTTTAATTATTTTTTTTTCTTTTTTCAAACAAATCGAGCGTTTTTTAATTAAAAACAAAAAAAATTAAACTATGATTTCATTTTATACTAAAGTAGCTAAGGTACTCGGATTTGCTCAGGGAATTAATATGAATTTATGTGGTAGTTAATATAAAAAAAAAATTAAAATATGACAAAAAAAACATTCCAAAATATTTTGGAATACTCTCGAATACTTATGAACAATTTAGACTGTTACGGAAAATTTATAAAAAAAACAAAATTCCAAGCCTTGATTGGGTGATAGTTGGCAACTACATTCTTTAACGCCCTTGATCTTTTCTCTTTTTTGAGTGGCATGAATCTTGTACAAAAAACTTTAAAATATACACCGCCACACCGCCAAAAAATCATTAGTAAAGGGACTATCCGTCATCCACCCTATACCACGAAGCTATAAATCGTAAACGCACGTTATTTTTCGAGTACCATGTTTCAAATTTAGAAAGTGTCCCTATTGTAAATAATCTTTATGGGAAGTACCCTACCCCTATCATATACTTCTATGCTTTAAAAAAAAACATGTTATTCTCGTTTAAAGATATATAAATGAAGGATGTGCCACTTCGTATCGGTAGTACCACATTCCAAATCGCTAAGATTTTAGTCTGGATGAACACTACGTCAAATTTTTTAGTTCTCTAGATATAGGATTATTAAGAAGTAGTGGACGTACTCACCCCGCCTGTCCTATATCAGCAAGCTTTTACTCGAAAACGCATGCTTTTCTAACAGTAGTCTATTTTGTTCTCTAGTTACAGGATAATTAATAATTCAATGTATGTGGGGGGAGTTCTTTAGATATAGCATTATTAATAATTAGATTTATGGAGAGTAGTCATTTCGCTTATTCTTTGACGGCAAGCTTTTACTAGAAAGCTTTCATTACGGTTGCAGTTTTAATAAATTATTGTATTAACTGTTCGATATATTTTAATTTCTGGGTCACCAGAAAACCGAATCTAAAACTTCAAACCGATTCTAATGAAATCGGAAAATTTTAGAATTAAAAACCATTTTAGTTAATAAATAGCTGTGCCCACACAAGTTGTGTACGTCCTGACAATATTTTGTACGATTTTGATTTAAAAGTAATCCACACCACATTTTAAGACTCTTACGGATTTAATTTATATAAAAGTAACCATCTCTATATAAAATTCTAAAAATTATTGTGAAGCTCTGTAAAACGTGTTTAATATATTTTAATAACAACGTAATTCCACAAAGTAAAAATACCAATCAAATACAAATTTTATTCAATTGGCTATTTGGCAGTAAGTAACTCATATTTTGTGATTATTTTAAAACAGCGCCATCTATTGCGCAACGGTATTGAAAATATAGCGCTTACAATGCATTTTGTCATTATTTTAAAACAGCGCCATCTGTTGCGCAACACCGTGTTTAAAATATCCCAATTTGAACAAATAAAAGATGCCTTGAAGTATGCAGTACCTTTAAATCGGTAAAAAAAAAATCGGCGTACTTACACTGCTTTTTCTCCACTTTCTCTTGGAAATAAGATATTTTTAAAAAAAAAAAGGTATCCTATATTGAAATCAGGATACTAAGCTACCTCCTCACAAAGTTTTGTTCAAATCCATCCAGTAGTTTTTACGTGATGCGAACACAAAAAAGACAGACAGACAGACAGGAAATCAGTTACATACTATTTTATTATATGCATAGACATGTATAGATATAGATATTGCACAATGGAGTAAAATCATTTTTAAACTATTGGTCCGAAAAAAACAAAATTAACATCAGCTTAGTAGAGTTCTCTTGTTTACTAGTTGATGCGGTAATTCTCAGACCTCTTAGAAGTGATGCTGTATTTCCTTAAAGTAGACCATCTTGAACATGTAAAACTTACAAAAGTATTCCTCTTGCTTTATTTTTATACGATTAAAAGAATAATGCGCAAGTTTAAAATAAAATAAATACAATAAAACTAGCGCTGTGGAAATCAGGTATTATTGTTCACTGCCAGTATTATCACATTTAGCTAGTAGTAGCCAAGCACGGCCATATAAAATCGTTATCGTTGGCGATAATAACACAGGGCGACAACAAAAAAACTTTTTTTCAGCATTAAGGATTTTTCAAATTAATAAAGATGAGTAGATGTGATAAGAGGGTTCTCAGCCTATAAATTACTTATTTTAAATTGGCTGAGATTCTTGGGATAAACCGTTATGACAAAAGTTATAAATCAAAAATATGAATGAAAAATATGAAAAAAATTTACTTAAAGCCTTGTCTATATAATTTTATAATTCACGTGCCTTGTTTTATTAAAATCCATTAATAAGTTTAGATTTTATATACAATTTCTGATGGTTTTATATATTGAATAAAATTTGCAGCAGTAATCCCCTTTTATTTATATAATAAAAATTTTAATAAAACTATTTCTAAAAATATTTTTTTTTAAAGAGGAAAATAGAATTATATAAAAATAAAAAGGTCAAAAACTACAATAATTATTTAAAACTATTTCTAGCGAGTTAAATTCAAAATAACATAAAAAAGATAAGAAAATCCGTAAAAAAGTTATTGATTTTTGGATACTGAAAACCACTGTGCTTGTGGTGAATAATTTTTGTTCTTATCTTTAACTTCCAACACTATACTGTACTGTACTGCAATATAAAGTACATACATATATTTAGTGTGGACACAAACCTTAACAATTTATTTTACAAATTAGTAGATGTCGCTACAAATTCAAGAACTTGCAAAACAAATTTTGCTTCACAAAAAAATTTACCAAACTTAAGATTTTGCGAATTAACTCGATGCTACAGATAAAATCCGTTAAGAAATCTAAAAAATCAAAGTTTAAAAAAAAACGTTAAAATAATATAGGGTTTTCCAAAATAAATTCGATTTTTTTAATGTTTATTTCAGAAAAAATCTAAATTGTCAAAAAACTTGATTTTACACATATAGGAGGGATGGGTACTCCCCATAAAGATAAATTATTTATTATCCTATATTTAATACAACCGTGGCAATCTCTAAATATGATATGGTCTACTCTGAGAATAAACTGCGATTCCAAGTTAAAAGTTAGTGGAATAGAAATAGGAACACGAGTATCCTCTAAACAAAGTAATTATTAATTATCCTATATATAGAAAACTGCGATAGCAGTTAGCAAAAGCGGTATACTCCCTTCTCATGCTTTTTTGCAAGTCTTTGTTCTTTTTTTAAAGATAAGGGAATCGAAACTCACCGGGAATGTCTAGTTAAAAAGTAATTACATTCATATGTAAGTATGTACATATGTATTTATCGTTTAGCTACAAAACTAATATAAATAGCTATAGTTTTCAAATTTTGTGGGAGAAACTTTTTATGAATGCGTAGTCATCATAAAAATTAACAAAGTTGAAAGAGTGAGGTTGGCACTTCCCCTTCAATGTTGCCAACTTTTACTTACGATTTCCCACCAAATTTGTGTTGCAAATCGCCAGAAACCGCTAAATTTTTTGTTTAGCGGTAATTAAAGTATTTAAATTCTACTATATTTAAATTTATTTAAATTTTAAAGCGATTTCTATTCAGTTGGTTCTGCCATATAATTATGGAAAAAAAAATTAAATAAAATATAGGAACGATTTATTCGTTTCTGATATTTAAACCTTTCGCAAATAACAACTTGTAAAATTTTTATAAAATTTAGTATTAATCAAGGTAGATTTATTTTACTAGGTAGTGGCATCCCTACAACAAATACAACAATAAAAGAACAACATGGCATTTTGTTGTTGCTTTGTAGTTCGAAATGTCAAAAAAGAAAAAAGAGAAGGCGTGTATGTGTTTCATTGCTTTCTCACTTCTACACTATAAAAATTCTGAACACAAACAACTTTTAAGTTAAAAGTTTTAACATTTCGAACTACTAAATCAGCTGGGCGGACGACACTACCTAGTAAGATAAATATACCTTGGTTTTAATAAATAAATCCAACCGACAACAGCCTGCTTAGTTTTAATACAGTTTTATTTTCAACGTTTATTGATAAAGCCCATTCTAGCAAACAGAACTTGGAATGTCGAAAATCCTCACAAAGTTTTTAAGAATCTGGTATTAAATTGATTGGATTTATTCCGCCAGTAAATAAAATACTGTTTTCATACCTTGAAAATGTTTTTGCTTTCAAACGTACATGTGTAATTACAGCTGACATAACCTATAATATATAATTTTTCCGCCACACAGTTTTGTATTGCCAACCACAGCTGATGCAAACGTAGTGCTTTTGGTAAAATAGCAATTTATCAAGTTGGCATTACAGCATGTCAGATGCTTTGTCACATCAAAATAGAATACGTTCTAAATGTCGTGTGTATTGTACACATGGAAAATACACATGTTATGTTTAAAAAGGGTTCACACAACGTGTTTAGAATTTACACATGGAAAAGTGACAAGTCATATGACAAATACACGTGGTGTAAAACCAATTTTAATACTAACATGATGTTAGTTAGTGTTAATGTTAATCATTTTGTCTAATGTAGACTGGGGGTAATAATTCAATATTAATATAATTCAAGGCGAATTTAAACATATAATTGTTTTACGTGTGGACACTGTAAAAAACGTTGAAAAAATTCGCCATTAACGCTAAAAACTGTAACTATTTTTAAGTCAAGATACATAAAAAGATTTAAAACAAAAATTCAATCAATTCATTGTTCAAATATATTTACAATTACCAGCAAAAATGTTATTAAAATTAAACGACGATTGTTTGCTGCACATATTTGAATTTTTATCTCTCAAGGATCAAGTAGTACTTGGGGAAATCTGCATACGTTTCCAAGGACTTATAGTAGATTATATTTGGTCAAAAAAATACGGTAATATCATTACGAACATGGAGGGTTTAGAACCACTAAGTGTCCTGCAGCATATGAAATTCTTCCGAAATATCAAGGATAATATAAAATCTCTGCACATAGTAGATCCAAAGACTTTTCACCGCCACCTTCCACAGTGGAAGGAGCATTACGTTGGACCTAAGTTTTATTATGGTTTAAAAATGTCAAATATCCAAAATTTATTTATTTATAATGGATTGTTATATGATAGTGATATACAAAAGTTGTATGCAAATTGTCCAAAATTGGAAGTATTTCGTTTGTATAATGTAACAATGATATCTTCATTTATAATCAATCATTTAAAATCATTTATAACGAATGGTAAAATTGTCCGCTTACCAACATGTATCAACGGTCATATGAAGTTGCTTCCTCATGTAATAGAATATGATGACTGCATCTAAAAATTACCAATAATAGGTATGAACTTTGAAGATTGTAGTGTTGGAGAAATGGGTTGCTTGTTTTGTTTTTTAAATTATAGCCTGGTTGCTAGTACTCTTTTTTTTTAACTGTAATAATTAATTATTATTCTTTCATTGAAAAGTAAATAAATAATAATGTTTTTAATTACTTAAAATGTTTTAATTATTTTTTTTTCTTTTTTCAAACAAATCGAGCGTTTTTTAATTAAAAACAAAAAAAATTAAACTATGATTTCATTTTATACTAAAGTAGCTAAGGTACTCGGATTTGCTCAGGGAATTAATATGAATTTATGTGGTAGTTAATATAAAAAAAAATTAAAATATGACAAAAAAAACATTCCAAAATATTTTGGAATACTCTCGAATACTTATGAACAATTTAGACTGTTACGGAAAATTTATAAAAAAAACAAAATTCCAAGCCTTGATTGGGTGATAGTTGGCAACTACATTCTTTAACGCCCTTGATCTTTTCTCTTTTTTGAGTGGCATGAATCTTGTACAAAAAACTTTAAAATATACACCGCCACACCGCCAAAAAATCATTAGTAAAGGGACTATCCGTCATCCACCCTATACCACGAAGCTATAAATCGTAAACGCACGTTATTTTTCGAGTACCATGTTTCAAATTTAGAAAGTGTCCCTATTGTAAATAATCTTTATGGGAAGTACCCTACCCCTATCATATACTTCTATGCTTTAAAAAAAAACATGTTATTCTCGTTTAAAGATATATAAATGAAGGATGTGCCACTTCGTATCGGTAGTACCACATTCCAAATCGCTAAGATTTTAGTCTGGATGAACACTACGTCAAATTTTTTAGTTCTCTAGATATAGGATTATTAAGAAGTAGTGGACGTACTCACCCCGCCTGTCCTATATCAGCAAGCTTTTACTCGAAAACGCATGCTTTTCTAACAGTAGTCTATTTTGTTCTCTAGTTACAGGATAATTAATAATTCAATGTATGTGGGGGGAGTTCTTTAGATATAGCATTATTAATAATTAGATTTATGGAGAGTAGTCATTTCGCTTATTCTTTGACGGCAAGCTTTTACTAGAAAGCTTTCATTACGGTTGCAGTTTTAATAAATTATTGTATTAACTGTTCGATATATTTTAATTTCTGGGTCACCAGAAAACCGAATCTAAAACTTCAAACCGATTCTAATGAAATCGGAAAATTTTAGAATTAAAAACCATTTTAGTTAATAAATAGCTGTGCCCACACAAGTTGTGTACGTCCTGACAATATTTTGTACGATTTTGATTTAAAAGTAATCCACACCACATTTTAAGACTCTTACGGATTTAATTTATATAAAAGTAACCATCTCTATATAAAATTCTAAAAATTATTGTGAAGCTCTGTAAAACGTGTTTAATATATTTTAATAACAACGTAATTCCACAAAGTAAAAATACCAATCAAATACAAATTTTATTCAATTGGCTATTTGGCAGTAAGTAACTCATATTTTGTGATTATTTTAAAACAGCGCCATCTATTGCGCAACGGTATTGAAAATATAGCGCTTACAATGCATTTTGTCATTATTTTAAAACAGCGCCATCTGTTGCGCAACACCGTGTTTAAAATATCCCAATTTGAACAAATAAAAGATGCCTTGAAGTATGCAGGACCTTTAAATCGGTAAAAAAAAAATCGGCGTACTTACACTGCTTTTTCTCCACTTTCTCTTGGAAATAAGATATTTAAAAAAAAAAAAAGGTATCCTATATTGAAATCAGGATACTAAGCTACCTCCTCACAAAGTTTTGTTCAAATCCATCCAGTAGTTTTTACGTGATGCGAACACAAAAAAGACAGACAGACAGACAGGAAATCAGTTACATACTATTTTATTATATGCATAGACATGTATAGATATAGATATTGCACAATGGAGTAAAATCATTTTTAAACTATTGGTCCGAAAAAAACAAAATTAACATCAGCTTAGTAGAGTTCTCTTGTTTACTAGTTGATGCGGTAATTCTCAGACCTCTTAGAAGTGATGCTGTATTTCCTTAAAGTAGACCATCTTGAACATGTAAAACTTACAAAAGTATTCCTCTTGCTTTATTTTTATACGATTAAAAGAATAATGCGCAAGTTTAAAATAAAATAAATACAATAAAACTAGCGCTGTGGAAATCAGGTATTATTGTTCACTGCCAGTATTATCACATTTAGCTAGTAGTAGCCAAGCACGGCCATATAAAATCGTTATCGTTGGCGATAATAACACAGGGCGACAACAAAAAAACTTTTTTTCAGCATTAAGGATTTTTCAAATTAATAAAGATGAGTAGATGTGATAAGAGGGTTCTCAGCCTATAAATTACTTATTTTAAATTGGCTGAGATTCTTGGGATAAACCGTTATGACAAAAGTTATAAATCAAAAATATGAATGAAAAATATGAAAAAAATTTACTTAAAGCCTTGTCTATATAATTTTATAATTCACGTGCCTTGTTTTATTAAAATCCATTAATAAGTTTAGATTTTATATACAATTTCTGATGGTTTTATATATTGAATAAAATTTGCAGCAGTAATCCCCTTTTATTTATATAATAAAAATTTTAATAAAACTATTTCTAAAAATATTTTTTTTTAAAGAGGAAAATAGAATTATATAAAAATAAAAAGGTCAAAAACTACAATAATTATTTAAAACTATTTCTAGCGAGTTAAATTCAAAATAACATAAAAAAGATAAGAAAATCCGTAAAAAAGTTATTGATTTTTGGATACTGAAAACCACTGTGCTTGTGGTGAATAATTTTTGTTCTTATCTTTAACTTCCAACACTATACTGTACTGTACTGCAATATAAAGTACATACATATATTTAGTGTGGACACAAACCTTAACAATTTATTTTACAAATTAGTAGATGTCGCTACAAATTCAAGAACTTGCAAAACAAATTTTGCTTCACAAAAAAATTTACCAAACTTAAGATTTTGCGAATTAACTCGATGCTACAGATAAAATCCGTTAAGAAATCTAAAAAATCAAAGTTTAAAAAAAAACGTTAAAATAATATAGGGTTTTCCAAAATAAATTCGATTTTTTTAATGTTTATTTCAGAAAAAATCTAAATTGTCAAAAAACTTGATTTTACACATATAGGAGGGATGGGTACTCCCCATAAAGATAAATTATTTATTATCCTATATTTAATACAACCGTGGCAATCTCTAAATATGATATGGTCTACTCTGAGAATAAACTGCGATTCCAAGTTAAAAGTTAGTGGAATAGAAATAGGAACACGAGTATCCTCTAAACAAAGTAATTATTAATTATCCTATATATAGAAAACTGCGATAGCAGTTAGCAAAAGCGGTATACTCCCTTCTCATGCTTTTTTGCAAGTCTTTGTTCTTTTTTTAAAGATAAGGGAATCGAAACTCACCGGGAATGTCTAGTTAAAAAGTAATTACATTCATATGTAAGTATGTACATATGTATTTATCGTTTAGCTACAAAACTAATATAAATAGCTATAGTTTTCAAATTTTGTGGGAGAAACTTTTTATGAATGCGTAGTCATCATAAAAATTAACAAAGTTGAAAGAGTGAGGTTGGCACTTCCCCTTCAATGTTGCCAACTTTTACTTACGATTTCCCACCAAATTTGTGTTGCAAATCGCCAGAAACCGCTAAATTTTTTGTTTAGCGGTAATTAAAGTATTTAAATTCTACTATATTTAAATTTATTTAAATTTTAAAGCGATTTCTATTCAGTTGGTTCTGCCATATAATTATGGAAAAAAAAATTAAATAAAATATAGGAACGATTTATTCGTTTCTGATATTTAAACCTTTCGCAAATAACAACTTGTAAAATTTTTATAAAATTTAGTTTTAATCAAGGTAGATTTATTTTACTAGGTAGTGGCATCCCTACAACAAATACAACAATAAAAGAACAACATGGCATTTTGTTGTTGCTTTGTAGTTCGAAATGTCAAAAAAGAAAAAAGAGAAGGCGTGTAGTGTTTCATTGCTTTCTCACTTCTACACTATAAAAATTCTGAACACAAACAACTTTTAAGTTAAAAGTTTTAACATTTCGAACTACTAAATCAGCTGGGCGGACGACACTACCTAGTAAGATAAATATACCTTGGTTTTAATAAATAAATCCAACCGACAACAGCCTGCTTAGTTTTAATACAGTTTTATTTTCAACGTTTATTGATAAAGCCCATTCTAGCAAACAGAACTTGGAATGTCGAAAATCCTCACAAAGTTTTTAAGAATCTGGTATTAAATTGATTGGATTTATTCCGCCAGTAAATAAAATACTGTTTTCATACCTTGAAAATGTTTTTGCTTTCAAACGTACATGTGTAATTACAGCTGACATAACCTATAATATATAATTTTTCCGCCACACAGTTTTGTATTGCCAACCACAGCTGATGCAAACGTAGTGCTTTTGGTAAAATAGCAATTTATCAAGTTGGCATTACAGCATGTCAGATGCTTTGTCACATCAAAATAGAATACGTTCTAAATGTCGTGTGTATTGTACACATGGAAAATACACATGTTATGTTTAAAAAGGGTTCACACAACGTGTTTAGAATTTACACATGGAAAAGTGACAAGTCATATGACAAATACACGTGGTGTAAAACCAATTTTAATACTAACATGATGTTAGTTAGTGTTAATGTTAATCATTTTGTCTAATGTAGACTGGGGGTAATAATTCAATAATAATATAATTCAAGGCGAATTTAAACATATAATTGTTTTACGTGTGGACACTGTAAAAAACGTTGAAAAAATTCGCCATTAACGCTAAAAACTGTAACTATTTTTAAGTCAAGATACATAAAAAGATTT
Organism: Phasia obesa; assembly: GCA_949628195.1. Classification (NCBI taxonomy): domain Eukaryota; kingdom Metazoa; phylum Arthropoda; class Insecta; order Diptera; family Tachinidae; genus Phasia; species Phasia obesa. Next base: position 152,067,524 of record OX451216.1, read on the forward strand.
AAAACAAAAATTCAATCAATTCATTGTTCAAATATATTTACAATTACCAGCAAAAATGTTATTAAAATTAAACGACGATTGTTTGCTGCACATATTTGAATTTTTATCTCTCAAGGATCAAGTAGTACTTGGGGAAATCAGCATACGTTTCCAAGGACTTATAGTAGATTATATTTGGTCAAAAAAATACGGTAATATCATTACGAACATGGAGGGTTTAGAACCACTAAGTGTCCTGCAGCATATGAAATTCTTCCGAAATATCAAGGATAATATAAAATCTCTGCACATAGTAGATCCAAAGACTTTTCACCGCCACCTTCCACAGTGGAAGGAGCATTACGTTGGACCTAAGTTTTATTATGGTTTAAAAATGTCAAATATCCAAAATTTATTTATTTATAATGGATTGTTATATGATAGTGATATACAAAAGTTGTATGCAAATTGTCCAAAATTGGAAGTATTTCGTTTGTATAATGTAACAATGATATCTTCATTTATAATCAATCATTTAAAATCATTTATAACGAATGGTAAAATTGTCCGCTTACCAACATGTATCAACGGTCATATGAAGTTGCTTCCTCATGTAATAGAATATGATGACTGCATCTAAAAATTACCAATAATAGGTATGAACTTTGAAGATTGTAGTGTTGGAGAAATGGGTTGCTTGTTTTGTTTTTTAAATTATAGCCTGGTTGCTAGTACTCTTTTTTTTTAACTGTAATAATTAATTATTATTCTTTCATTGAAAAGTAAATAAATAATAATGTTTTTAATTACTTAAAATGTTTTAATTATTTTTTTTTCTTTTTTCAAACAAATCGAGCGTTTTTTAATTAAAAACAAAAAAATTAAACTATGATTTCATTTTATACTAAAGTAGCTAAGGTACTCGGATTTGCTCAGGGAATTAATATTAATTTATGTGGTAGTTAATAAAAAAAAAAAAATTAAAATATGACAAAAAAAAACATTCCAAAATATTTTGGAATACTCTCGAATACTTATGAACAATTTTTTTTTTTTTTTGGATTCTGCCCAAAAAAATTGGTAAATGGCAAAGGTACGAAACCAAAGCGCCAGGGTATGATTGCCTTAGCTTCCTCCAAAATCTGCAGAGCGACCTATACCTTCGTATAGGAAGTGAGACTCCAAATTCAGCTAGGTAAAATTAATAAGAGTTTAATGGTGCTCCTCCAGTGAAAATCTTGAGTTTAATGGTACTCCTCCAGTTAAAAATTGAGTTTAATGGTGCTCCTCCAGTTAACAGTTGAGTTTTTTAAAATGGTGCTCCACCAATGTCCGACTTATTAAAATTAAAATTTATAGGTTATAAACGATAACCAAACGATTACACGTGGCTGATTAAACAACCACCAATAACAGTACCGTAGTACAGCTATTCGAGGACGCCAATCAGCCAGTGTGAGAACGAGACGCAAACCACTCGAAGGCCGAGCAACAAGGACGGCCTGATTGACTTTAAGCGATAATGACAATGACGCACGCACGTGTTCCCCGACCCAGAGCTACTTTACGACTGAATGAACAATTTAGACTGTTACGGAAAATTTATAAAAAAAACAAAATTCCAAGCCTTGATTGGGTGATAGTTGGCAACTACATTCTTTAACGCCCTTGATCTTTTCTCTTTTTTGAGTGGCATGAATCTTGTACGAAAAACTTTAAAATATACACCGCCACACCGCCAAAAAATCATTAGTAAAGGGACTATCCGTCATCCACCCTATACCACGAAGCTATAAATCGAAAACGCACGTTATTTTTCGAGTACCATGTTTCAAATTTAGAAAGTGTCCCTATTGTAAATAATCTTTATGGGAAGTACCCTACCCCTATCATATACTTCTATGCTTTAAAAAAAACATGTTATTCTCGTTTAAAGATATATAAATGAAGGATGTGCCACTTCGTATCGGTAGTACCACATTCCAAATCGCTAAGATTTTAGTCTGGATGAACACTACGTCAAATTTTTTAGTTCTCTAGATATAGGATTATTAAGAAGTAGTGGACGTACTCACCCCGCCTGTCCTATATCAGCAAGCTTTTACTCGAAAACGCATCCTTTTCTAACAGTAGTCTATTTTGTTCTCTAGTTACAGGATAATTAATAATTCAATGTATGTGGGGGGAGTTCTTTAGATATAGCATTATTAATAATTAGATTTATGAAGAGTAGTCATTTCGCTTATTCTTTGACGGCAAGCTTTTACTAGAAAGCTTTAATTACGGTTGCAGTTTTAATAAATTATTGTATTAACTGTTCGATATATTTTAATTTCTGGGTCACCAGAAAACCAAATCTAAAACTTCAAACCGATTCTAATGAAATCGGAAAATTTTAGAATTAAAAACCATTTTAGTTAATAAATAGCTGTGCCCACACAAGTTGTGTACGTCCTGACAATATTTTGTACGATTTTGATTTAAAAGTAATCCACACCACATTTTAAGACTCTTACGGATTTAATTTATATAAAAGTAACCATCTCTATATAAAATTCAAAAAATTATTGTGAAGCTATGTAAAACGTGTTTAATATATTTTAATAACAACGTAATTCCACAAAGTAAAAATACCAATCAAATACAAATTTTATTCAATTGGCTATTTGGCAGTAAGTAACTCATATTTTGTGATTATTTTAAAACAGCGCCATCTATTGCGCAACGGTATTGAAAATATAGCGCTTACAATGCATTTTGTCATTATTTTAAAACAGCGCCATCTGTTGCGCAACCGTGTTTAAAATATCCCAATTTCAACAAATAAAAGATGCCTTGAAGTATGCAGTACCTTTAAATCGGTAAAAAAAAATCGGCGTACTTACACTGCTTTTTCTCCACTTTCTCTTGGAAATAAGATATTTTTAAAAAAAAGGTATCCTATATTGAAATCAGGATACTAAGCTACCTCCTCACAAAGTTTTGTTCAAATCCATCCAGTAGTTTTTACGTGATGCGAACACAAAAAAGACAGACAGACAGACAGGAAATCAGTTACATACTATTTTATTATATGCATAGACATGTATAGATATAGATATTGCACAATGGAGTAAAATCATTTTTAAACTATTGGTCCGAAAAAAACAAAATTAACATCAGCTTAGTAGAGTTCTCTTGTTTACTAGTTGATGCGGTAATTCTCAGACCTCTTAGAAGTGATGCTGTATTTCCTTAAAGTAGACCATCTTGAACATGTAAAACTTACAAAAGTATTCCTCTTGCTTTATTTTTATACGATTAAAAGAATAATGCGCAAGTTTAAAATAAAATAAATACAATAAAACTAGCGCTGTGGAAATCAGGTATTATTGTTCACTGCCAGTATTATCACATTTAGCTAGTAGTAGCCAAACACGGCCATATAAAATCGTTATCGTTGGCGATAATAACACAGGGCGACAACAAAAAAACTTTTTTTCAGCATTAAGGATTTTTCAAATTAATAAAGATGAGTAGATGTGATAAGAGGGTTCTCAGCCTATAAATTACTTATTTTAAATTGGCTGAGATTCTTGCGATAAACCGTTATGACAAAAGTAATAAATCAAAAATATGAATGAATGTGTATATAATTTTATAATCCACGTGCCGTGTTTTATTAAAATCCATTAATAAGTTTATAATTTTTATACAATTTCT